>JAVIAB010000102.1:8614440-8825972 GCA_032433765.1 Megaustenia siamemsis
TACACCTTACTACACGACACAAAAATGTAGTGCGAGATCCGCGACCCAATCATTTACGCGATCGCCTATATTTTAAATTTCCCTTCATTTTAAGTTTTTTTTTTTTTTTTTTTTTTTTTTAAATATTGATTATTCTGAATTTTTACTTGTTTCAGTCACATGCCTAACACTGACCGTCAGCATATTTTCCTAACAATGACCACGATTCCTTGACAATAATAAGCGATTTTTCCTAACAATAGCATTCCTCAAGTACCACTAGCCGCCCAGTCACAAAAGCTGCCATGTCATTCCAGTTTCTTGACTTAACATACAGTTTTCCGTCAGTATGTTAACTTATTTTTTCATAGTTTTTATTATTTCGCCTTTTTTAAAAATCAGTTTTATCACATTTAACTATATTTCTTACGTTTTGAAACATTTCGTATTTTTTATCACTTTCACAAATATCTCTTTTAAAATACTCTTTCACAAATTTCTAACACGAGCGAGGCGATCACCGGACACGGAGCGCGATCACCGGACACGGATTAGCACCGAGTCTCTATTGAATTTACCTGCGGTTACAGACGCAGTGAACCATTTCGACAAACTGACGAACACAAAAAAAAAAAATTTTTCCCCAAAAAAATAATGAAGTTCGAAAAAATCGCGAATTCGAAAAAATAATTTTTTTTTTTCGGTGCAAAGTCGGTGCAAAGTCGGTGCCAAATCTATTGTATTTCGGTGCATGTATTCCACTTTTCCCCTGAGTTCACAGCCATCACTACTACTTATGTATCAACATGAGAGATTTTCATAGGGATTCTATAACGCCCTATGGTTTACAAGTAGAACTGTGTGAATTGAACAATTACAAGCTAACAACTATATATTGTCAAAGAAACGTTAGTACGGTCAAGGAGTTAATAGTTATAAACACCGCCGATTGGCTCTACAAAGTAACGCTGCAAAAAGTTAGAATGATGGAACATTGCTGATTGTATCTGAAGAATGTTGTCAAGCAATGTGGTGGTTAAGAATAAAGACCATTGTATCTTGTTGTCAGTCAGCCAAGTTGAAGAGTAACTTCAGAGTTGTGAGATAGACACGAATGATCACTAGTAGTGAGAGTTAGTTGTTCAGAGTTATCAGATAGACAACTGATAGAAATGGCTGGACACACTGGCATTAGTTAGATCACTAGTAGTGAGAGTAGTTGGTCAGAGTTATGAGATAGACAACTGATAGAAATAGCTGGACACACTGGCATTAGTTTAAATCACTAGTAGTGAGAGTTAGTTGGTCAGAGTTATGAGATAGACACTGATAGAAATAGCTGGACACACTGTCATTAGTTTAGATCACTAGTAGTGAGAGTTAGTTGTTCAGAGTTGTGAGATAGACAACTGATAGAAATAGCTGGACACACTGGCATTAGTTTAGATCACTAGTAGTGAGAGTTTAGTTGTTCAGAGTTATGAGAAAGACACCTGATAGAAATGAATAGGCACACTGGAATTAATTTAGATCACTAGTAGTGAGAGTTAGTTGTTCAGAGTTATGAGATAGACACGACTGATAGAAATGGCTGGACACACTGGCATTAGTTTAGATCACTATAGTGAGAGTTAGTTGTTATGAGATAGACAACTGATATAATAGCTGGACACACTGGCATTAGTTTAGATCCCTAGTAGTGAGAGTTAGTTGGTCAGAGTGTTAGATAGACAACTGATAGAAATGGCTGACACACTGGCATTAGTTTAGATCACTAGTAGTGAGAGTTAGTTGTTCAGAGTTATGAGATAGACACGACTGATAGAAATGGCTGGACACACTGGCATTAGTTTAGATCACTAGTAGTGAGAGTTAGTTGTGCAGAGTTGTGAGATAGACAACTGATAGAAATGGCTGGACACACTGGCATTAGTTTAGATCACTAGTAGTGAGAGTTAGTTGTTCAGAGTTGTGAGATAGACAACTGAAAGAAATGGCTGGACACACTGGAGATAGTTTAGATCACTTGTAGTGAGTGTTATCTGCTGTAGTTGTAGTAGAATTGTATAGTCACAATGATAGTTAAGTAATAGGTGGAACAGTTCAGAAGTGTGATAGTTGTGTCAGTAAATCAGCGGAGATAAACATTAGAATACAATTTCACTGTCCATCAGTGTTAACTTAGAAGTTATCTTAATGCCAACATAAATGATGATGTTCAGTACCACCACTAATTGATCATAGGGCTAAAATGATATCCAATAAAAAGACGGAGCATCCAATACTCATATACTGTTTCATCGGCTGATTGTTCGCTGTGCCAATCCAATAATAATTAAGATGCATAATTTAGGTCAACTCAAAATTCTGATAAAGATATTACAAGATCAACAGTCTGCTGTGATCTATAACAAGATCATTTTTTATGCCGCGAGCTTTAGATAAGGTCATCTACAAGAGCCTGGGTCTTTGTAAGAGAGACGTTATAAATCAGCGACGAGAATTTGAATTCTTTTCAACAGGTTTATAAAGGTGGAGGAGCAAAGAATGAACTAATTAACAAGATAGTGGGTCAAGTAGCTTAGCAGGGACGCTGAGAATTTCTTTCTTTTTTTTCACAAGTCAACGAGTCAAGTGAATGAACTGAAAAAAAATCGCTGCTGTAGTAGTTACTTATCAAGCTAGCGATCAAAAATATTTAAACAGTGTTGTCAAAGTATATCAGAAAATACGAAGTTATATTAACAGTATAAAGGTTGATATGTATCTAACTTATGAATTAAATCAAGTAGCAAAGAAGTCACGTTCAGTGCAAGGATAAGCAAGTTGTATATATATATCAAGTTAACTGATCAAGAACTCAAAATAGCAAATTATCATGAAAGTTCAAGACAAGCATGCTCAAGTTGTCGAGGCAAGTCAAATTGATGTCAACAATAAGTTCACAACTAAAGAATTTAAATTACTTCAGTGCGTCGTGTCACGAGAGGCTCCCGAATATTGCAAGACAACAGAGCACGTTTAAGATTGAAATCATCAATTAGCGTACGACAATTCCAGGTTAACAAGGGTAGAGTGTGAGATTGTGGGATCGTCGAACTTAACACGTAGTGTCTGGAGAGACAACTGTGCAGTCACGTGACTGAGTGTAACCTTCTGGCTTAAGAAACATAAACATCCAGTGTGTACTTTCATTTTCCAAGGATGATCAAGTGTGAATTACTTAGTTAGCTATTATATTTAGAATTGAATGGTTGTCCTTTTGAATTGATTGTTGAAATGGAACTTAATGAATTGTTATTGTTTGGTTGATTACAAGCGCAAGATTTTGATTAAAAATGACTTATTTTTACCCCAAACATTTTTATGGATACGACTATGAAATCACTAAAGGTAGTACATTTACACTCAAGGTACATTTCAAACTTAATATATCCTCACAGCAAGATTTTGAATAATAAAATCATTTTATGAATTTTACCCCCGCCATTTTTTTTAAAGAATACGCCTATGCAATAAAAAAAATACAATTTAACCTCTAGCTCACCTCAAACTTTAATTTAGGCAACCCGGTAGCAACATTTACTTTAAAATCACTTATATTAATTTTACCACTCACTATTTTTTAGATACGCCTATTAACAAAATAAAAGTTAACCTCAAGGTTTACCTCCAACATTGTTTTAAGGAATCCCTGTAGCAAAAGTGTACTTAAAAACCAATTTTATGAATTTACCCTGACCATTTTTGGGTATACGACTATGAAATCACTAAAAATAGTAAATATACACTCTAGGCCTACTTCAAACTTCATATTAGACATCCTCATAGCAAGGCTTTGAATACAAAAATCACTTTTATGAATTACCGCCTCACTAATTTTTTAAACTTTACCCCTGACAATTTTTGAGAGATATGCCTATGAAACTGTAAAAAAAATAAAGTTAACCTCTAAGCTTACCTCTACTTTATTTTAGGCATCTCCGTGGCAAAAATTTACTTAAAATCACTTTTATAAATGTTTAAACCTTGATCATTTTTTAGGGATACGCCTATGAAACTGTTAAAAAAATTAATTTAACCTCTAGTCTTTCTCAAAACTTCACATTAGACATCCCTGTAGCAAAATTTTGAATACAAATCACTTTTATTATTTTTACACACCCCCTCCCCTCGCTTATTTTATGAATACGACTATGAAACACTAAATATAGTAAATTCACACTCTAGGTAAATTTCACACTTAATACTATACATCCTCATAGCAAGATATTTTTACATAAAAATCATTTATGAATTTACACCTGACAATTTTTGAGTGATACGCCTATGAAACTGTCAAAAAAAAATTTAGCCTCAAGGCTTACTTACAACTATAATTTAGGCAACCCCGTAGCAAATATTTACTTTAAAATCACAATTTAAATTTTAAACTCTCACTATTTTTAGGGATACGCCTATTAACTGTTTAAAAAAAATAAAAGTTAACCTCAAGGCTTACCAAAACTTTATTTTAAGCAACACTGTAGCAAAAATGTACATAAATATCACTTTTATGAATTTTATCCCTGACAATTCTGATGGATACGCCTATGAAACTGTATTTAACCTCTAGGCTTACCTCAAGCTTTATTTTAGGCACCCCGTAGCAAAAATTTATTTTAAATCACTGTTATAAATTTTACCTCCTGACCATTTTTGAGGGATACGCCTTTTAAACAGTTAAAAATAAATTTAACCTCTAGGTTTACCTCAAACTTCATATTAGACATCATCGTAGCAAAAATTACTTAAAAATAACTTTTATGAATTTTACCCCCATCCATTTTTTTATATACCACTCTATAAAATCACTAAAATAGTAAATTTACACACCAGGCCTACTTCAAACTTCACATTAGACATCCTCATAGCAAGATAGTGAATAAAAATCACTTTGAATTTCACCCACAGCTAATTTTTTTATGGATACGCCTATAAAACTGTTAGAAAATTAAATTTAACCTCTAGGTTTACCTCAAACTTCATATTATACATCATTGTAGCAAAATTTACTTAAAATAACATTTATAAATGTATAAACCTTGATCATTTTTAGGGATACGCCAATGAAGCTGTAAAAATTTAATTTAACTCTAGACTTACCTCAAACTTTATTTTGCACCCCCGCAGCAAAAATTTAATTAAAATAACTTTTATGAATTTTTACTCCTTTGATCATTTTGATGGAAACGCCTATGAAAGTTAAAAATTAAAATATAACCTATATGCTTTCCCAAAACTTCATATTAGGCATCCTCATAGCAAGATTTATAATAAAAAATCACTTTTATGAGTTTTAATGAAAGTCATTTTTGTAGTGATACGCCCATGAAACTGTTAAAATAGATAAATATAACCTCTATTCTTTCCCAAAACTTCATATTACATACCCCCGTAGCAAGATTTGAATAAAATCATTTTTGATATTTTTACCCCCCCCCCCCCGGCCAGTTTGTATGGATACGACTATGAAACACTAAAAATAGTAAATTTACACTCTTGGTAAATTTCACACTTAATAATAGACATCCTCATAGTAAGATTTTGAAAAAATATCACTTTTATGAATTTTACATCATATAATTTTTTAGGGATACGCCTATGAAACTGTAAAAAAAATCAAATTAACCTCAATGCTTACCTCAAACTTTAATTTAGGTAACCCCGTACGAAAAATTTAATTTAAAATCACTTTTATGAATTTACCCCCTCAATATTTTTTAAGGGATACGTCTATTAACTGCACAAAAAATAAATGTTAACCTCAAGACTTACCTCAAACTTTATGTTTTTAGCATCCCTATAGCAAAGGTGTACATAAAAATCACTTTATGAATTTTACCCCTGACAATTTTTGAGGTATATGCCTATGAAACTGTAAAAAAAATAAAGTTAACCTATAAGCTTACCTCTAACTTTATTTCAGGCATCTCCGTGGCAAAAATTTACTTAAATTCACTTTTATAAATGTTTAACCCTTGATCTTTTTTTTAAGGATACGCCTATGAAACTGTTAAAAAAATTAATTTAACCTCTAGTCTTTCTCAAAACTTCAATTTTAAACTCTCACTTTTTTTAGGGATTCGCCTATTAACTTTTAAACAAAATAATGTTAACCTCAAGGCTTACCACAAACTTTATTTTAAGCAACCCTGTAGCAAAAATGTACATAAAAAATCACTTTTATGAATTTTATCCCTGACCATTTCTGAGGGATACGCGTATGAAACTGTATTTAGCCTCTAGGCTTACCTCAAACTTTATTGTAGGCACCCCCGTAGCAAAAAATTATTTTAAATCATTGTTATAAATTTTACCTCCTGACCATATTTGAGGGATACGCCTTTGAAACAGTTTAAAATAAATTTAACCTCTAGGTTTACCTCAAACTTCATATTAGACATCCTCGTAACAAGTATTTGAATAAAAATCACTTTTATGAATTTTACCCCCATCCATTTTTTATAGATACGACTATAAATCACTAAAATAGTAAATTTACACTCTAGGCCTACTTCAAACTTCACATTAGACATCCTCATAGCAAGATAGTGAATAAAAATCACTTTGAATTTCACCCACAGCTAATTTTTTTATGGATACGCCTATAAAACTGTTAGAAAATTAAATTTAACCTCTAGGTTTACCTCAAACTTCATATTATACATCATTGTAGCAAAAATTTACTTAAAATAACATTTATAAATGTATAAACCTTGATCATTTTTTAGGGATACGCCAATGAAGCTGTAAAAAATTTAATTTAACTCTAGACTTACCTCAAACTTTATTTTATGCACCCCCGCAGCAAAAATTTAATTAAAATAACTTTTATGAATTTTTACTCCTTTGATCATTTTTGATGGAAACGCCTATGAAAGTTAAAAAATTAAAATATAACCTATATGCTTTCCCAAAACTTCATATTAGACATCCTCATAGCAAGATTTATAATAAAAAATCACTTTTATGAGTTTTAATGAAAGTCATTTTTGTAGTGATACGCCCATGAAACTGTTAAAATAGATAAATATAACCTCTATTCTTTCCCAAAACTTCATATTACATACCCCGTAGCAAGATTTTGAATAAAAATCATTTTTGATATTTTTACCCCCCCCCCGGCCAGTTTGTATGGATACGACTATGAAAACACTAAAAATAGTAAATTTACACTCTTGGTAAATTTCACACTTAATAATAGACATCCTCATAGTAAGATTTAGAAAAAAATATCACTTTTATGAATTTTACATCATATAATTTTTTAGGGATACGCCTATGAAACTGTAAAAAAAAAATCAAATTTAACCTCAATGCTTACCTCAAACTTTAATTTAGGTAACCCCGTACGAAAAATTTAATTTAAAATCACTTTTATGAATTTACCCCCTCAATATTTTTTAAGGGATACGTCTATTAACTGTACAAAAAATAAATGTTAACCTCAAGACTTACTCAAACTTTATGTTTTTAGCATCCCTATAGCAAAGGTGTACATAAAAATCACTTTATGAATTTTACCCCTGACAATTTTTGAGGTATATGCCTATGAAACTGTAAAAAATAAAGTTAACCTATAAGCTTACCTCTAACTTTATTTCAGGCATCTCCGTGGCAAAAATTTACTTAAATTCACTTTTATGTTTAACCCTTGATCTTTTTTTTAAGGATACGCGTATGAAACTGTTAAAAAAATTAATTTAACCTCTAGTCTTTCTCAAAACTTCAATTTTAAACTCTCACTTTTTTAGGGATACGCCTATTAACTTTTAAACAAAATAAATGTTAACCTCAAGGCTTACCACAAACTTTATTTTAAGCAACCCTGTAACAAAAATGTACATAAAAATCACTTTATGAATTTTATCCCTGACCATTTCTGAGGGATACGCGTATGAAACTGTATTTAGCCTCTAGGCTTACCTCAAACTTTATTGTAGGCACCCCGTAGCAAAAATTTATTTTAAATCATTGTTATAAATTTTACCTCCTGACCATATTTGAGGGATACGCCTTTGAAACAGTTTAAAATAAATTTAACCTCTAGGTTTACCTCAAACTTCATATTAGACATCCTCGTAACAAGATTTTGAATAAAAATCACTTTTATGAATTTTACCCCCATCCATTTTTATAGATACGACTATAAATCACTAAAAATAGTAAATTACACTCTAGGCCTACTTCAAACTTCACATTAGACATCCTCATAGTAAGATAGTGAATAAAAATCACTTTTATGAATTTCACCAACAGCCAATTTTTTTATGGATACGTCTATGAAACTGTTAGAAAATAAATTTAACCTCTAGGTTTACCTCAAACTTCATATTATACATCATTGTAGCAAAATTTACTTAAAATAACATTATAAATGTATAAATCTTGATCATTTTTTAGGGATACGCCAATGAAGCTGTAACAAATTAAATTTAACTCTAGACTTACCTCAAACTTTATTTTATGCACCCCGCAGCAAAAATCTAATTAAAATAACTTTATGAATTTTACTCCTTTGATCATTTTTGATGGAAACGCCTATGAAACTTAAAAAATTAAATTATAACCTATATGCTTTCCCAAAACTTCATATTAGACATCCTCATAACAAGATTTATTAAAAAAAATCACTTTTAAGAGTTTTAATCAGTCATTTTTGCAATGATACGCCCATGAAACTGTTAAATAGATAAATATAACCTCTATTCTTTCCCAAAACTTCATATTACATACCCCCGTAGCAAGATTTTGAATAAAAATCATTTTTGTTATTTTTACCCCCCCCCCCCCCCGGCCAATCTGTATGGATTCGACTATGAAAGCACTAAAATAGTAAATTTACACTCTTGGTAAATTTCACACTTAATAATAGACATCCTCATAGTAAGATTTTGAATAAAAAATCACTTTATGAATTTTACCCCTGACAATTTTTGAAGGATATGCCTATGAAACTGTTATAAAAATAAAGTTAACCTCTAAGTTTACCTCTAACTTTATTTTAGGCATCTCCGTGGCAAAAATTTACTTAAAATCACTTTTTATATATATAAATGTTTAACCCTTGATATTTTTTTAGGGATACGCCTATGAAACTGTTAAAAAATTAATTTAACCTCTAGTCTTTCTCAAAACTTCATATTAGACACCCCTGTAGCAAAATTTTGAATAAAAATCACTTTTATTATTTTAACACCCACCCTACCCCCCCCCCACCCCGCCTATTTATTGAATACGACTATGAAAACACTAAAAAGTAAATTCACACTCTAGGCAAATTTCACACTTATACTAGACATCCTCATAGCAAGATATTTTTACATAAAAATCTCTTAAGAATTTTACACCTGACTATTTTTGAATGATACGCCTTTGAAACTGTCAAAAAAATTTAGCCTCAAGGCTTACTTAAAACTTTAATTTAGGCAACCCCGTAGCAAATATTTACTTTAAAATCACAATTTAAATTTTAAACTCTCACTAATTTTGAGGGATACGCCTATTACCTGTTAAAAATATAAAAGTTAACCTCAAGGCTTACCACAAACTTTATTTTAAGCAACCATGTAGCAAAAATGTACATAAAAATCACTTTTATGAATTTTATCCCTGACCATTTCTGAGAGATACGCCTATGCAACTGTATTTAACCTCTAGGCTTACCTCAAACTTTATTTTAGGCACCCCAGTAGCAAAAATTTATTTTAAATCATTGTTATAAATTTTACCTCCTGACCATATTTGAGGGATACGCCTTTGAAACAGTTTAAAATAAATTTAACCTCTAGGTTTACCTCAACTTCATATTAGACATCCTCGTAACAAGTATTTGAATAAAAATCACTTTTATGAATTTTACCCCCATCCATTTTTTATAGATACGACTATAAATCACTAAAAATAGTAAATTTACATCTAGGCCTACTTCAAACTTCACATTAGACATCCTCATAGCAAGATAGTGAATAAAAATCACTTTGAATTTCACCCACAGCTAATTTTTTTTATGGATACGCCTATAAAACTGTTAGAAAATTAAATTTAACCTCTAGGTTTACCTCAAACTTCATATTATACATCATTGTAGCAAAAATTTACTTAAAATAACATTTATAAATGTATTAACCTTGATCATTTTTTAGGGATACGCCAATGAAGCTGTAAAAAATTTAATTTAACTCTAGACTTACCTCAAACTTTATTTTATGCACCCCCGCAGCAAAAATTTAATTAAATAACTTTATGAATTTTTACTCCTTTGATCATTTTTGATGGAAACGCTTATGAAAGTTAAAAAATTAAAATATAACCTATATGCTTTCCCAAAACTTCATATTAGACATCCTCATAGCAAGATTTATAATAAAAATCACTTTTATGAGTTTTAATGAAAGTCATTTTTGTAGTGATACGCCCATGAAACTGTTAAAATAGATAAATATAACCTCTATTCTTTCCCAAAACTTCATATTACATACCCCCGTAGCAAGATTTTGAATAAAAATCATTTTTGATATTTTTACCCCCCCCCCCGGCCAGTTTGTATGGATACGACTATGAAAACACTAAAAATAGTAAATTTACACTCTTGGTAAATTTCACACTTAATAATAGACATCCTCATAGTAAGATTTAGAAAAAAATATCACTTTTATGAATTTTACATCATATAATTTTTTAGGGATACGCCTATGAAACTGTAAAAAAAAATCAAATTTAACCTCAATGCTTACCTCAAACTTTAATTTAGGTAACCCGTACGAAAAATTTAATTTAAAATCACTTTTATGAATTTACCCCCTCAATATTTTTTAAGGGATACGTCTATTAACTGTACAAAAAATAAATGTTAACCTCAAGACTTACCTCAAACTTTATGTTTTTAGCATCCCTATAGCAAAGGTGTACATAAAAATCACTTTATGAATTTTACCCCTGACAATTTTTGAGGTATATGCCTATGAAACTGTAAAAAAATAAAGTTAACCTATAAGCTTACCTCTAACTTTATTTCAGGCATCTCCGTGGCAAAAATTTACTTAAATTCACTTTTATGTTTAACCCTTGATCTTTTTTTAAGGATACGCCTATGAAACTGTTAAAAAAATTAATTTAACCTCTAGTCTTTCTCAAACTTCAATTTTAAACTCTCACTTTTTTAGGGATACGCCTATTAACTTTTAAACAAAATAAATGTTAACCTCAAGGCTTACCACAAACTTTATTTTAAGCAACCCTGTAACAAAAATGTACATAAAAATCACTTTTATGAATTTTATCCCTGACCATTTCTGAGGGATACGCGTATGAAACTGTATTTAGCCTCTAGGCTTACCTCAAACTTTATTGTAGGCACCCCCGTAGCAAAAATTTATTTTAAATCATTGTTATAAATTTTACCTCCTGACCATATTTGAGGGATACGCCTTTGAAACAGTTTAAAATAAATTTAACCTCTAGGTTTACCTCAAACTTCATATTAGACATCCTCGTAACAAGATTTTGAATAAAAATCACTTTTATGAATTTTACCCCCATCCATTTTTTATAGATACGACTATAAATCACTAAAAATAGTAAATTTACACTCTAGGCCTACTTCAAACTTCACATTAGACATCCTCATAGTAAGATAGTGAATAAAAATCACTTTTATGAATTTCACCAACAGCCAATTTTTTTATGGATACGTCTATGAAACTGTTAGAAAAATAAATTTAACCTCTAGGTTTACCTCAAACTTCATATTATACATCATTGTAGCAAAAATTTACTTAAAATAACATTTATAAATGTATAAATCTTGATCATTTTTTAGGGATACGCCAATGAAGCTGTAACAAATTAAATTTAACTCTAGACTTACCTCAAACTTTATTTTATGCACCCCCGCAGCAAAAATCTAATTAAAATAACTTTATGAATTTTTACTCCTTTGATCATTTTTGATGGAAACGCCTATGAAAGTTAAAAAATTAAATTATAACCTATATGCTTTCCCAAAACTTCATATTAGACATCCTCATAACAAGATTTATTAAAAAAAATCACTTTTAAGAGTTTTAATCAGTCATTTTTGCAATGATACGCCCATGAAACTGTTAAAATAGATAAATATAACCTCTATTCTTTCCCAAAACTTCATATTACATACCCCCGTAGCAAGATTTTGAATAAAAATCATTTTGTTATTTTTACCCCCCCCCCCGGCCAATCTGTATGGATTCGACTATGAAAGCACTAAAAATAGTAAATTTACACTCTTGGTAAATTTCACACTTAATAATAGACATCCTCATAGTAAGATTTTGAATAAAAAATCACTTTATGAATTTTACCCCTGACAATTTTTGAAGGATATGCCTATGAAACTGTTATAAAAATAAAGTTAACCTCTAAGTTTACCTCTAACTTTATTTTAGGCATCTCCGTGGCAAAAATTTACTTAAAATCACTTTTTATATATATAAATGTTTAACCCTTGATATTTTTTTAGGGATACGCCTATGAAACTGTTAAAAAAATTAATTTAACCTCTAGTCTTTCTCAAAACTTCATATTAGACACCCCTGTAGCAAAATTTTGAATAAAAATCACTTTTATTATTTTTAACACCCACCCTACCCCCCCCCCCCCCACCCCGCCTATTTATTGAATACGACTATGAAAACACTAAAAATAGTAAATTCACACTCTAGGCATATTTCACACTTAATACTAGACATCCTCATAGCAAGATATTTTTACATAAAAATCACTTAAGAATTTTACACCTGACTATTTTTGAATGATACGCCTTTGAAACTGTCAAAAAAAATTTAGCCTCAAGGCTTACTTAAACTTTAATTTAGGCAACCCCGTAGCAAATATTTACTTTAAAATCACAATTTAAATTTTAAACTCTCACTAATTTTGAGGGATACGCCTATTACCTGTTAAAAAATATAAAAGTTAACCTCAAGGCTTACCACAAACTTTATTTTAAGCAACCATGTAGCAAAAATGTACATAAAAATCACTTTTATGAATTTTATCCCTGACCATTTCTGAGAGATACGCCTATGCAACTGTATTTAACCTCTAGGCTTACCTCAAACTTTATTTTAGGCACCCCAGTAGCAAAAATTTATTTTAAATCACTGTTATAAATTTTACCTCCTGACCATTTTTGAGGGATACGCCTTTGAAACAGTTAAAAATAAATTTAACCTCCAGATTTACCTCAAACTTCATATTAGATATCATCGTAGTAAAAATTTACTTAAAAATCACTTTTATGAATTTTTACCCCTTTGATAATTTTTGGGGGGATACGCCTATGAAACTGTTAAATAATAAATTTAACATCTAGGTTTTTCCAAAAACTTCATATTAGACATCCTCGTAACAAGATTTTGAATAAAAATCACTTTTTTGAATTTTACCTCCAACCATTTTTTATTGATACGACTATAAATCACTAAAAATAGTAAATTTACACTCTAGGCCTACTTCAAACTTCACATTAGACATCCTCATAGCAAGATAGTGAATAAAAATCACTTTTATGAATTTCACCAACAGCCATTTTTTTATGGATACGTCTATGAAACTGTTAGAAAAATAAATTTAACCTCTAGGTTTACCTCAAACTTCACATTATACATCATTGTAGCAAAAATTTACTTAAAATAACTTTTATGAATTTTTACTCCTTTGATCATTTTTGACGGAAACGCCTATGAAACATAAAAATTAAAATATAACCTATATGCTTTCCCAAAACTTCATATTAGACATCCTCATAGCAAGATTTATAATAAAAAATCACTTTTATGAGTTTTAATGAAAGTCATTTTTGTAGTGATACGCCCATGAAACTGTTAAAATAGATAAATATAACCTCTATTCTTTCCCAAAACTTCATATTACATACTACCGTAGCAAGATTTTGAATAAAAATCATTTTTGATATTTTTACCCCCCCCCCCCCGGCCAGTTTGTATGGATACGACTATGAAAACACTAAAAATAGTAAATTTACACTCTTGGTAAATTTCACACTTAATAATAGACATCCTCATAGTAAGATTTTGAAAAAAATATCACTTTTATGAATTTTTACATCATATAATTTTTTAGGGATACGCCTATGAAACTGTAAAAAAAAATCAAATTTAACCTCAATGCTTACCTCAAACTTTAATTTAGGTAACCCCGTACGAAAAATTTAATTTAAAATCACTTTTATGAATTTACCCCCTCAATATTTTTTAAGGGATACGTCTATTAACTGTACAAAAAATAATGTTAACCTCAAGACTTACCTCAAACTTTATGTTTTTAGCATCCCTATAGCAAAGGTGTACATAAAAATCACTTTATGATTTTACCCCTGACAATTTTGAGGTATATGCCTATGAAACTGTAAAAAAAATAAAGTTAACCTATAAGCTTACCTCTAACTTTATTTCAGGCATCTCCGTGGCAAAAATTTACTTAAATTCACTTTTATAAATGTTTAACCCTTGATCTTTTTTTTAAGGATACGCCAATGAAACTGTTAAAAAATTAATTTAACCTCTAGTCTTTCTCAAAACTTCAATTTTAAACTCTCACTTTTTTTAGGGATACGCCTATTAACTTTTAAACAAAATAAATGTTAACCTCAAGGCTTACCACAAACTTTATTTTAAGCAACCCTGTAGCAAAAATGTACATAAAAATCACTTTTATGAATTTTATCCCTGACCATTTCTGAGGGATACGCGTATGAAACTGTATTTAGCCTCTAGGCTTACCTCAAACTTTATTGTAGGCACCCCCGGAGCAAAATTTATTTTAAATCATTGTTATAAATTTTACCTCCTGACCATATTTGAGGGATACGCCTTTGAAACAGTTTAAATAAATTTAACCTCCAGATTTACCTCAAACTTCATATTAGACATCATCGTAGCAAAAATTTACTTAAAAATCACTTTTATGAATTTTTACCCCTTGATAATTTTTGGGGGATACGCCTATGAAACTGTTAAATAATAAATTTAACATCTAGGTTTTTCCAAAAACTTCATATTAGACATCCTCGTAACAAGATTTTGAATAAAAATCACTTTTATGAATTTTACCCCATCCATTTTTTATAGATACGACTATAAATCACTAAAAATAGTAAATTTACACTCTAGGCCTACTTCAAACTTCACATTAGACATCATCATAGCAAGATAGTGAATAAAAATCACTTTTATGAATTTCACCAACAGCCAATTTTTTATGGATACGTCTATGAAACTGTTAGAAAAATAAATTTAACCTCTAGGTTTACCTCAAACTTCACATTATACATCATTGTAGCAAAAATTTACTATTTACTTAAAATAACATTTATAAATGTATAAACCTTGATCATTTTTTTAGAGATACGCCAATGAAGCTGTAAAAAATTAAATTTAACCTCTAGACTTACCTCAAACTTTATTTTATGCACCCCCGCAGCAAAATCTAATTAAAATAACTTTTATGAATTTTTACTCCTTTGGTCATTTTTGAAGGAAACGCATGTGAAACTACTTAAAAAATTAAATTATAACCTATGTGCTTTCACAAAACTTCATATTAGACATCCTCATAACAAGATTTATAATAAAAAAAATCACTTTTATGAGTTTTAATCAAAGTCATTTTTGCAATGATACGCCCATGAAACTGTTAAAATAGATAAATATAACCTCTATTCTTTCCCAAAACTTCATATTACATACCCCCGTAGCAAGATTTTGAATAAAAATCATTTTTGTTATTTTTACCCACCCTTCCCCCCCAGGCCAGTTTGTATGGATACGACTATGAAAACACTAAAAATAGTAAATTTACACACTTGGTAAATTTCACACTTAATAATAGACATCCTCATAGTAAGATTTTGAATAAAAAAATCACTTTATGAATTTTACCCCTGACAATTTTTGAAGGATATGCCTATGAAACTGTTAAAAAAATAAAGTTAACCTCTAAGCTTACCTCTAAATTTATTTTAGGCATCTCCGTGGCAAAAATTTACTTAAAATCACTTTTATAAATGTTTAACCCTTGATATTTTTTTAGGGATACGCCTATGAAACTGTTAAAAAAATTAATTTAACCTCTAGTCTTTCTCAAAACTTCACATTAGACACCCCTGTAGCAAAATTTTGAATAAAAATCACTTTTATATTTTTACCACCACCCACCCTCCCCCCACCCCCACCCGCCTATTATTGAATACGACTATGAAAACAGTAAAAATAGTAAATTCACACTCTAGGCAAATTTCACACTTAATACTAGACATCCTCATAGCAAGATATTTTTACATAAAAATCACTTAAGAATTTTTACACTCACTATTTTTGAATGATACGCCTATGAAACTGTCAAAAAAAATTTAGCCTCAAGGCTTACTTAAAACTTTAATTTAGGCAACCCGTAGCAAATATTTACTTTAAAATCACAATTTAAATTTTAAACTCTCACTAATTTTGAGGGATACGCCTATTAACTGTTAAAAAATATAAAAGTTAACCTCAAGGCTTACCACAAACTTTATTTTAAGCAACCATGTAGCAAAAATGTACATAAAAATCACTTTTATGAATTTTATCCCTAACCATTTCTGAGGGATACGCCTATGCAACTGTATTTAACCTCTAGGCTTACCTCAAACTTTATTTTAGGCACCCCAGTAGCAAAAATTTATTTTAAATCACTGTTATAAATTTTACCTCCTGACCATTTTTGAGGATACGCCTTTGAAACAGTTAAAAATAAATTTAACCTCCAGATTTACTCAACTTCATATTAGACATCATCGTAGCAAAAATTTACTTAAAAATCACTTTTATGAATTTTTACCCCTTGAAGATTTTATTTGGGGATATGTCTATGAAACTGTTAAATAATAAATTTAACATCTAGGTTTTCCCAAAAACTATATATTATACATCTTCGTAGCAAGATTTTGAATAAAAATCACTTTCTTGAATTTGACCCCCAGCCATTTTTTATAGATACGACTATGAAATCACTAAGAATAGTAAATTTACAATCTAGGCCTACATCAAACTTCATATTAGATGTCCTCATAGCAAGATTTTGAATAAAAATCACTTTTAAGAATTTCACCCCAGCCAATTTTTTATGGATACGTCTATGAAACTGTTAGAAAAATAAATTTAACCTCTAGGTTTACCTCAAACTTCACATTATACATCATTGTAGCAAAAATTTACTATTTACTTAAAATAACATTTATAAATGTATAAACCTTGATCATTTTTTTAGAGATACGCCAATGAAGCTGTAAAAAATTAAATTTAACCTCTAGACTTACCTCAAACTTTATTTTATGCACCCCCACAGCAAAAATCTAATTAAAATAACTTTTATGAATTTTTCCTTTGGTCATTTTTGAAGGAAACGCATATGAAAATACTTAAAAAATTAAATTATAACCTATGTGCTTTCACAAAACTTCATATTAGACATCCTCATAACAAGATTTATAATAAAAAAAATCACTTTTAAGAGTTTAATCAAAGTCATTTTTGCAATGATACGCCCATGAAACTGTTAAAATAGATAAATATAACCTCTATTCTTTCCCAAAACTTCATATTACATACCCCCGTAGCAAGATTTGAATAAAAATCATTTTTGTTATTTTTACCCACCCTTCCCCCCCAGGCCAGTTTGTATGGATACGACTATGAAAACACTAAAAATAGTAAATTTACACTCTTGGTAAATTTCACACTTAATAATAGACATCCTCATAGTAAGATTTTGAATAAAAAATCACTTTATGAATTTTAACCCTGACAATTTTTGAAGGATATGCCTATGAAACTGTTAAAAAAATAAAGTTAACCTCTAAGCTTACCTCTAAATTTATTTTAGGCATCTCCGTGGCAAAAATTTACTTAAAATCACTTTTATAAATGTTTAACCCTTGATATTTTTTTAGGGATACGCCTATGAAACTGTTAAAAAAATTAATTTAACCTCTAGTCTTTCTCAAAACTTCACATTAGACACCCCTGTAGCAAAATTTTGAATAAAAATCACTTTATTATTTTTACCACCCACCCTCCCCCCCCCCGACACCCGCCTATTTATTGAATACGACTATGAAAACAGTAAAAATAGTAAATTCACACTCTAGGCAAATTTCACACTTAATACTAGACATCCTCATAGCAAGATATTTTTACATAAAAATCACTTAAGAATTTTACACCTCACTATTTTTGAATGATACGCCTATGAAACTGTCAAAAAAAATTTAGCCTCAAGGCTTACTTAAAACTTTAATTTAGGCAACCCCGTAGCAAATATTTACTTTAAAATCACAATTTAAATTTTAAACTCTCACTAATTTTGAGGGATACGCCTATTAACTGTTAAAAAATATAAAAGTTAACCTCAAGGCTTACCACAAACTTTATTTTAAGCAACCATGTAGCAAAAATGTACATAAAAATCACTTTTATGAATTTTATCCCTAACCATTTCTGAGGGATACGCCTATGCAACTGTATTTAACCTCTAGGCTTACCTCAAACTTTATTTTAGGCACCCCAGTAGCAAAAATTTATTTTAAATCACTGTTATAAATTTTACCTCCTGACCATTTTTGAGGGATACGCCTTTGAAACAGTTAAAAATAAATTTAACCTCCAGATTTACCTCAAACTTCATATTAGACATCATCGTAGCAAAAATTTACTTAAAAATCACTTTTATGAATTTTTACCCCTTGAAGATTTTATTTGGGGATATGTCTATGAAACTGTTAAATAATAAATTTAACATCTAGGTTTTCCCAAAACTTTATATTAGACATCTTCGTAGCAAGATTTTGAATAAAAATCACTTTTTTGAATTTGACCCCCAGCCATTTTTTATAGATACGACTATGAAATCACTAAGAATAGTAAATTTACAATCTAGGCCTACATCAAACTTCATATTAGATGTCCTCATAGCAAGATTTTGAATAAAAATCACTTTTAAGAATTTCACCCCAGCCATTTTTTAATGGATACGCCTATGAAACCGTTAAAAATTAAATTTAACCTCTATGCTTACCTCAAACTTTAATTTAGGGAATCCCGTAAAAAAAAATTATTTTCAAATCACATTTTTTATTTTACCCGCTAATTACTTTTGAAAGATTTGCCCATTAACTGAAAAAAAAAATAAAAGTTAACCTCAAGGCTTACTTCAAAATTTATTTTAAGCATCCCTGTAGCAAAAGTGCACTTAAAAATCACTTTTATTAATTTTATCCATGACCATTGTTAAGGGATACGCATATGAACCTGTTAAAAATATAAAATGTAACCTTTAGGTTTACCTCAAACTTCATATTATACATAATTGTAGGAAAAAGTTACTTAAAAATAACTTTATAAATATATAACCCTTGATCATTTTTTGGGGATACGCCTATGAAACTGTTACAAAAATAAATTTAACCTCTAGTCTTTCCCAAGATTTTATATTAGACTTCCCCGTAGCAAGATTTTGAATAAAAATCACTTTTATGAATTTTACCCCCAGCCATTGTTTTAGGATAGGGATACTCCCATGAAACTGCTAAACAGATACATTTAACCCATAATCTTTCCCAAAACTTCATTTTAGACACCCCCGTAGCAAGATTTTGAAGAAAAATCATTTTTATTATTTTTACCCCAAGCCATTTTTATGGATACGACTATGAAAATACTAAAAATAGTAAATTTACACTCTAGGTAAATTTCACACTAATAATAGACATCCTCAAAGCAAGATTTTGAATAAAAAATCAGTTTTATAAATTTTTACCCCCTGTCATTTTCTAAGGGATACGCCCATGAAAATGCTAAACAAATACATTTAACCCCTAGTCTTTCCCAAACCTTCATATTACACACCCCCGTAGGAAGATTTTGAATAAAAATCACTTTTATATTTTTTAGCCATTTTTTTAAAGGATAAGACTATGAAAACACTAAAAATAGTAAATTTACACTCTTGGTAAATTTCACACTTAATAATAGACATCATCATAGCAAGATTTTGAATAAAATATCATTTTTATTAATTTTACCCCTGTCAATTGTTTGTTGAAGACCTATGCTCCACAGGTTGCAGACAGTGTTTGTTGAAAACCTATGCACCACAGGTTGCAGACAGTGTTTGTTGAAGACCTATGCTCCACAGGGAGCTGAAAGTGTTTGTTGAAGACCTATGCTGACAGGTAGCTGACGGTATTTGTTGAAGACCCATGCTCCACAGGTAGCTGAAAGTTTTTGTTGAAGACCTATGTTATACAGGTAGCTGAAAGTTTGTTGAAGACCTATGCTCCATAATGTGATGAAAGTGTTTGTTGAAGACCTATGTTCCACAGGGAGATAAAAGTGTTTGTTGAAGACTTATGCTCCACAGGGAGATAAAAGTTTTTGCTGAAGACCTATGTTACACAGGAAGCTGAAAGTGTTTGTTGAAGACCTATGCTCCATAGGGTGATGAAAGTGTTTGTTGAAGACCTATGCTCCACAGGGAGATAAAAGTGTTTGTTGAAGACCTATGCTCCACAGGGATCTGAAAGTGCTTGTTGAAGACCTATGTTCCACAGGGATCTGAAAGTGCTTGTTGAAGACCTTCGCTCCACAGGGACCTGAAAGTGTTTGTTGAAGACCTATGCTCCACATGGAGCTGAAAGTGTTTGTTGAAGACCTATGCTCCACACGGAGCTGAAAGGTATACGAAGAAGAAACCGTCCATTTCTAAACTATGGAAAGCAAATAAGACTTAATTAAGAGGAATGCACATAGAAATAAACCAATATATGCCTTCTTCATAAACTACACCAAAGCTTTTGACGGAGTACACCTCAAACAACATATAGAATGCCTAAAAGAGATACATCTAGATGACATGGACATACGACTAATATGTAATCTATACAAAATCAAAAGATGGACAAACCAGCCTATGACAACCTGCACCATCAAAGCAAGAGACAGAGCAGAATGGCGCTCCATGATAGCCAAACGTCGATGCGGAGATGGCACTCGATGATGATGATGAACTGATCACTGACTCAAAATAGCAAGCTATCGTGAAAGCTCAAGACAAAGCATGCTCAAATTGTTGTAACAAGTCAAATTGATGTCAACAATAAGTTCACAACTAAAGAATTCAAGTTACTTCAGCGCATCGTGTCACGAGAAACTCCCGAATATTGCAAGACAACAGAGCACGTTTAATCGTCAATTGTCAATTAGCGTACGACAAATCCAGGTTAACTAGGGTACTGTGTGACATTGTGAGATCATCTAACTTAAAACGTAGTGTCTGGAGAGACATCCGTGTAATCACGTGACCGTGTAAGTGTAACCTACTTCTGGCTTAAGAAATATAAACATCGAGTGTCTTCTTCCATTTTCCAAGGATTATTAAGTATGAATTACTTACTTAGTTAATTATATTTATGAATCGATTGATTGTCCTTTTGAATTGATTGTTGAAATGAAACTTAATGAATTGTTATTGTTTGGCAGAATACACGCGTTATAAAATAGTATTTAATTGAAATGTCATCAAACAGGTCTGAGGATTTACCAACGCTGGCGAGGAGTAGTTTACCTGTGCCTACGTCATACATGGGCACATTCTCGTGTATTTTCACACTCCACAGGAAATGTGGGGAACAGAAGTTAAAAGGATAACCATTCATGTCATTTGTGTAAATGGAAGGGCTGCTGTCCCCAGGATCCCCACCTCACTAGGACTAATGCCCTAGGCTAGAGCTGCCTAGCTAGTGGAAACTAGCCCAGATTCAACAGCACACAGACGTGCCGATTGCAATCTCGGCACTAAGAACATCGGGTGTTACCCTAGTCCGACCACGCATCTTCCACCCCCCCAATTTTTCTGTTCAAACTTTGACATAATGGGAGGTAGCAAAGCAGTACCCAAAGACTACTGTGTCACGTAGCCGACGTGACACAGTCTGTGTTGCTAGAGCAGGCAACACGGCTTTGCACCTAGGACAAGGTTTATAAGCCTTGCGTCTTAGCCAAAGAGAAAAATTGGGCAGTTGGTTTATAAATATTCACTAGAATTTCATAAACCCGGCCACTGAAAACTACATACAAAATAGTTAATTATATAAATCTCTTGCTATTGTAATTTTTTAAGAGTACCACAATTTTGCATATCATTTGAAAAAAGAATATTTTCTTAAAAATGTTTATGTTTAAATATACAAAAACATATTAGGCAATGTGTCTTACAATGCACTAAAATTAAAACTTATCAATCAAAGTGTATGTGCTTTTAATTTATGATGCAATTAAAAATAGTACTTTAATATGAATTTTTAAAAGTATTATTGCCCTTGCTTATTAAGTGGGAAGCCACTGCAAAAGAGTAAAGTACAAGTTATTGTTCCTAGGGGTAATTCCTTTTAACTTTTAGACAGTTAATAATATTCTCTAAAGCATTAATCATTAGACATGTTCAGCAATGCATATATATTTAAATTAATATGATAAATACATGTGCTTCTAAGTTTTGTGCAAATTATATGAAATTAATGTTTTTACATGTTAGCAATTTAAAATTAGCTAGTATGCATAAAATTCAATTAGTACTCCACAATAGCTCTGGCTCTCAAAGTAGCGCTCAAATTAAAAAAAAATATTAATCATTATACATGTTTAGCAATGCATATAGACTTAAATTAATGTGATAAATAAATGTGCTTTTGCAAATTATATGAAATTCATTTGTTTATAAATGGTAGGATTTTAAAATTATATAGTATGCATACAATTCACTTAGAACTCCTTGATTGATTTCAAGATGGTAAACAAGACATTTAATTTTCGTCTTATCCCCACAAAATGCAAGGTAGGTGGTCAAAATCAAATAATATTTTCAGAAATATATAGAGGCCATATCATTTCAGGTTCTCTAACAAAATAACTTAGAATATCCTCAAGTATTGATTACGATGAGTCATATTAACAATGATGTCACAGTTTGAGTTACTTCAACCTCAATTTTAAACTGAAAATTAAAAATAATTTTAAAAATTAAGTAAATTTGATGCAGGTAAAAGTTATATATTAATACGATTATAATGACATTCTAATATTACAAATAATAATAATTACCCTAAGTTACTAAATTGTTTTAAGTTGAAAAATGAGATGAAATTAAATCAGTAATATTAATAGCTCTCTCACTCACACATTTTATTTTGCAGTCACAATAAAGTGCAATTCTAGTTAAAATGGATTAGAAATTGTTCCTTATAGACATGCTAATTTATAGCTAGAATGTAAATAAAAGAGAAACCTTTCTTTATAAAAAAAAATATAATAATTTTAGTACAAAACAGTAAAACACACTGTTCCTTTGTTTATTGAATAAAAAACAGACAGAATTTTAATTTAGTTATTATTCTAATCTTTGTGTTTTTTTGTTTTACAGTTTCTCACAACGATATTTGGTTTAACAATCTTCAGTGGATTGGATTAGGACAACATTATTAACAATAAAATAAAAGTGGAGATAAGTGTCCTATGCAGAGTTACTGTGAGATTGAGAAACTAAAACAGTATATAATCGTCATCATCAAGTAGGTGACCATGTCTCTCCACAACGTTTACTCGACAGTTATTTATAATTTCTGTTGTTGACTTTCTACCAAGCCATTTTCTTAAGCTGTCTGGTATATTTTCTCTTTGCTTTCCACTATTTCTTTGACCCACAATTATACCTGTTGTTACAATATATTCCAGCTGTTCCCTTCTCATTACATGGCCAAAATGTTTCCCAGATATTTAAATTAATTTACCTGTTTTAATATTTTCCACTTGTCTTTATTGTACATTGGGGTGATGTTTTTATCTTTGTTGTTTCCATTAATTCTGTTTTTTTTTACTATTAGGGCTGGGTCCTTTATTTTAGCGGAAAGGTAAACTACACTACACTATATCTCTTTATATATTTCCTACACTATAGTGTCTAACAATTCATGTAACTCATCTTCACTCATAGTGATTAAGACTTTATCATCAGCATACCTTAGATTATTTATATTATGACCTCCGATTGTTCCAGGTATGCCCCTTACAGATGTTAAAATAATCTCACTATAAATATTAAACAAATCTAGTGACAGTACACAACCATGCCTAACACCTTTGTTTATTTTTTGGAACATTCCCAGTTGATTTCCTGTTCTTATGGCCGCTTTTTGTTGCCAGTACATGTTCTTTATTATTCTTAGATTCAGAAAAATGGGAAATTAACTATTTTGTTTAATGGTAACAATTTAGAAATTATGCGGTAGGACACTCACACTGAATGCAAGATCTAATTTCATGAAATAAAATAACATAATTATATTTACATTTATTTGTATCTTTTTTAGGGTATTATTTATAAGTATTATTTGTTTTATTTTATATCCATGATATTATTTATATATTTTCAATTTATTTATTATTTAATATATGACAATAAAAAATCTGACAACCACAGCAATTGTTTACAAGATGGAGCACTATGCAAACAAGTGACGATTTTCATCTTATCCCGAACAAGTGCAGAAGTTCAAAATCAAATTATATTTTTAGCAACATACAGGGCTATATCATTTTAGGTTCTCTTACAAAATAACTAGGAATATCTAGTGATTATGTCTCTCCACAACTTTCGATCTCGGCAGTTATTTATCATTTCTATTATTGACCTTCTGTTAAACCAAACTGTCTCTTAAGCTGTCTCACACTGTCTGGTATCTTTTCTCTTTGCTTCCCTCTATATCTCTTTGTCTGTCCCTCAATTTTCTCAGTTGTTACAATTATATATTTTTTTTTATATTCCAGCTGTTCCCTTCTCATTACATGGCCAAAAATGATGATTGTTTCTTCCTAATATTGGACATTAGCTCTTTTTTCCAATTTGCTTTGGCCTCTTTCAGAACGTTTCATTACCCTTCTTA
Organism: Megaustenia siamemsis; assembly: GCA_032433765.1. Classification (NCBI taxonomy): domain Eukaryota; kingdom Metazoa; phylum Mollusca; class Gastropoda; order Stylommatophora; family Ariophantidae; genus Megaustenia; species Megaustenia siamemsis. The sequence continues at coordinate 8,639,495 of JAVIAB010000102.1, forward strand.
GAGCTGTCCATGGTATTCTCATAATTCTTCTGTAAAACCAAATTTCTACAGCCTCCAGTGATTTATTTTCTTGTCTTTTATCCTATTGTCCATGATTCACATCCAGTTGTTAAGACTGGCTCTACATAACATTTAAGAACTCTTTTTCTTGTTTCTATTGTCAAAAATTGATTGCATAGTATCTTCCTCATTTTTTGGACTGCGGCTGGACCCTAGCCACACAAATTTACTGTTTCTGGTATTTTCCAACGTTTTTTCGCGTTTGAATTATTTTATTTTGAATGTATGTTTAGTAAATTGTGTTTAGTTTGGATTTTGTAGTGTAGATCAGTATTTAATATTTAAACCGTGGTTTAATTTGATACAGGCATCGTAAGTTATGGTCGTCTCCAGTTTATTTGAATTTCTTGTAGAAATTTTGTGTCAAAATTTATCCTCTTTCTTTTATTTTCACCAAAAATGTAGCATCTCAAATTATTTATGTCTGGATTAACGTCCCCATGCACTTTATTTGGCTGCTCTCGAATCTGTCATTAGAAGACTCCTGGGTCTGGAATAGCCTACAACTAACACTAAACCTAAATTTTGTTGAAAAAATGTTTAAAAATTCAAGAAAATTAGAAACAGATTTATAATTCAAGTTTAGTATGTCGGTTCGGTGAGGGGGAGATCACTCATTTAGCATAAATAATTTAGGACACTAAACACGACCTTTACCTTTTATTTTTATGGTAACTCTAATACTGTAGTAATTTGATTAAGAGTACTTACAAATAATTACATTCTCAATATTTTTTATTATAATATATAGTTGTAAAATAAGTATAAGGGTGAAGTAGTTATATAGATTTCTAAAATAAATAAATGTAAAGTAGTCATATAGATAATATATAGTTGTAAAATAAATAAAAATGTAAAGTAGTGAAATTATTATAATTTTTTTATCTTCCAACAGCTTTAACTTCTGACGAAGTCCCTAGAGACTAGGAACTGAATTTTGCGTGTTAATCCATTTTTCCCAGGCAGCCGTGTGTACAGGGATCCTTTACCACACAGGCAGAAAATTCCGTCTTTGGAGGTATTCATATATTTGTTTTATCCATGAGTAATTTACATTTGAAAATCAAATTAAAGAGAAACAAACAAAAAACTAATGCAGCAACACCAATAGATATAACAGCGTTAAACCAGAAAGATGTACAAGAAACTTATACTGTACAAGTAAAGAATACATATCAGAAGCTACTAGAAGAGGGGATTGAGCAGTACAGAAGAGAAAATCCTGAGGAAAAAATCCCAACAAAATGGCAATGCATAAAAAAACAGCATGCAAGAATCCTGCAACACCTTGCCCAAAAAGGTAAGTAGCAAAAATAAAAAATGGATAACAGACAAAACATTAGAAAAAATGGAAGAAAGAAGACAAGCGAAAAACACTGCCAGATACAAGGATATAGACAATGAAATATGGAGAATGTGCAAAAAGGCAATAGAAGACTGGTTCAACCAAAGATGTCTAGAAATCGAAACTATGGAAAGTAAACAAAACCTAAGAGAGATGCACACAGAAATAAAGAGAATGACGAATAAAGATAAAAAAGCTACAGGAATCGGATGTATAACAAACAAAGAGAGAAGAATGCTATCAGACAACAAAAATATAATAGAAAGATGGCAAGAATATATAACAGAATTATTTCATGACGAAAGGGACAAAAAGCCAGACATAAAATGTACATACAACTATAAAATCCTGAAATCCGAAGTAGAAAAAGCCATAAAAACAATGAAAAAGGGAAAGGCAGCAGGGCCTGACAATATACAGATAGAGATGATACAGGCTCTAGAAGAGTTCGGCGTCGAAGTGATCACAGACATATGACACATACCATACAGGATACATACCAAACGATCTAAAAACATCAACTTTCATTGCATTGCCTAAAAAGAATGGTGCAGTTGAATGCAGTGACTTCAGAACAATAAGCCTAATGAGCCAGGTAACAAAAATTTTACTAAAAGTTATACAGGGAAGGATTCAGAATAAAATCAATACTGAATTAGAGGAGCAACAATCTGGATTCAAGAAAAACAGTGGGACAAAAGAAGCCATATTCAGCATGAGAACATTGATTGAAAAGTACACAGAAGTAAACAAACCAATATATGCCTGCTTTATAGACTACACCAAAGCTTTCGATAGAATACACCATAACCAACTTATAGACTGCCTAAAGGATATAAACCTAGACGACACAGAAATACGAGTAATATGTAATTTGCACTGGGAGCAAACAGCAATAATAAGATATAACAAGGAGAACTATACACCCATGGACATAAAAAGAGGAGTAAGACAAGGATGCATCCTATCACCAAGCTTGTTCAATCTATACACTGAGCAAATCTTTAAAAACATCTCAGAGATACCAGGCCTAAACATTAATGGAAAGTTAATCAATAACCTGGAATATGCTGATGATACTGTTCTACTAGCAGAAAATCCTAAAGACCTACAACAATTACTTAATGTGATAAACACAACAAGCAAAAAATATGGTTAGAAATGAATATCAAAAAGACTAAAATTGTGATCATAAACAAAGAAAATTCTCAAGACCTACAATTAAATATCACAGTTGAGGGAATACATCTGGAGACAGTCCAGAGTTACAACTACCTAGGACATACTATAACCAATGATGGAAAATGCAAAACTGAAATAAACAAAAAATAGGTATGGCGAAAAGTAATTTTAATGCCATGAAAAATATACTAACAATAAAACAAATATCAGCAGGGCTGAAACTAAGAATGGCAAAATGTTACATCTTCTCAATATTCCTGTATAGTGCAGAAAAATGGACATTAGACAAGAAAACAGAATAGAAAATTGAAGCCTTTGAAATGTGGATTTATAGAAGAATAGGTAGAATTGGATGGAAACAAAAGATAACAAACGATGAAGTTTTAAAACAATTAAAAATAAAAAGAACTGCTGAACACAATTAAGACAAGAAAAATGAAATTTTTGGCGCATGTTAAAAGACACAACAGCCTACTAAAAGTAATATTGGAAGGAAAAATACAAGGCAAAAGAGGCAGAGGCAGACCAAGACTGACATGGACGAGTAACATTAAAAGATGGACAAGTCAATCTATGTCAGCCTGCACCATCAAAGCAAGAAACAGAGTAGAATGGCGATCCATGGTAGCCAACCTTCGTTACGGAGAGGGCACACAATGATGATGATGATGATGATGAATTTACACTTCAATTCTGGCCTCGCTGCTGAGACCAGGGGTGGTTGCTGCAGATAAATAAAAATCCCAAATGATGCAGTCGAGATTTGAACCCACAACCTCTCTGAGGCCGGCTTCTTGCCTTGATACCAACCAGTACCCCATAAATTATTATAACACATATGATTTGATGGGTCATACTCAGTCATTTTATTTCTAAAAATGAAACGAAAAAAATGTATCTGAATTCTGTAATTACATGGAGCCTTGGTGGCTGAGTGGTTAGTGTGCTTCCTGATAAGGGCATGGGTTCGATCCGCAGAAGTGATAGGTTTTTTTTTTTACTGACAAGGCTCCTGGATTCAACCAGCACCTAGTAAATGGTAGCAGAGATTTTTCTGGGACGTAAAGGTGGCCTTGTGTGATACCGACCACATCACCTGAAAATGTGCCGTGGTCATAGAAAAATATTGTAGCTAAAACCAAATTCCCCATACTTCTAGCAAAGCAGGGGAGGGAAATAAAAAAAAAAAGTATATTTTATTGTAGATTATAGACTATAATAGATAATAGGCCGTATAATTTGCTGGGCCATAGTCAGTCCTTTTTATTGAAACTGAATGCAAAAAAAATTTATCAGAACTCTATCATTACTTCTGACAAAATGAAAGCATCACAATATTCCAGACTTGTTTCTGTCCATCGTAAAACTGTACCGGGCATCGCAGTTGAATGCATTTGTCTTCACTTTAAAATAAATAAAATACTGCTCATTTTGAGAGGGATGTAAACAATAATTATTGTCATAAATTTTCTAAGTTGTATCCTTTCTATCAGTTTTATTCTTTAAATTTTTCAGGAAAATGTTGTAAGTTGCAATTTTGAGACTCGACCTGCATTTTTATAACTGTGGCATCAGGTGGAAAGTGGTACCAACCCAATCATCAAATCAACTAAAATATCAGTGAGAAACAGCTGTGAAAAATGTGGACTAGCATGACAATTCCTTAAAATGTGGAGGGCATCTGTTATTTTTCTTATTACTCTTTCAAATTTTCATTTCCGGTACACATTTACAAAATATCATTTCAGGTTCTCCAAAAGAATAACTTAGAATATCTTCAAGCAGTGATTAAGATGAATTTTATATATATAAGAATTACATTGAGCTACCAATTATTTTTAAATTAATCAAATTAAATGAAATCAGTAATGTTAATAGCTCTCTCACACACACATAATTTTTGCAGTCACAATAAAGTATATTTTTGGATAAAAATGGATGAAAAGTTGTACCTTATAGACATTCTTTTTAAGTTATAGTTATTGAGAAACCTTTCTTGAAAAATTAAGATAAAAATAATTTTAATGCAAGACAATAAAACAAACTATTCTCTTTGTTTGTTGGATAAAAACAGACAGTATGTTAATTTAATTAAAACGTCTAAACGTCTTTTTTATACAGTTTCGCACAATCATATTTGGTTTGACAATCACACAGTGGATTAATTAAGGACAGCATTATTAAAAATTATAAAATGACAAATTAGTCTATGACTTTAATCTTTGTTGAAGAGCTGCGTAGTACTTTTAAAATCTCTCTTCTGTAATAATTTCACTCCTTATTTATGATCTTCTTTTAATTTATAGAATTCATATAAGGGCCTTCATAATTGGTTGATGAGATGAAGAAACTACCATGATCTCTCACAACTTTATGCTTTATTTCATTCTAAAGAGTGTCAAGTTAGTGATTCTAAAAATTTTGTTATGTTACACATTAATTTATTATAAATATTAGTAATATATATAATGTCTGTCTGTCTCTGAAATATTTTCTTACTGCTGATATATTTTTTTGACAACTGAGATTTTTTGTGACATTTAGGATATCCTGTTACAACTGAGATATTTTGTGACTTTTGTGACAACTGGGATATTATGTGACAGCTACAATATTTTTGTGACCATTTTGATAATTTGTAACAGCTGGGATATTTTGTTATAAACAAAGGATATTGTGTTATAGCAGGTACATTTTGTAACAGCTTGGATATTTAGTGACAACTGCAATATTATGTGACAACTGGGGTGTTTTATGACAGCTGGAATATTTTGTGACAGCTGAGATATTTTGTGACAGCTGAGATATTTTGTGACAGCTGGAATATTTTGTGACAGCTGGGTTATTTTGTTAAAGCTGGGTTATTTTGTTACAGCTGTGACATTCTGTGACAACAGATATTTTGTAATAGCTAGGAAATTTTGTTGTAGCAGGGACATTTTATGACAGCTGAGATATTTTGTTTCAATTGGGATATTTTTTTAACAGGTGGGATATTTTGTTGCAATTGCGATTATCTATGACAGCTGGGATATTTTCAGACAACTGAGATATTTTCAGACAACTGAGATATTTTCGGACAACTGAGATATTTTGTGACAGTTGGGATTTTTTGTGACAGCTATGCTATTTTGAAGACATACATTTTATGACAGCTTTGATATTTTGTGACAGCTAGAGTTTTATGCTACTGTTTCTTCTTCTACCTTTCAGCTCCCTGTAGGGAATAGGTCTTCAACAAACACTTTCCAAGTCATCCGGTTTCTTGCCATTCTTTTAAGATCATTCCATGTCTTCCCCATCATCTTCATCTCTGCTTCCATCTGTCTTCTCCAAGAATTCCTTGGTCTTCCTCGTTTTCTTTTCCCCTGGGGATTCCAAAAAAATGCCTGTTGTGTAATACTCTGTTGGCTTCTGCAGTGTGTGTTCTATCCAACACCATCATCTTCACTGTATCTCTTTATCCACATGTTCTCCATGTTTCACAGCCATATAATAGGACTGACTTAACATTGGAGTTGAACATTTTTGTCTTTGTATTTAACCTAATTTCTTTATTTTTTATATTTTGTTATAGCTGCAATATTTTGTGACAAATTGGAATGTTTTTGGTGATAGCTGGGATATTTTGTGACATTTCAGATTATTTTGTGACAATTGAGATATTTTGTGACAGCTATAATATTTTGTTACAACTATGACATTTAGTGACAATAGATATATTTGGTAACAGCCTGGATGTTTTGAAACAACTGCAATATTTTGTGACAGCTGGGATATTTTTGAAACAGCTTTGATATATTGTGACAGATTTGATATTTAGTGACAACTGAGATATTTTTTGACATCAGGAATATTTTGTGATAATCGGGATATTTGATGGCTGCTAGGATATTTTGTGACAAATTATATATTTGTGAAATCTGTTATATTTTGTGACATCTTTGATATTTTTGTTACAGCTTTGATATTTTGTTACAACTAGAATATTTTGTAACAAAGGAGATATTTTCTTACACCTGGGAATTTTTATGACAGCTGGGATATTTTTCACTATCAGAGACATTTTGTGACATCTAGGATATTTTGTTATAACTGGGAAATTATGTGACAGCTGGGATATTTTTGTGACAGTTGGGATATTCTGTTACTGCTGGGATTTTGTGACAACTATATTTTGGGACAGCTGGGATATCTTGTGACAACTGTGACATTTTGTGACAGCGGATATTCTGTGGCAGTTTTGATACTTTGAACAAATATATTTTGTGACAGCTTTGATATTTTGTTACAGCTCTTATACTTTGGTGGGAGCCACGATAGCTCAGTGGTTAGTGAACTGGACTACAAAGGACAAGAGGTAGGGTTCGATCACAACCAACAGCTTCCAGTTCACCCAGCCTTTAATGAGTACCGGATTTTTTTCTGAGAAAGTAAAGCGGCACGGGCATAATACTAACCACATTACCCCAAAAATCATACGCTGAAGGTCTGTAATATTTATGGTCACTAACACCATATTCCCTATATGCCGCTTGGTGTAACAAGTGTACTTTATACTTTTTTTTTTACTTTTATATTTTGTTACTATTGGGTATTATGTGACAGATTTAATATTTTTGTGACAGCTGGGATAATTTGCGACAGCTGGGATATTTTGCGACAGCTGGGATATTTTGCGACAGCTGGGATATTTTGCGACAGCTGGGATATTTTGCGACAGCTGGGATATTTTGCGACAGCTGGGATATTTTGCGACTGCTGGGATATTTTGCGACAGCTGGGATATTTTGCGACTGCTGGGATATTTTGCGACTGCTGGGATATTTTGCGACTGCTGGGATATTTTGCGACAGCTGGGATATTTTGCGACAGCTGGGATATTTTGCGACAGCTGGGATATTTTGCGACTGCTGGGATATTTTGCGACTGCTGTGATATTTTGCGACTGCTGTGATATTTTTGCGACAGCTGTGATATTTTTGCGACAACTGTGATATTTTTGCGACAACTGTGATATTTTTTTGACAACTGTGATATTTTTTTGACAACTGTGATATTTTTTTGACAACTGTGATATTTTTTTTGACAACTGTGATATTTTGTGACAGGGGGAATGTTTTGTGACATCTTTGACATTTTGTGACAACTGAGGTATTTATTGACATTAGAGATATTTATTGACATTAGAAATATTTATTGACATTAGAGATATTTTATGACAAGTGGGATATTTTGTTACAGCTGGGATATTTTGAGACAACAGCGATATTTCCTTCTTCTGGGATTGTTTTTTACAGCTTGGAAATTTTTATATATCAAGGATATTTAATGACAACGGAGATTTTTGGTTACTTATGGTGTATTTTGTGACAATTGTGATTTTATGACAGCTGGGGTATTTTGTGACAACTGAAATATTTTGTGACAACTGAAATATTTTGTGACAGCTGGGATATTTTTTGACAGCTGGGAATATTTTTTGACAGCTGGGATATTTTTTGACAGCTGGGATATTTTTTGACAGCTATTTATATTTCATGACAACTATATTTGTGACAGCTAGGATATTTTGTTATAGCTGAGGTATTTGTGACAGACTGGGATATTTTGTGATAGCTGGGATATTTTCTGACAACTGTGATATTTGTGAGAGCTGGGATATTTAGTGACAACTGAGATATTTGGTTAAAGTTGGGATATTTTATGACCACTGGGATTTTTTTGTGGCGACTGAGATATTTTGTTGCAACTAGAAATTTGTAGGAGGTAGCCATTAGAACTGAAATAGAGAAAAGTTGCAAGATATTTTAAGAGAATGCTTTGTTAGTCAAAAAAAAAAAAAAACTATAAAGATAGAAAGTTATGGAGAGACATTATCACCTACTCTAGCAGGCATGGTACTTGATGATGATGATTACAATCTTGCAGTAATAATCAACAATACAAAAATTGTATGGGCATAATCTATATCTTTCCTCATTGGTTAAATCAAATGTGGAAGAAAAGAACTAACCTGCAACTCTCTGCCACAGCCCTGTTCTGTTCTGTTCGGTTCCTCTTTATCTGTATTTTACAGTTTTGATGGTAAAGAATGTTCTTTACAGGGATCTGTAGTTTGCTTCATTTATAGTAAGTAGTTTGTTTCCTCTGCCTGTTCATTTAATTCATTGTTTATTTATATATTCTTCGGTGGTGTTCCCAAACCTAGTTCATAGTTCTTCACTTTTGACTTTGTCTGTCAAGCTGGCTCCCATTATTTCATCATCATCAAGTATCAGGCCTACCGGCATAGGTGATTATGTCTCTCCACAACTTTCGATCTTGGCAGCTATTTATCATTTTCATTGTTGACCTTCTGCCAAGCCATTCTCTTAAGCTGTCTGTTATTTTCTCGTTTTGCTTCCCTCTATCTCTTCGTCCCTCAATTTCCAGTTGTTACAATATATTCCAGTTGTTCTCTTCTCATTACATGGCCAATAAATGATGATTGTTTCTTCCTAATATTGGAAATTAGCTCTCTTTTTGCTTTGACCTCTCTCAGAACATCTTCATTACTTTACTTAGCTGTCCATGGCACTCTCAACATTTTTCTGTAAAAACACATAACTACAGACTCCAGTGATTTTCTTGTCTGTTGTCTTATTGTCCATGATTCGCATCCATATGTTAAGACTGGCTCTACACAACATTTAAGAACTCTTTTTCTTGTTTCTATTGTCAAAAATGGATTGCATAGTATCTTTCTCATTTTTTGGAAAGCTGTTTTTGCATGAGCCATTCTGCATCTCACCTCTTTTGTACATCTTCCGTCTGAGGTTAACAAAGTTCCCAAATATTTAAATTCATTTACCTGTTTTAATATTGTTCACTTGTATTTGTTTTGCACTGAGGTGATATCTTTTATCTCCCATTATTTATCTGACACATTTCACTTCTGTGGCATTTAACTAATTAGTTGTTCCAAAATTTAGCTTTCAAGTAAAACATTGATAACTCAGCCATTGATATTGTTTTTGTTTTTTTTAAATATGTTGTGATTTCTTTCTTTTCAATAATGGTATCATTTTGCCAAAGATTTGGTTTTGTTTTCTGCATCATGAGTCTACTCTTTCATTGCTTGGAGATAGGGGACAAATATAAAATATATTGAATATCATATGGGGACGGAAGAAAACATGTAAAAAAAAAAAACCCACAAAATTGTATTAAGTACAATCTATAAGTAAACTATCAACCACTAATATCTTCAGTAATAAAGAAAAGACGATGGTCATACGTTGGACATGTGATGAGAAGAGATAATAATCGAATAGCAAAGCAAGCCCTCATATGGGAAACAACAGGTAAAAGAAAAAGAGGAAGACCCAGGGAGACACTGAGAAGAACATTGATGAGAGAGGCAAGAGCAGCAGGAGTCGGCTCCCTCAATGAGATAGAACTGCTTGCACAGAACAGAGACAGATGGCGAGATTTGATAAAATATCTTAAAAGAAAACTGCTAGAACAAAAATTCATATAGGAGAAGGTGTATCTTGGTCTACGCCCTATGGGCCGGTTACGGCTCGAAAGGTCTAACTAACTACTATAAGTAAACTTATAGAAAGATGAGACAAACTACTACATTTTGGCAAAAGCCTTCATCAGATACAAACCAACAGATAATATTATAGGAAAACAATACAGAAAGCTAGCAAGAACTAATCTTAAAATAGAAAAAGAAGACTAATTAGTCTTAATACCATTTTTTGTTTATGTTACACATCTTTCACTGCTTGCTTGTTGTCATGTCACAAGACAGCATTGGTATTTGTGATCTGTTTTCTTTATTTGCCACTTATCAAGTTGTTGAAATAATTTGTTTCCTATTTTAAATTTCACTGAACCATCTTTTTCTGTTTCTGCTGTTACATCTGATTGCTGTTGGGTGCTCCTTTCATTTTTTGTTGTTTAATAAGATTGCTGTTGGATGCTCCTTTCTTTTTTTGTTGTTTAATATGATTGTTGTTGGATGTTCCTTTCTTTTTTTGTTGTTTAATAAGATTGCTGTTGGATGCTCCTTTCTTTTTTGCTGTTTCATCTGATTACTTTTGGAAATTTTGTCAAAATTATTTAATTTCTTGTTTCTGAATTTAAAAAAAAAAGACATATCTTTACAACACATAGTACCATTGCTGGTGTATATCAGGGGGGCAATGATAGGACCAGAGAGATAAAGGCTGCTTGGTTAAGCAGTCACCACGACATGTGAGACTCAGGATTTTTATTTTACCCCCGATAGAAAAAATCCTTACTGTCTACCGCGGGCTTTGAACACTGTACGCTGGCTTTGCAGCCAGCAGAACAGTGGTTTTAGCTGCACAGTCACGCACACCCCCAGAATCGATATGATTGTTGTTGATGTCAAACCTTCTTGTTACACTCAGCATCCTCCTGTGATATCTCTTTCTAGTGGTTGCGAATCTTTCTTTTGTAGTCATATTTTCATTAAAAAAAATATGTTTTAATAAAGTATATTAAATACATTGAAAGAGGATTATCAATTATAAATCTCATGTAATATTTAATTACATTGCTGTTGAAGTTGAGACATTTGGACAAACACTTTCAAAATGTATGACGGAATGTTTCTAAAACAAAGATCATGCATCTTCCACATTTAGCCTGTTTTTTTGTTGTTGTTTTTGCTGTTGCTTTTGTTTTAATATGAAAAGGCATTGAAAATCAACTCCACAGAGAAATGTTTGAGGCAAAGGAAAATAAATTATTTAGGTTGATCTTCTACAGTGTTAAGAGAGCACCTCAATCATTTCGCAATATTTCTTTGTTGAAAGTCTGAGTCTGCTATTTAAACAGAGTGATGCAGAAAAAAATGCATTGTGATATTTAATTGTATGTTATTGTGAATATCTCTTACTTGTAACATATAATTTTATTGTACTAATAATGCAGAATTTGTATGGTAAATTTGTTGAATGATTGAATCAAGGTGTGATGGGGAGATATAGAGATGAAATATCTGTAATGATCTCAAGGGGAAACCCTAATTAGTTAACAATTTTCTAATATAAAAGAAAGAAATTGAGATACAGGAGAAGAGAGAGAGAGAGAGAATAAGGGAGGAGGGGGAGACAAAAGACAGAGAAATAAAGTCATCGATTAGAAGTTAATATGTAATCTTTATTGAAATACACTGTATGTGTATTTTAATGGCTTTTCTACTGAACTCATTACTTGCAAGCTGGGATTTGTCTGTCATTTACGAAAATGAAAAAAAATGTGAAGTAACTTATAGACCACAGATTTTCTTGCAGTATCAACTCAAATGGATCAAAACATCACTGTATTATTACTATTGACTTATCTTCTCCTTCTGCTGCGATCATGGCTCATTCAGACTATGACTCCGGACTCTCTTATGAAGGCAGCTGTCTAAGTGTTTTGGTTGCCCCGTATAGTTTCTCTTCCAGGAAGGGGGGTGTGGGCCACATTGTCATCCTCAGGCCTGTGTGCTGGGCAATCCTGTAGAACGTGTTTTGTGTCATGTTATCTAGTGTACAGTGGCACTGGCTGGTAGTTCCTATTTTGAGTTTGGTGAACATGTGGTTTCTCATTCTGTTGTGGCCAGTGCGTAGAAAAGTATGATGACTTGATCCTTCTAGATAGTTGGAGGTATCTGTCCCTTTCATTATATTTTAGTTGTTCTTGTTTTGATTTTTCATGGTACTGGCCTTTGATGATGGATTTGGCTTCATTGTAGCTGACCAGATAGTTCTCTTGTGGTAATCTCCCTCCCATCTTTGCTAATTTGTCTGCAGGTTTGTTTCCGTGTATGTTATAGTGTGATGGTATCCACTGGATCACCACTCTCTGGAAGTTATTGCACAGTTGGTCTAGGGTTGGTCTCAAGTCATCTAGCTCACTGTTCCTGGGTTTTTTAGAGCTGTTAGGACTGACAGTGCTTCAGTCAGTATCACCAATATCTTGTGCATGTTATTTTTGTGTTGGATAGCCAGCTTTGCAGCATCTTCAAGGGCTTCAGTTTCTTCTTTATAGTTGTTTGAGAATTTCCCAGTATCTATTGACTTGGGGATCTCTATCTAGTTATCAAGCCTCAAGAACACACCTCCTCCATTTCTAGTGGCATTTGTAGCAGAGCATTCTGTATATATGTGTAACTGTGGGTATTTGTTTGTGTTTTTCTGCTTGTGCTTTCTATCTGTGTCTGTTCGGGTGCCTTTTTTTTATGATTCCTATTATGTCTTCCTTAAGTTCTGGTATTTTATGTTTCCTATGGGGAGTCATACCAGATGGGCTTATGGGTTTCGACATTGTTTAGGGACAGTACTGGATCACTAGTTGTCAGTTCTTTGGAGATTGCATCAAAGTTGCTCCTCTTTAGTCTTCTTTCTGAAACTGATTATTCTTTGGTGCATGGGGTGGTTAGGGAGCCTTTTGTATTCTCCGCATATTGCATTACTTTAGTTTTCTGTCTTCTAAAGGTTGTAAATATGTTACTGTTTCTAGAGTCTCGATAGTGTAGATTTCATAGGACAGTGATGATATGGGCAGCCTGGTTTTTTGTTCTGTTAATTTTGCTAAGCTGTGATTGGAAGCTGTAGCCCAGGCTGTGACTCCATACTGTAGACTGGTCTTACTCTTCCTACATATAGTCATTTCAAGATATTGCTGTCTGCTCCCCAATCCTTCCTGCTAATTTCTTCATATCTGTTTGTTTTCTGGCTCTTTTGTTTGCTTCATCTATCTGATTTATCCATGTCATTCTGTGGTCCATTGTGACTCCAAGACATGTTGGGTTTTGGTCAATAGGAAATGTGTGGTCTTTTATCTTCAGTTTTGCAGAGAGTGTGTTTTTAATTGTGTATGTAGCTTTTTTTGTGTTAATCGGTAGTAACCAGGTGTTCATCCATTTTTCAAGTTTTCCTAGGGCATTTGCTTTCCAGAGCTTGCTACTAACATAGATTCTTCATGTGCCTATATTGTCAGGTCATCTGCATACATTGCTGAGTGTATTCTGGGTGGAATGTCCACTATGCTGTCATTTATGAAGTTTAAAAAGAGCATTGGGGATAGTACAGTGCCTTGTGGGACACCTTGTTCAATTCTGGCTTTTTTACTTAGTTGTCCATGTACTCTGGCCATTCTGTTTGTAGGTATTGAGATATCCATTTTAATAAATGACTTCAGATGCCAAGTCTGAGAAGCCTCCAGTGATTTTATTTTCTTGTCTTTTGTTCTATTGTCCATGATTCACATCCAGTTGTTAAGACTGGCTCTACATAACATTTAAGAACTCTTTTCTTGTTTCTATTGTCAAAATTGATTGCATAGTATCTTCCTCATTTTTTGGACTGCGCTGGACCCTAGCCACAAAAATTAACTGTTTCTGGTATTTCCAATGTTTTTTCGCGTTTGAATTATTTTATTTTGAATCTATGTTTTGTAAATGTTGTGTTTAGTTTGTATTTTGTAGTGTAGATCAGTATTTAATATTTAAACCGACGATTTAATTTGATGGTGTCTCCAGTTTATTTGAATTTCTTGTAGAAATTTTGTGTCAAAATTTATCCTCTTTTTTCTTTTCACCAAAAATGTAGCATCTCAAATTAATGTCTGGATTAACGTCCCCATGCACTTTATTTGGCTGCTCTCGAATCTGTCATTAGAAGACTCCTGGGTCTGGAATAGCCTACAACTAACCCTAAACCTAAATTTTGTTGAAAAAATTAGAAACAGATTTATAATTCAAGTTTAGTATGTCGGTTCGGTGAGGGGGAGATCACTCGTTTAGCATAAATAATTTAGACACTAAACACGACCTTTACCTTTTATTTTTATGGTAAGTCTAATACTGTAGTAATTTGATTAAGAGTACTTACAAATAATTACATTCTCAATATTTTTATTATAATATATAGTTGTAAAATAAGTATAAGGGTGAAGTAGTCATATAGATTTCTAAAATAAATAAATGTAAAGTAGTCATATAGATAATATATAGTTGTAAAATAAATAAAAATGTAAAGTAGTGAATTATTATAATTTTTTTTTCTCCCACCAGCTTTCACTTCTGACGAAGTCCCTAGAGACTAGGAACTGAATTTTGCGTGTTAATCCATTTTTTCCCAGGCAGCCGTGTGTACAGGGATCCTTTACCACACAGGCAGAAAATTCCATCTTTGGAGGTATTCATATATTTGTTTTATCCATGAGTAATTTACTTTGAAAATCAAATTAAGAGAAACAAACAAAAACTAATGCAGCAACACCAATAGATATAACGGCGTTAAACCAGAAAGATGTACAAGAAACTTATACTGTACAAGTAAAGAATACATATCAGAATTAAAGAGAAACAAACAAAAAAACTATGCAGCAACACCAATAGATATAACGGCGTTAAACCAGAAAGATGTACAAGAAACTTATACTGTACAAGTAAAGAATACATATCAGAAGGGACCAAGACTGGTGAGAGCAACATTTAGAACAACCAAAAACAAAATAAAATTACACATTATACAATGCTATGCACCAACCAACGATAAAGATGACTCAGTTAAAGATGATTTTTATAAACAGCTACAATGCCAGATGGATGCAAGACGAGCCAACAAAAAAAGAAAGCCATCAAACTGTTAAAAGATGGTAAAGCCACAGGACCAGATGAAATTCCTTCGGAAGCCATCAAAGCAGATATTATCACCTCTACCAAGATGTTACATAATCTATTGGATAAAATTTGGGAGAGGGAAGAAATACCTAAAGACTGGAGAGAAGGTTATATGATCAAACTACCAAAGAAAGGAAGTTTACAGGAGTGCACAAATTATAGGGGAATTATGCTACTATCAGTGCCAGGAAAAATATTAGGCAGAATCATTCTGGAGAGACTAAAAGAGGCTATAGAGAACACTTGAGAGATGAACAAGCAGGTTTTAGGAAGAACAGATCATGTGCTGATCAAATAACTACTCTACGTATAATAGTTGAACAAAGTTTAGAACTAAAATCCCCACTTTATATTGGATTCTAGATTACGAAAAGGCATTTGATAGTTTAGACAGAAGAATGCTTTGGAAGTTGCTGAGTCATTACGGAATCCCCATAAAGTTTATTAACCTGATAAAAACAATGTATGAAGGAACAAAATGTAGTGTGGTGCATGAAGGACAGCTTACAGAAGCATTTGAAATAAGAACAGGAGTAAGGCAAGGATGCCTTCTGTCTCCATTTCTCTTTCTACTGGCCATAGATGGATTATGAAAATAACTCAAAACAACAGAAATGGGATCCAGTGGTCACTGACCAAAAACTTGATGATTTAGGACTTTGCTGATGACATAGCTCTCCTATCACACAGCCACCAACAGATGCAGATAAAATGAGTATATTAGATGAGAGATCACAACAGCTAGGACTAAAGATTAATAGAGATAAGACCAACATTATGAGAATTAATGCAGTTGGCAATAACCAAATAAAACTAGGAGAAATACCTCTACTAGACGTACAATCTTATATATATCTGGGCAGTAATATAGATAAAGAGGGAGGAACAGAAAACGATACCAAAATAAGGATATCAAAAGCAAGAGGAGCTTTCATTGCACTGGGAAACATATGGAAATCCAAAGAAATTAGGCTAATACAAAATACAAATTTTCAACTCCAAGTTAAGTCGGTTCTATTATATGGCTGTGAAACATGGAGAATAACAAAATTGACAATCACGAAGGTACAGACTTTCATTAATGGATGCTTGCGCAGAATAAAGGGATGGAAATGGCGGGACAAAGTCAAAACGTGGAATTATGGAAATGTACCGGTCAAATACCAGTGGATAAAGAATACAGCGAAGACGATGGCGATGGATAGGACACACTACGGAAACCAACTGAGAGTATTACACAACAGGCCCTTTTTTGGAATCCCAGGGGAAAAGACAAAGAGGAAGACCAAGGAATTCTTGGAGAAGACAGATTGAAGCAGAGATGAAGATGATGGGGAAGACATGGAATGATCTTAAAAGAATTGCAAAAAACAGAACGACTTGGAAAGTGTTTGTTGAAGACCTATGCTCCACTGGGAGCTAAAAGTAGAAGAAGAAAAAACAGAACGACTGGAAAGTGTTTGTTGAAGACCTATGCTCCACTGGGAGCTAAAAGGTAGAAGAAGAAAAAACAGAACGACTTGGAAAGTGTTTGTTGAAGACCTATGCTCCACTGGGAGCTAAAAGGTAGAAGAAGAAAAAACAGAACGACTTGGAAAGTGTTTGTTGAAGACCTATGCTCCACTGGGAGCTAAAAGGTAGAAGAAGAAAAAACAGAACGACTTGGAAAGTGTTTGTTGAAGACCTATGCTCCACTGGGAGCTGAAAGGTAGAAGAAGAAAAAAACAGAACGACTTGGAAAGTGTTTGTTGAAGACCTATGCTCCACTGGGAGCTGAAAGGTAGAAGAAGAAAAAACAGAACGACTTGGAAAGGTTTGTTGAAGACCTATGCTCCACTGGGAGCTGAAAGGTAGAAGAAGAAAAAACAGAACGACTTGGAAAGTGTTTGTTGAAGACCTATGCTCCACTGGGAGCTGAAAGTAGAAGAAGAAAAAAAACAGAACGACTTGGAAAGTGTTTGTTGAAGACCTATGCTCCACTGGGAGAGCGTAAAGTAAGAAGAAGAAAAAACAGAACGACTTGGAAAGTGTTTGTTGAAGACCTATGCTCCACTGGGAGCTAAAAAGGTAGAAGAAGAAAAAAAAGAACGACTTGGAAAGTGTTTGTTGAAGACCTATGCTCCACTGGGAGCTAAAAGGTAGAAGAAGAAAAAAAACAGAACGACTTGGAAAGTGTTTGTTGAAGACCTATGCTCCACTGGGAGCTAAAAGGTAGAAGAAGAAAAAAACAGAACGACTTGGAAAGTGTTTGTTGAAGACCTATGCTCCACTGGGAGCTAAAAGGTAGAAGAAGAAAAAACAGAACGACTTGGAAAGTGTTTGTTGAAGACCTATGCTCCACTGGGAGCTAAAAGGTAGAAGAAGAAAAAAACAGAACGACTTGGAAAGTGTTTGTTGAAGACCTATGCTCCACTGGGAGCTAAAAGGTAGAAGAAGAAAAAAACAGAACGACTTGGAAAGTGTTTGTTGAAGACCTATGCTCCACTGGGAGCTAAAAAGGTAGAAGAAGAAAAAAACAGAACGACTTGGAAAGTGTTTGTTGAAGACCTATGCTCCACTGGGAGCTAAAAGGTAGAAGAAGAAAAAAAACAGAACGACTTGGAAAGTGTTTGTTGAAGACCTATGCTCCACTGGGAGCTAAAAGGTAGAAGAAGAAAAAACAGAACGACTTGGAAAGTGTTTGTTGAAGACCTATGCTCCACTGGGAGCTAAAAGGTAGAAGAAGAAAAAAACAGAACGACTTGGAAAGTGTTTGTTGAAGACCTATGCTCCACTGGGAGCTAAAAGGTAGAAGAAGAAAAAAACAGAACGACTTGGAAAGTGTTTGTTGAAGACCTATGCTCCACTGGGAGCTAAAAGGTAGAAGAAGAAAAAAACAGAACGACTTGGAAAGTGTTTGTTGAAGACCTATGCTCCACTGGGAGCTAAAAGGTAGAAGAAGAAAAAAACAGAACGACTTGGAAAGTGTTTGTTGAAGACCTATGCTCCACTGGGAGCTGAAAGGTAGAAGAAGAAAAAACAGAACGACTTGGAAAGTGTTTGTTGAAGACCTATGCTCCACTGGGAGCTAAAAGGTAGAAGAAGAAAAAACAGAACGACTTGGAAAGTGTTTGTTGAAGACCTATGCTCCACTGGGAGCTAAAAGGTAGAAGAAGAAAAAACAGAACGACTTGGAAAGTGTTTGTTGAAGACCTATGCTCCACTGGGAGCTAAAAGGTAGAAGAAGAAAAAAACAGAACGACTTGGAAAGTGTTTGTTGAAGACCTATGCTCCACTGGGAGCTAAAAGGTAGAAGAAGAAAAAAACAGAACGACTTGGAAAGTGTTTGTTGAAGACCTATGCTCCACTGGGAGCTAAAAGGTAGAAGAAGAAAAAACAGAACGACTTGGAAAGTGTTTGTTGAAGACCTATGCTCCACTGGGAGCTAAAAGGTAGAAGAAGAAAAAAAACAGAACGACTTGGAAAGTGTTTGTTGAAGACCTATGCTCCACTGGGAGCTAAAAGGTAGAAGAAGAAAAAACAGAACGACTTGGAAAGTGTTTGTTGAAGACCTATGCTCCACTGGGAGCTAAAGGTAGAAGAAGAAAAAAACAGAACGACTTGGAAAGTGTTTGTTGAAGACCTATGCTCCACTGGGAGCTAAAAGGTAGAAGAAGAAAAAAACAGAACGACTTGGAAAGTGTTTGTTGAAGACCTATGCTCCACTGGGAGCTAAAAGGTAGAAGAAGAAAAAACAGAACGACTTGGAAAGTGTTTGTTGAAGACCTATGCTCCACTGGGAGCTAAAAGGTAGAAGAAGAAAAAAACAGAACGACTTGGAAAGTGTTTGTTGAAGACCTATGCTCCACTGGGAGCTGAAAGGTAGAAGAAGAAAAAACAGAACGACTTGGAAAGTGTTTGTTGAAGACCTATGCTCCACTGGGAGCTAAAAGGTAGAAGAAGAAAAAAACAGAACGACTTGGAAAGTGTTTGTTGAAGACCTATGCTCCACTGGGAGCTAAAAGGTAGAAGAAGAAAAAAACAGAACGACTTGGAAAGTGTTTGTTGAAGACCTATGCTCCACTGGGAGCTAAAAGGTAGAAGAAGAAAAAAACAGAACGACTTGGAAAGTGTTTGTTGAAGACCTATGCTCCACTGGGAGCTAAAAGGTAGAAGAAGAAAAAAACAGAACGACTTGGAAAGTGTTTGTTGAAGACCTATGCTCCACTGGGAGCTAAAAGGTAGAAGAAGAAAAAACAGAACGACTTGGAAAGTGTTTGTTGAAGACCTATGCTCCACTGGGAGCTGAAAGGTAGAAGAAGAAAAAAACAGAACGACTTGGAAAGTGTTTGTTGAAGACCTATGCTCCACTGGGAGCTAAAAGGTAGAAGAAGAAAAAACAGAACGACTTGGAAAGTGTTTGTTGAAGACCTATGCTCCACTGGGAGCTAAAAGGTAGAAGAAGAAAAAACAGAACGACTTGGAAAGTGTTTGTTGAAGACCTATGCTCCACTGGGAGCTAAAAGGTAGAAGAAGAAAAAACAGAACGACTTGGAAAGTGTTTGTTGAAGACCTATGCTCCACTGGGAGCTGAAAGGTAGAAGAAGAAAAAACAGAACGACTTGGAAAGTGTTTGTTGAAGACCTATGCTCCACTGGGAGCTAAAAGGTAGAAGAAGAAAAAAACAGAACGACTTGGAAAGTGTTTGTTGAAGACCTATGCTCCACTGGGAGCTAAAAGGTAGAAGAAGAAAAAACAGAACGACTTGGAAAGTGTTTGTTGAAGACCTATGCTCCACTGGGAGCTAAAAGGTAGAAGAAGAAAAAACAGAACGACTTGGAAAGTGTTTGTTGAAGACCTATGCTCCACTGGGAGCTAAAAGGTAGAAGAAGAAAAAACAGAACGACTTGGAAAGTGTTTGTTGAAGACCTATGCTCCACTGGGAGCTAAAAGGTAGAAGAAGAAAAAACAGAACGACTTGGAAAGTGTTTGTTGAAGACCTATGCTCCACTGGGAGCTAAAAGGTAGAAGAAGAAAAAAACAGAACGACTTGGAAAGTGTTTGTTGAAGACCTATGCTCCACTGGGAGCTAAAAGGTAGAAGAAGAAAAAAACAGAACGACTTGGAAAGTGTTTGTTGAAGACCTATGCTCCACTGGGAGCTGAAAGGTAGAAGAAGAAAAAACAGAACGACTTGGAAAGTGTTTGTTGAAGACCTATGCTCCACTGGGAGCTAAAAGGTAGAAGAAGAAAAAAACAGAACGACTTGGAAAGTGTTTGTTGAAGACCTATGCTCCACTGGGAGCTAAAAGGTAGAAGAAGAAAAAAACAGAACGACTTGGAAAGTGTTTGTTGAAGACCTATGCTCCACTGGGAGCTAAAAGGTAGAAGAAGAAAAAACAGAACGACTTGGAAAGTGTTTGTTGAAGACCTATGCTCCACTGGGAGCTGAAAGGTAGAAGAAGAAAAAACAGAACGACTTGGAAAGTGTTTGTTGAAGACCTATGCTCCACTGGGAGCTAAAAGGTAGAAGAAGAAAAAAACAGAACGACTTGGAAAGTGTTTGTTGAAGACCTATGCTCCACTGGGAGCTAAAAGGTAGAAGAAGAAAAAAACAGAACGACTTGGAAAGTGTTTGTTGAAGACCTATGCTCCACTGGGAGCTAAAAGGTAGAAGAAGAAAAAAACAGAACGACTTGGAAAGTGTTTGTTGAAGACCTATGCTCCACTGGGAGCTAAAAGGTAGAAGAAGAAAAAAACAGAACGACTTGGAAAGTGTTTGTTGAAGACCTATGCTCCACTGGGAGCTAAAAGGTAGAAGAAGAAAAAAACAGAACGACTTGGAAAGTGTTTGTTGAAGACCTATGCTCCACTGGGAGCTGAAAGGTAGAAGAAGAAAAAAACAGAACGACTTGGAAAGTGTTTGTTGAAGACCTATGCTCCACTGGGAGCTAAAAGGTAGAAGAAGAAAAAAACAGAACGACTTGGAAAGTGTTTGTTGAAGACCTATGCTCCACTGGGAGCTAAAAGGTAGAAGAAGAAAAAAACAGAACGACTTGGAAAGTGTTTGTTGAAGACCTATGCTCCACTGGGAGCTGAAAGGTAGAAGAAGAAAAAAACAGAACGACTTGGAAAGTGTTTGTTGAAGACCTATGCTCCACTGGGAGCTAAAAGGTAGAAGAAGAAAAAAACAGAACGACTTGGAAAGTGTTTGTTGAAGACCTATGCTCCACTGGGAGCTAAAAGGTAGAAGAAGAAAAAAACAGAACGACTTGGAAAGTGTTTGTTGAAGACCTATGCTCCACTGGGAGCTAAAAGGTAGAAGAAGAAAAAAACAGAACGACTTGGAAAGTGTTTGTTGAAGACCTATGCTCCACTGGGAGCTAAAAGGTAGAAGAAGAAAAAACAGAACGACTTGGAAAGTGTTTGTTGAAGACCTATGCTCCACTGGGAGCTAAAAGGTAGAAGAAGAAAAAAACAGAACGACTTGGAAAGTGTTTGTTGAAGACCTATGCTCCACTGGGAGCTAAAAGGTAGAAGAAGAAGAAGAACCCTAAACCTAAATTTTGTTGAAAAAATTAGAAACAGATTTATAATTCAAGTTTAGTATGTCGGTTCGGTGAGGGGAGATTACTCGTTTAGCATAAATAATTTAGGACACTAAACACGACCTTTACCTTTTATTTTTATGGTAAGTCTAATACTGTAGTAATTTGATTAAGAGTACTTACAAATAATTACATTCACAATATTTTTTATTATAATATATAGTTGTAAAATAAGTAAAAGGGTGAAGTAGTCATATAGATTTCTAAAATAAATAAATGTAAAGTAGTCATATAGATAATATATAGTTGTAAAATAAATAAAAATGTAAAGTAGTGAAATTATTATAATTTTTTTTTCTCCACCAGCTTTCACTTCTGACGAAGTCCTAGAGACTAGGAACTGAATTTTGCGTGTTAATCCATTTTTCCCAGGCAGCCGTGTGTACAGGGATCCTTTACCACACAGGCAGAAAATTCCATCTTTGGAGGTATTCATATATTTGTTTTATCCATGAGTAATTTACATTTGAAAATCAAATTAAAGAGAAATAAACAAAAAACTAATGCAGCAACACCAATAGATATAACGGCGTTAAACCAGAAAGATGTACAAGAAACTTATACTGTACAAGTAAAGAATACATATCAGAAGCTACTAGAAGAGGGGATTGAGCAGTACAGAAGAGAAAATCCTGAGGAAAAAAATCACAACAAAATGGCAATGCATAAAAAAACAGCATGCAAGAATCCTGCAACACCTTGCCCAAAAAGGTAAGTAGCAAAAATAAAAAATGGATAACGACAAAATATTAGAAAAAATGGAAGAAAGAAAAGCGAAATAACACTGCCAGATACAAGGATATAGACAATGAAATACGGAGAATGTGCAAAAAGGCAAAAGAAGACTGGCTCAACCAAAGATGTCTAGAAATCGAAACTATGGAAAGTAAACAAAACCTAAGAGAGATGCACACAGAAATAAAGAGAATGACGAATAAAGACAAAAAAGCTACAGGAATCGGATGTATAGCAAACAAAGAGGGAAGAATGCTATCAGACAACAAAGATATAATAGAAAGATGGCAAGAATATATAACAGAATTATTTCATGACGAAAGGGACAAAAAGCCAGACATAAAATGTACATACAACTATGAAATCCTGAAATCTGAAGTAATGAAATAACAATATATTCTTAAAAATGTGCATGTTTAAATATAAAAAAAAAACTGTTAATATAATGTCTTAAAATGCACTAAGATTAAATATTATCAATCAAAGTCTATGTGCCATTAATTTATGATGCAAACGGGAAATATTATTTTATATGAATATTTGAATGTATTATTCTCCTTGATTATTAAGGGAAGTCACTACAAGAATTTAATTTTTCGTTAAGTACAAGTTACTGTTTGTAGGGATAATTCCTTTAACTTTTTAGACAATTAATAATATTCTGTAAATATTAATCATTAGGCACGTTTAGCAATGCATATAGATTTAAAGTAATGTGATAGTTATATGTGCTTCTAAGTTTTGTGCAAATTGTATGAAATTAATTTGATTTTAGATGGTAGCAAATAAAAAGTAGCCAGTATGCGTAATATTCAATTAGAACTCCACGATTTTACTCACAATCACATCCGGTGTAAACAATATATTAACCATTAGACGTGTTTAGCAATGCAAATAGATTTAATAAATTCAATAAATATATGTGCTTCTACGTTTTGTGCAAACTATAGGAAATTAATTTGTTTTTAAATTATAGCAATTTAAAATAATCCAGTATGCATACAATTCAACAATAATTCCACGATTGTTATTTAAATGAGACCTATGTAAAAAAAATATATTTTATTTTCATCTTATCCTCACAAAATGCAGAGTGGATAGTCAAAATCAAATAATATTTCCATGAACATGGAGACCATATTATTTCAGGTTCTCTAACAGAATTACTTAGAATATCTTCAAATAGTGATTAAAATGCATTTATAAATACTATTTCCACAGCTACTTCAATTATTATTTTGAAAATGAATTAATATTCATTCATTATTATTCATTGTCTATTTGTCATGAAGGACGAAGAGATAGAGGGAATCAAATAGAAAAAAAATACCAGACAGCTTAAGATAATGGCTTGGCTGAAGATCAACAACAGAAATGATAACTGATGAGATCAAAAGTTGTGGAGAAGAATGATCACCTACAACAGCAGGCCTGAAACTTGATGATGATGATTTTTCATGATTCTAACTTCAAAAAGAATTAAGTAAGTTTGCAACAGATAAAAATTATATATATATTAATAAGATTACAATGTCATTCTAATATTACAAATAGTAATAAGAATTACCTTAATTGTTATATTAAAATTAAATAAATTAAATGAAATCAGTAACATTAATAGCTCTCTCACACACACTATTTACACTCACATTTCTTTTGTAGTCACAATTAATACAGTTCTGGATAAAAATGGATTAGAAGCTGTATCTTATAGACATTCTTATCAAGTTATAGTTAGAGTATAAATAAAGAAGAAAATTTTCTTCAAAAATTAAGATACTTATTTTAGTACAAGACAATAAAACAAACTGCTCTCTTTGTTGAATAAAAACAGACAGTATGTAAATTTAATTATTAATTCTAAACTTTGTTTTTTTTTTCAGTTTCTCACAATCATATTTATTTGAGAATCACACAGTGGATTGATTAAGGACAATGGTTGAATTTGAAAGAGAAAAAAATATATATAATTATGCCAATGTGAAGAGAAAAAAGAGCTCTACAGATAATTTATGGAAATTGTTCAGTAGGTATTTAAAAAAATCTTTTTAAAAAAAAAATTATCCTGAAATTGCCAAAAAATGAAACACCGGCTTTGCTGAAGAGCGGCATAGTACTTTTAAAAATCTCCCTTCTGTAATGATTTCACACATCATTAATGCTCTTTTAATTTCTAGAAATCATATAAGGGAATTCAAAATTGGTTGATGAGATATAAAAGCTACCGTGATATCTCACAACTTTATGCTATATTTCACTCTAAAGAGTGTCAGATTAGTGATTCTATTAATTTTGTTATTTTACACATTAATGTATTACAAATATTAGTAATATACATGTGTGTATGTCTCTCTGTCTGTCTCTCTGTCTATGAAAGTATTTTCCAACAAACCTTGTGTAATGTTGCTATTGCTGTCTTGCAGGTTTTGCCCACTTCTTGGCCAGGGATGATCCGTTTAGCCTTAGACAACGTCTTTCATGTTATATTAGACCATGATTGCAATCCAAAATTAAAAGTGTAAGTCACTTTTGCTTCATAAATTGAACATAACAACAATGTTGTCTTGTGGGATTTCCAGCTGTTTGTTGCCAGTACATACTCTAATTATTCTTTGATCTTTGCCTTCAATGTTTATGCCGTCTAAAATTTGTATTATTTCTTGTACTTTACTTTATCAAATGCTCTGGTATAATCTATGAAACATATATATATATATAATTAGATAAATTAATATATATCTTATTAGATAGTTTTTAAAAGTATTATTTTCTTTGGTTTGATTTGCATTCATGTGGAGCATAAAATAAATAAATATTCAGTTAATAAATAATAGTCTATACAATAAATAAATATTCAGTAAATATTCAAATATTCATTTTAACTGTTTCAAACTTGTCTTCTTTATACTTTGTGGCTACCATGGAGCATCTTTCTGCTCTGTCTCTTGCTTTGATGATGAAGATTATCATAGGCTGATGTTAACATCTTTTTATGTTACTTGTCCATATTAGTCTTGGTCTACCTCTCCCTCTTTTACCTTGCATTTCCCCTTCCAAGATTACTTTTAGTAGACCATTGTGTCTTTTAACATGCCTCAAAAATCTCATTTGTCTTGTTTGAATTGTGTTTAGTAGTTCTCTTTTAATTTTTAGTTGTTTTAAGACTTCTTCGTTTGTTTGTCAATCCAAATCATTGGACAGTTATCACCACTATTGTCCAACACGGAAATAACGCTATAGGGCAAAATGAGCACTATACAATACAATCTTCATCCCAACTTTGTGCTACCAATGCCAGACCTGGACCTTAGATGCAAGAACTATAAGAAAAATAACCTCTACTAAGATGAAATGTGTCAGACAAATAACAGGAAACAGTCTGAGAGATAAGATCACAAATTAAGAACTAAGGAGAAAGCTAGGAATAGCCCCTACCATAGAATATATAAAGAAACAACAGATACAATTTTTTGCCCGCATCACAAAGCAGAAAAATCAAAACACAACACAATGAGCCTTCAACAAATGTGAGAATACCAGACCCAATGGTCGACCACGAAAAAGATGGATGGTTGGAATATTAGAAGCACTAGGAAACATTACAGCAGCCGAGGCAAACAGAAGAGTAAAAGACCACAAATTATATCTCCCTCGATGCTTAAAGGCAAATGAGGAAGGAAAGCAGAAGAAGAATCGTTTGTTTTCTTTTCTTTCCTTTCAATTCTTCCTATTCTTCTATAAATCCACATCTGAAAAGCTTAAATTTTCTGTTCTGTTTTCTTGTCTAATGTCCATCTTTCAGCACCATACATGAATGTTGAGAAGCTATAACATTTTGCTATTCTTAGTTTTAGTCCTGCTTTATTGGTTTTGATGTTAGTATATTTTTTATGACATTAAAATTACTTTCTGCCATTTTCTATTTTTTTCTCCAGTTTTCCATTTTCCGTCACTGGTTATAGTATGTTCAAAGTAGTTGTAGCTTTGAACTGTCTTCAAGTGTATTTCTTGAAATTTGATATCCACTTGTAGGTTTTGAGTACTTTCTTTGTTTATGATCATGGTTTTAGTCTTTTTGATATTCATATCTAATCCATAGTTTTTGCTTATCATATTTATTTCATTTAGTATTTGATGTAGATCTTCAGGATTTTCTGCTAGTAATACAGTATCATCAGCATATCTTATGTTACTGACTATCATTCCATTATTGTTTATGCCTGGCATCTTTGTGATGTTTTTAAAGATTTTCTCATTGATTAGTTTAAACAAGCTTGGTGATAGAATTTGTGTCACTGTTAAAATATTGACATATTTATATATGGCCTGCTTCAAAAATGTATTTACACATCTACCATTTTATGTGACAAGGTAGTTCAGCATTGCTTGATTCTGGTCACGACTTTTATAAAAGTCCTGTTGGTCATAAAAATTATGATTACTAACACCATTATTCCTCCATATATTAAAAGGAATGATGTTTAATTTGTACATGTTTACTAGTGTTATGTTTATGTACAATGTTTCAACATTTAAAGAAAAATATGATAGTTGTTGACAGATATTTATATGGACTATTTACAAACATTTACATATATATAATTGCTCACAAAAGCCTGTTATAAACTTTTTACAAATTTGTTTCATGTTTACCAAGGTGTCAGACCAAGATGTCATTCACATTACTAAGATCTGCAACAAGCAATGCTACTTCAACGCTCAGGGCTGTGAGGCTATCTCAGACATTAGCTTAGATTTTCTGGCACAAAACTGCTCAAGACTTTGCTCGTTGGACATAAGCAAATGTGACATGACAGACGACGGACTGTATGCCTTATCTATGCACTGTCCAAATCTACATAAACTCTAGATGAAGTCATGTGATGTAAAAACAGACAAAGGAATAGTGATGATTGCTTATAGGCACTCTTCATTTCAGCAGTTGCATGTCCAGAATTGTTGTCTGTCCCCTGATGCATATGCTATGGTTAGAAAGTACTGCAAGAGAGTCATCACAGAACACAAAAATCCAACAATTCTATAAAGCAGTATTTATATTAATTTTGTTCTTTTGAGTTGTGTCCAACTTTTGTAATAGATGAGGATGTTCTAAAAGAGTAACGAGTGTATTCTAAAAGACTAAAGGGATATTCTGAAAGACTAACGGGGATATTCTGAAAGAGTAATGGGGATATTCTAAAAGAGTAATCCGGATATTCTAAAAGAGTAATGTGGATGCTCTAAAAAAAATATCAAGGGTATTCTAAAAGTGTAATGGGAATGTTATAAAAGAGTAATGGGGATATTCTAAAAGAGTAATTAGGATGCTGTGATTTTCTAATAGAGAAATTAGCATGTTCTAAAAGAGTAATTAGGATGTTCTAAAAGAGGCCAAATCAAAAATGAAAGCTAATTTCCAACATCAGGAGACATTCATCTCTTGGGGTCATGTCAGGAGAAGGGAACAACTGTGATCTTTTGTGACAACTGGGATATTTTGTGACAGCTGGGATGTTTTGTTGCAGCTGGGATATTTTGTGACAGCTGGGATGTTTTGTTGCAGCTATGTAATAGGTGAGATATTTTGTGACAGCTGGGATATTTTGTGACAACTGAGATATTTTGTGACAACTGGGATATTTTGTTACAACTGGGATATTTTGATACAACTTTAATATTTTGTAACAGCTGGCATATTTTGAGAGTTATATTTTGTGACAGCTGGGATATTTTGTGACAGCTGAGATATTTTGTTACTGCTGGGGTTTTTTGTCATCTGGGATATTTTGTGACAGCTGGGCTATTTTGTGACAAATGACATATTTTGTGACAGCTGTGATACTTTGTTACTGCTGGGATATTTATGTGACATCTGGGATATTTTGTGATAACTGATATTTTGCGACAGCTGGAATATTTTGTTACAGTTGGGATATTTTGAGTGAACTGATATATATTTTGACTGCTGGAATATTTTTTATTACAGCTGGGATATTGTGGTACAGCTGGCATATTTTATGAAAAATTGTATATTTTGTGACAGCTGGAATATTTTGTTATGACTGGGATAAAATTGTTGTAGTTGGGATATTTTATGACAATTGACATATTTTGTGATAACTGTGATATTTTGTGACAGCTGAGATATTTTGTGACAGCTGAGATATTTTGTGACAGCTGAGATATTTTGTGACAGCTGAGATATTTTGTGACAGCTGAGATATTTTGTTACTGCTGGGGTTTTTCGTTATCTGGGTTATTTTGTGACAGCTGGGATATTTTATGAAAACTGAATTACTTTATGACAGCTATGATATTTTGTGATAGCAGATATTTTGTGACAGCAGCATGATTTTGTGATAAATGGGATATTTTGTGACAGCTGTATATTTTGTTACTGCTGGGATATTTTGTGACAGCTGCATGATTTTGGGATAAATGGGATATTTTGTGACAGCTGTATATTTTGTTACAGGTGGGATATTTTGTGACATCTGGGATATTTTGTGACATCTGGGATATTTTATACCTGAGATATTTTGTGACAGCTGGAATATTTTGTGACAGCTGTGATATTTTGTGACAAATATTTTCTGTGACAGCTGGGATATTTTTCTGCAGCTGGGATATTTTGTGTGAACTGAGATATATTTTGACTGCTGGAATATATTTTATTACATCAGGGATATTTTGGTACAGCTGGTTTATTTTGTGACATTCAGGATATTTTGTTACTGCTGTGATATTTTGTTACTGCTGTGACATTTTGTGATAGCTGGAAAATTTTTTTACCAGTGGGATACTTTTTTGCATGTGGGATATTTTCTGACAATACAATATGTGTGTTATAGCTTTGATATCTTGTGACAACTGAGATATTTTGTTGCAAATGAGGTTTTGTGACAGCTGTGATATTTGGACATTTTGTTACTGGTGTGACCAGTGGTTATAGGGTAGGGCTGAATGGGCTATATTAAGATTACGAGTGCTGTAAACATACCTCTTCCTGTGAATTGATTTTCTGCTGTGACATTTTGTGACATCTGATATATTTTGTAACATCTGGAATATTTCGTTACGACTGATAAAATTGTTCCAGTTGGGATATTTTCTGACAACTGAGATATTTTGTTACAGCTGGGATATTTTGTGGCAACTGAGATATTTTATGACAACTGTGATGTTTTGTGACAGCTTGGATGTTTTGTTGAAGCTGGGATATTTTGTTATAGCTGTAACATTTTGTAACAAATGAGACATTTTGTGACAACTTTGGTATTTTTTTACAGCTGGGATTATTTGTGACAGCTGGGATGTTTTGTAACTGCTGGGATATTTTG
This sequence comes from Megaustenia siamemsis, assembly GCA_032433765.1. NCBI lineage: Eukaryota > Metazoa > Mollusca > Gastropoda > Stylommatophora > Ariophantidae > Megaustenia > Megaustenia siamemsis. Next base: position 8,669,437 of record JAVIAB010000102.1, read on the forward strand.
TAACTGCTGGGATATTTTGTGACAGCTGGGATATTTTGTGACAGCTGGGATATTATGTTACAACTGGGATATTTTGTTACTGCTGTGACAATTTGAGACAGCTGGATGATTTTGTGACAGCTGGGATATTTTGTGATAGCTGTATATTTTGTTACTGCTGGGATATTTTGTTACTTCTGGGATTTTTTGTGACATCTGGGATATTTTGTGACAGCTGTGATATTTTGTGACAAATGATATATTCTGTGACAGCTGAGATTTTTTTTGCAGCTGGGATATTTTGTGTGAAGTGAGATATATTTTGACTGCTGGAATATATTTTTTTTCATCAGGGATATTTTGGTACAGGTGATATATTTTGTGACAGCCAGTATATTTTGTTACTGCTGGGATATTTTCTTACTGTTGTGACATTTTGTGACAACTGAAATATTTTGTGACAACTGAAATATTTTGTGACAGCTGAAATATTTTGTGACAGCTGGAATAAGTTTTTACCACTGTGATACTTAGCTTGTGGGATATTGTCTGACACCTAAAATATTGTGTTACATCTTTGATATTTTTTGACAACTGATATATTTTGTGACAACTCAGATATTTTATGTCAGCTAGGATATTTTGTGACAGCTGGAAGAGTTTGTGATAGCTGGGATATTTTGTGACAAATTCTATATTTTGTGACTACTGGGATATTTGTGTGGGGGAAAAAAAGAAAAAAGTAAAGTATCCCTGTCACGCCAAGTGACGTATAGGTAATATGGTGTTAGTGACCATAAATTTTACACACCTTCAGCACATGATTTTTGGGGTAATGAGGTCAGTATTATGCCCGTGCCACTTTACTTTACTAGAAAAAAATCTGGTACCTATTTAAGGCTGGGTGAACCGGAAGTCATCGATTGGGATCGAACCCTACCTCTTGTCCTTTGTAGTCCAGTTCACTAACCACTGAGCTGTCGTGGCTCCCCAGCAAGCATGGTACTTGGTATTAATAATGACTGTGGTTTTACTAACTACAGGTCATGTGGCTTCTGTTGGATTGGAAATAACTTACCACCACTGTGTCTATATGTTTGGAATTGGAGTCATCAATGAGGGCCTAACATCATCAAGTGCTATGACGATCATCATTTTCGGGAGGACGTGATCTCCCATGGTATATGGTGGATAGGCGGCAGGAACCATTGAAGGCTACGTCTGAAAAGTGTTCCTTCTTGCAGTTTCCTCATATTCCAAGACCGGCTTGTTGCAGGAGCTACTGAGTTAAGTGCTCTGTGCACACCGTGAGCTGTGTGTCTCATCCGTTTTGATTCTGCTTCGATATCCCGCTTGTTTACGATGAATGATGATATCGTATGACAGGGAACAGTTGGCTGTGTTCACTTTCTGCGCGGTTTCGCCTTATGTCTTTTGGCGTGTGCTGAGACTGCTACGATGGGGACTACAGTTACTTTTCTTTGTTTGGGAGATGAGTTAGTAATTCGGATGATTCCACTGGCACGGGCGGTTGAGCAATTATGGATTTTAATTCGTTTGCTGTGATACCGAGACCTTCCATAACCAATAACCAATTAATAATGACAACTTTGCAGTAATAATCAACAACACAAAAATGTTGTGGCCACAAACTATATCTTTCCTCATTGGTTAAATCAAATGAGAGAGGAAAGAACTACCCTGCAACTTTGTGCCTCAGCTCTGTTCTGTTCTTCTTCACCTGTATTTTACAGTTTTGATGGTAAAGAGTGTTCTTGACACGGGTCTGTAGTTTGCTTCATTTATAATAAGTAGTACGTTTCTTCTGCCTCTTCTTTCCTTCCTTATTTACTTTTCACATCTAGGTGAGAAATAGTTTACAGAGTTTTGCTCTTTGATTTCCTCTTCTGCTTTCACATTTCTTTTTAGTATTCTGTCTATCCAACATATTTGAGTGGTATCCTCTTGGTTTTTTTTGTTTTATAGCATTTGTTAATAACTGTATCGATTGTCTTTGGTTGTTTCTGTCTTGATTCATGGCCTATTGAATTCATTGTTTAATTATATATTCTTCTTTGGAGGTGTTCCCAAATCTAGTTCTTAGTTCTTTACTTCTGATTTTGTCTGTCAAGCTGGCTCCCATGATTTATCTGACACATTTCACTTCTGTGGCATTTAACTTATTCTTCTTATACTACTTTTCAGCTCCCTGTGGAGCATAGGTCTTCAACAAACACTTTCCAAGACGTTCTGTTTCTTACCATTCGTTTAAGATCATTCCTAGTCTTCCCCAACATCTTCAACTCAGCTTCTATCTGTCTTCTCCAAGAATTCCTTGGTCTTTCTCTTTGTCTTTTTCCCTGGGGATTCCAAAAATGGGCCTGTTGTGTAATATTCTCAGCTGGCTTCCACAGTGTGTGTCCTATCCAACACCATCATCTTCGCTGTATCTCTTTATACATAGGTATTTGACTGGTACATTTTCATAATTCTATGTTAGTGATTTTGTCCTGCCATTTCCAATCTTTTATTCTTTGTAAGCATCCATTAATGAAAGTCTGTATCTTCATGATTGAAATTTTTGTGTTCTCCATGTTTCACAGTCTTATATTAAGACTAACTTAACAATGGAGTTGAACATTTTTATTTTAGTGTTTAACCTAATTTCTTTGGACTTCCATATGTTTCCCAGTGGAAGAAATGCTCCTCTTGCTTTTGATATCCTTATTTTGGTATCATTTTCTGTTCCTCCCTCTTTGTCTATATTACTGCCAAGATATAGGTAAGATTGTATGTTTAGTAGTGGTATTTCTCCTAATTTTATTTGGTTATTGTCAACTGCATTAATTCTCATAATTTTGTTCTTAACTCTATTTTCATTCCTATCTGTTGTGATCTCTCATCAAGTATACTCATTTTATCTTGCACTTGTTGATGGTTGTGTGACAAGAGCGCTATGTCATCAGCAAAGTCAAATTCATCAAGTAGCTTGGTCAGTGACCACTGGATTCCATTTCTGTTGTTTTGAGTTATTTTTATAATCCAATCTATGGCCAGTAGAAAGAGATATGGAGATAGAAGGCATCCCTACCGTACTCCTGTTTTTATTTCAAATGCTTTTGTAAGCTGCCCTTCATGCACCACTCTACATTTCATTTCTTCATACATTGTTGTTATCAGATTAATAAATTTTGTGGGGATTCCGTATTGACTCAGCAACTTCCAAAGCATTCTTCTGTCTAAACTATCAAATGCCTTTTCGTAATCTATGAATCCAATATAAAGTGGGGATTTTAGTTCTAAACTATGTTCAACTATTATACGTAGAGTAGTTATTTGATCAGCACATGATCTGTACTTCCTAAAACCTGCTTGTTCATCTCTCAAATGTTTCTCTATGGCCTCATTTAGTCTCTCCAGAATGATTCTGCTTAATATTTTTCCTGGCACTGATAGTAGCATAATTCCCCTATAATTTGTGCACTCATGTAAACTTTCTTTCTTTGGTTGTTTGATCATATAACCTTCTTTCCAGTCTTTAGGTATTTCTTCCCTCTCCCAAATTTTATCTAATAGATTACGTAACATCTTGGTAGAGGTGTTAATATCTGCTTTGATGGCTTCCGAAGGAATTTCACCTGGTCCTGTGGCTTTACCATTTTTTAATAGCTTGATGGCTTTCATTATTTCTTCCTTGCTGTATATTTGATTTTGTTCAATTCATTTTTCATGCCTTGACATGGGCAATCAATGAGGCCCACAATTCTTGTTCATTAATTTTATTGTTGAATAGCTTCCTTCATGCTACTATGATGTCACATTATATATGATTTTATTTATTTGTCATCCTATGCAATTTTTTGCAAAGAATTTTGTAAAAGGTTATCGAAACTTTTAGACATATTTAATTTTGAAAGTAAACAAAATCCGTGTATTTTTATCAAGTGCAAATATATAATTTAACAAAAGCAATTATTTGTTACTGACATCTGACAATCAGATAGCACTCTTGTTAGATGTGATGTTCTGTATTGTTACTAATGCTTTCAGAAATAATCTGTTTCATTCATTTGTATTAACTATTGTTAATTTATTTCTTTTACACAAGAGCATATATACAGGTACAAAGTAGGCCTACTTGTTAAAGGTGAAATTGGCACTTTTTACACAAAGAGCCCAGGTTTTGAGATTGGGTTCATCAGTTATCTCAGCTGAGTAAAATAGATATGTGACCTGTAGAGAGGGAAGTAATGGCATAAAGAAGATATACAATGTGACCAAGAGAGCGATGCCCCTTTACTCCACTCCTCAATGTTGGTAATGCTTGTGTTCACGTGATGACTAAAAGAGTATGCCTCTTCTTTATCCACCCTAAAAGGAAGTTAAGTGAGCGTGGTTGTGTTGTGATGTGGTTTACAGTAAAATTCTGATATTTCCACGTTTGGCTCAGCACTTCAGCACCTCATTTTTCAGTACTGGATTGTCTTCCCTAACAATTTGTCCAGATTAGACTAGTTACTGGGTAAAGGCATCAAGATGCATAGAAATTTGAAGCTGCTGTAAAGCTGATTATAATAATGAAAATTTAAAAAAAAGGAAAAAGTGGTATGGTAATAGCTTTACGTAGGTGAGAAACAAAACAAAAGTGGTATGGTAATAGCTTTACGTAGGTGAGAAACAAAACAAAAGTAGAACATTTCAGCCAAGAAGGCCTTCAACTGGAACAATAAAGCTTTTAGTAAAGGCTGGCATAACCTTAAACAAAAATACATTTTCTTAAAATAAAAGATTACTTACTGACTTATGCACATGCACCACCAAGAATTGTGAGGAGCTGCAATATTTTTGTCCTGAGTCTAAGTGTATTGTATTTGACAGTTATTAACCTTTACTGCTGCTAGGTTTTCTGTGACATTGTCTGTCTGTATGACTTTTGGTCTTCCTTGAGCCTTGAAACAAGTCTATCAACTCTTGCAGGTACACAGCAAGTTACTGGTTCAGTGGTTTAATGCATATAATCCAAAATTTGTTTGTGTCTCTATACATTTAGTACTAGTTGTAATTTCAAAAGTTCACCTTAATTTCACCATTTCTTATTCTGTATTTTACAGTAACCAGTAATGGTTGTGTCATTTCACATGTTGTGATCTTTCTCTCTAATATGCCTACCTTAAATATAGGACTATGTTTTACATAGTTGAATTAATAGAGTACTTGCAACTAAACTCGTGCTAAGTCAAATGTAAGACATTTATTACAGTGTTTGAAAAGCTAAATTTTAATTGAGGAAAACTTGATATATTTAAAACAGTTTTTGTAACTTAAACTTTAACCAATGGAAATGTAAAACAGTCATAGAGTACATCAAACTAAACTTTAATCTTTAGAAATGTAAGATAATTAATGCAGCATTTCATCTAAACTTTAATCTTTGAAAATGTAAGACCATTAATACAGTACTTCAAACTAAATTTTTTAATCTTTGAAAATTTCAGACCATTAATACAGTACTTCAAACTAAAATTTAATATTTGGAAAATTAAGAACCATTAATAAGTACTTGAAACTAAACTTTAATCTTTGGAAATGTAAGACCATTAATGCAGTACTTCAAACTAAACTTTAATCTTTGGAAATATAAGAACCATTAATAAAGTACTTGAAACTAAACTTTAATTTTTGAAAATTTATGACCATTAATACAGTACTTCAAACTAAACTTTTTAATCCTTGAAAATTTAACAGTGTTAATACATTACCTCAAACTATACTTTAATCATTGTAAATTTAAAAAAGTTAATACAGTACCTCAAACTAAATTTTAATCGTAAATTTAAAACAGTTAATACAGTACCTCAAACTAAACTTTAATCATTGTAAATTTAAGACAGTTAATACAGTACCTCAAACTAAACTTTAATCTTTGTAAATTTAAGACAGTTAATACAGTACTTCAAACTAAACTTTAATCGTTGTACATTTAAGACAGTTAATACAGTAACTCAAAATAAACTTTAATCATTGTAAATTTAAGACAATTAATACATTACCTCAAACTAAACTTTAATCTTTGTAAATTTAAGACAATTAATACATTACTTCAAACTAAACTTTAATCATTGTAAATTTAAGACAGTTAATACATTACCTCAAACTAAACTTTAATGGTTGTAAATTTAAGACAATTAATACATTACCTCAAACTAAACTTTAATGGTTGTAAATTTAAGACAGTTAATACATTACCTCAAACTAAACTTTAATGGTTGTAAATTTAAGACCGTTAATACATTACCTCAAACTAAACTTTAATGGTTGTAAATTTAAGACAGTTAATACATTACCTCAAACTAAACTTTAATCATTGTAAATTTAAGACAGTTAATACATTACCTCAAACTAAACTTTAATGGTTGTAAATTTAAGACTGTTAATATAGTACCTCAAACTAAACTTTAATGGTTGTAAATTTAAGACAGTTAATACATTACCTCAAACTAAACTTTAATGGTTGTAAATTTAAGACAGTTAATACATTACCTCAAACTAAACTTTAATGGTTGTAAATTTAAGACAGTTAATACATTACCTCAAACTAAACTTTAATGGTTGTAAATTTAAGACAATTAATACATTACCTCAAACTAAACTTTAATGGTTGTAAATTTAAGACAATTAATACATTACCTCAAACTAAACTTTAATGGTTGTAAATTTAAGACAATTAATACATTACCTCAAACTAAACTTTAATGGTTGTAAATTTAAGACAATTAATACATTACCTCAAACTAAACTTTAATGGTTGTAAATTTAAGACAATTAATACATTACCTCAAACTAAACTTTAATGGTTGTAAATTTAAGACAATTAATACATTACCTCAAACTAAACTTTAATGGTTGTAAATTTAAGACAATTAATACATTACCTCAAACTAAACTTTAATGGTTGTAAATTTAAGACAGTTAATATTGTACCTCAAACTAAACTTTAATGGTTGTAAATTTAAGACAGTTAATACATTACCTCAAACTAAACTTTAATCATTGTAAATTTAAGACAGTTAATATAGTACCTCAAACTAAACTTTAATGGTTGTAAATTTAAGACAGTTAATACATTACCTCAAACTAAACTTTAATGGTTGTAAATTTAAGACTGTTAATACAGTGCTTGCAACTAAAACTTTGACTGGATTGTAAATTTAAGACAGTTAATACATTACCACAAACTAAACTTTAATGGTTGTAAATTTAAGACTGTTAATATAGTGCTTGCAACTAAAACTTTGACAAAGGGGAATTCATGTTAGTTAAAACATAATCCATATCAAACGTCAGCAAAGATCTGTATGATACTTTCTCTTGTACAGTTCACTCAGAGGCAGGACTTAGTGAATGGTTTCAGATTGATGAAAGGGTTGAAGCAAGAGTGTACTTCATCTCCCTTGTTTTATGGAACTGCCATCGACTTCATACAGCAGTGATGCTTTACAGGTTCCAAAGGCATTCAATAGTTACTTGAGTCTCATATAGAGGATCTTGACTTTGTAGACACAATAATTCTTATCAGTAGTTATGTGAAAACAGTGTAAGAAAAAACAAATGTCCTATCATCAATTGGTAGCAGAATATTTACTGCTGCTTCACTCCCAAATTCGAGACCTGATCATCTACACTGATGGCTTGGTCACAAAAGATGTTCGGAGTGGTTGGTATTTTGTTGTGTAATCTAATGAAAGATGATAGATAAAGGTGCAGAAGCTCACGAGACCTCCAGCAAATTTATGGAGATTGTGGCTTGACGGGAGCTATCACTTAGCTGGTTAAGTGACCAACAATATATGTGGTCTTGACGGGAGCTATCACTTAGCTTGTTAAGTGACCAACAATATATGTGGTCTTGACGGGTGCTATCACTTAGCTTGTTAAGTGACCAACAATATATGTGGTCTTGACGGGAGCTATCACTTAGCTTGTTAAGTGACCAACAATATATGTGGTCTTGACGGGAGCTATCACTTAGCTTGTTAAGTGACCAACAATATATGTGGTCTTCATGATTGATTTGACTGACAAAGGATGTTTCGTCGGATTGACAAGAACACACTCCACAGGCAGTGGGTGCACCGACTCCACATGTCTCCTGTTATCAACTAAGCTTGGATATACTGCGATGGACACTCGGGTGTTCGTGGCAATGAAATAACCGAGAAGGGGTCCAAGAAATATTACAAAATTGACAGGTATCACATAATGATGGCTGTAAAAGAACACCTGTCACAGGATGGCTACAAGAAAGCTGAGGATAACCCATGGGTCAAAAGAATGGTGGAACACGGCGTCATGAAGGACGAAAGCAGGAAGGAACCCAACACGGTCAATCAATACAGGACATGAACCATCAGTGGATGAACGTTTCTATGGTTGCTGGAACGTGCGGGGGAGCAGATATGGGAATGCCCTGATTTCGGTGACGCCAGCTCGCACTAAAGACCACTTCATACGATACATCATCACCTACACACATACAAGAAACATACCTTCATCGATTCTGTCCTTGGATCAGGAAATGGCTTTTGACAGGGCGTCGTACACTCCTACTTACAGAAAACGTTGCGCAACAGCAATATGGGAGACAACTTTCGACGATGCATCAACATCCTATACTCCAGATCTGAATGCCTTGTCCTTGTAAATCGCACATTCACGGATTCCTTCATACTAACCAGGTCCGTCAAACAAGGATGCCCTCTGACTCCGCTGCTCTATCTCATAGTCTTAGAGCCGCTAATAGAGAAGAAAAGACAACTCCATCATCTGTAAATTTATATATGGAGGACAACAAAAGCTCAAGCATACGCCGACAACACCATCTTCTTCCCCACCAGCGGGAATAAGCAAGTAAATTACCAAGTGAGATGTGTGTATATATCCTTATATATATATTTACTTTTTTGTTTTGTTAATTACCACGTAAAGCTGTTACCATACCACTTTTTTCTTATTCTTTTTTTTTTTAAATTGTCCAAATTCTGTGAATGTATTGAGGATGCTGTCCATTGATCTAGTGTTTGGTGGAAAGAAGACAGCGATGTCAGCACACTGACACACTAACAATTTCTGCTCTCCTTTCCCTGACATGAATGTGCCCTTTATGGAACTGTCTCGTCTGATACTCTCAAGGAACGGTTCTATGGTCAGCGCGTAAAGTAGAAGAGAGAGGGAACACCCCTGTCGAACCGATCTAGTTAGCCTGAATGTGAACGAATGGTTCACTAGGACTTTACTTTGAGGTCTAGAATAAAAGATGTGTATCCATTGTATGAAGCGTCCTCCTATGTTGCTGTTCAGTAGTGTTTTGTTGGGGTAGGACTGAGCTTCTCTGGAAGACTTTTTCTTGGTCGAGAGATAGAATGGAAGACTGGCTGTCTTTGTTATGAGTGTACTTTATAATGTCTCGTATAGAGTGTGTGTGCTGGTGAATGTTTCTGTCGAGAGATAGAATGGAAGACTAGCTATCTTTGTCATGAGTGTACTTTATAATGTCTCGTATAGAGTGTGTGTGCTGGTGGATGTTTCTGTCGAGAGATAGAATGGAAGACTGGCTATCTTTGTCATGAGTGTACTTTATAATGTCTCGTGTAAAGTGTGTGTGCTGGTGGATGTTTCTGTCGAGAGATAGAATGGAAGACTGGCTATCTTTGTCATGAGTTTACTTTATAATGTCTCGTATAGAGTGTGTGTGCTGGTGGATGTTTCTGTCGAGAGATAGGATGGAAGACTGGCTGTCTTTGTCATGAGTGTACTTTATAATGTCTCGTATAAAGTGTGTGTGCTGGTGGATGTTTCTGTCGAGAGATAGGATGGAAGACTGGCTATCTTTGTTATGAGTGTACTTTATAATGTCTCGTATAGAGTGTGTGTGCTGGTGGATGTTTCTCTCTTGTACATTACACTGTTGGTCTTTATGAAGGAGTGTTATCATGAAAGGTTTGAGTTTGTTAATGCTTTAGTTAGAATGCTGTAGTTTGTGTTAAGTAGGGAAATGAGGGTGTAGTTTTTAAGAAGCTACTTGTCTGTGTTGTCTTTCCGGAGCAATGTTATGTAAGACATTTTTAGGCCTGGAGTAAGTTATTTCTTTGTGAATGAGTCTGTGTACATTCTGAGAAGAAGAGAGCCTAAGAGAGGAAAGAAATGTTGCAAGAATTATATTGTGAGGCCGTCAGGCGCCAGAGATTTGTACTTCTGCACATCTTGTACTGCCTCTGTTTTGTCAGCTAGTGTGAGTTCTGCGTAATGTTTTTTCCCAGTCGGCGTCTGGTAGTTTCCTTGTGCACTGCATTAATTTGTCTCGAATGTGTGAATGTGAACAGGATTTTACGCTGCTTTCATTTTCATATTAGCATTATTGTCTGCTTCTTTCTTAATAGTAGGATTTTTAACTGTATTTTATTTCATACTAGAATTTTAAACTGCATTTTTCTTCATGCTAGTATTTTAAATTGACTCTCTGGATATTCTAGGATTTTCAAAAGGTTAACTTTTGAAGCTAGAAATATAAACTCTCTCAACTCTCTCAACATTTTAATCACTGTCTATTAATGCTAGAAATGTTAACTGCCTCTCTCACATTCTCTTTCTTCTATCTATATCTTAATGTTTAATATGTATAACTGCATCTCTCTTTTTCGCTCTTTCTCTATCTCTTAATGTTACACTTTTAAACTGGCACTCTCCCTCTCCAGTGACATGCATTATGTGCAATTGTCTATCTCCAACTCCTCTCCCTTTTTCTGTTACAATTTTGAAATTTCAACTGCATAGTGTTTTCCTAGTTTTTTAAATAGCTCTATCTCTCTAACATTATCTCTTTCAGACTCTACAGTGAAGTGATGAGACGGCATCAGCTAATGTTTACAAATTAACTTCTTTGGACCTGTGATCTATAAGAATGTTTAGAAACTATAAACAGCTGAATATCAGCTAAGAAATACAATGATTCTTTGAAGAATATATATTTAAATGTTGCAAAATATTTACAGGCATGGTTCGTTCTAATATATCAAACTTAAATGCAAAAAAGTGTTCTACCATTGAATTGTTGATGAAAATGTTAATATAAACGTACATGCTTTAGAAATTAAAGGTTATCTTGCCTTTTTCTATAAGGGAAGCAACTCCTGTTAAATTAATAGTCTAACGTCGATATATTGTAATTGTAAATTGTCAAAAGTTTTATTCATATGCATATTGTTTCCAAAAAAATGATTTTCTGATAAAATATGCACCGTCTTTAAAAATTTCTATAAAAAATTGCAAATCATAAAGTATCAAATTTTTAAAAAATGTACCTTTCCTTAATTTGTGGTTTCAAATATTAATTAATTATAATTTCTCTCAAAAGTTAAAAGTTATCATTCCTTTACTAAAGGCAAAGTCAACTTCTGTTTTAAATAAGAAAACAAGGCTGTATAAAGTCCGATGCAGTGAATGCATTTTTGAAATTACGTGAAATTTTATATAAAGTTTGTGTTATTCATCTAGATACTACTGCTGTTGACTGGTTTGTATTAGGTAAAGAAGATGTTCACGCGATGAAGCTGTGTTTGCAGAATGTGATCAAATTATCCAGCACAGGCCTCACGATATTCTGAGACTTGTCTCTTACTATTATCGAAAAACCTCTGCATCTATCGGTCGCCTGAAGTATTGTCTATATCTGCAATGTCTTTTCCTGTATAAATGTTACCGTCTTTTGTCATTCTCGCAGTGGTGCATATAGTCTTGTCTATAGTGTTGTATCAATGGAATATGTGGACTTTCCTCAGTCTACTATATTCAGTGCATTCTTGAAATATGCGTCCCGCTGTCTGGGACGCCTGTCCACATGTACATGTAGTTGAGGTACTAATCTTGAATTTTGTAGACACGTGACATTGGAGTAAATTGTGTCCTGTTCTAATGCGTATAATGATAACTTGTTCCCATCTATTCATATAATGAAATGCATCCTGATTTGGAGCATTTGATCTTCTGATTAATTTGATTATCTGTATCTTATGATGGTATGTAACCAGCGCATCTAGTTGTGTGCCTGTTGCAACTTCTTTTGAACGCTGATCTGCTCTCTAGTTTCCTGGTATTCCATAGTGAGATGGGATCCACTGCAGGGAATTTCTGTGGTGTTTGTAGAGTTCAGTCAATAAAGTTTGCAGATGTAGCAACTTTCTGGACTGCAGTGCCTGGAGCACTGATCTTGCATCTGTCAAAAACTCTACAGGCTGCGGGCTAAGATTACTGTTCAGCAGTTTTTCTATTGCCAACTTTATTGCTTGCATTTCTGCATCGTAATTGTGATAATATTTCAATGTTGCTATCTTTTCCATATCCCTAGTGTTAATTTTTGGGTACTCTACGTAGAACCCTGCTCCCCCTTTCTTTTCTATATATTGATAGAGTCACCGCACAGAGCCATTATAAACACCCTATATAACACATGTTACTACAAGTTTGATAAACTATTCAGAACTTGATTCTCAATTAAAAAATAAAAAAGAATTACTGTCTGTCCATTTTAATGCTTGAGATGTAATTGTCTATCGCTATTTTCTTAACAGGATTTTAAGCTGCTTTCATTTTCATGATAAACGTATATGCTTTAGAAATTAAAGGTTGTCTTGCCTTTTTTTAAAAAGGGAAGCAACTCCTGTTAAATTAATAGTCTAGCGTCGATATATTGTAATTGTAAATTGTCAAAAGTTTTATTCATATGCATATTGTTTCCCAGAAAATGATTTTCTGATAAAATATGCACGGTCTTTAAAAATTTCTATAAGAAATTGCAAGTCATAAAGTATCAAATTTTAAAAAAATGTACCTTTCCTTAATTTGTGGTTTCAAATATTAATTAATTATAATTTCTCTCAAAAATTAAAAGTTATCATTCCTTTACTAAAGGCAAAGTCAACTTCTGTTTTAAATAAGAAAACAAGGCTGTATAAAGTCCGGTGCAGTGAACACATTTTTGAAATTACGTGAAATTTTATATAAAATTTGTGTTATTCATCTAGATACTACTGCTGTTGACTGGTTTGTATTAGGTAAAGAAGCTGTTCACGCGATGAAGCTGTGTTTGCAGAATGTTATCAAATTATCCAGCACAGGCCTCACGATATTCTGAGACTTGTCTCTTACTATTTTCGAAAAACCTCTGCATCTATCGGTCGCCTGAAGTATTGTTTATATCTGCAATGTCTTTTCCTGTATAAATGTTACCGTCTTTTGTCATTCTCGCAGTGGTGCATATAGTCTTGTCTATAGTGTTGTATCAATGGAATATGTGAACTTTCCTCAGTCTACTATATTGAGTGCATTCTTGAAATATGCGTCCCGCTGTCTGGGGCGCCTGTCCACCATGTACATGTAGTTGAGGTACTAATTTTGAATTTTGTAGACACGTGACATTGGAGTCAATTGTGTCCTGTTCTAATGTTTATAATGATAACTTGTTCCCATCTATTCATATAATGAAATGCATCCTGATTTATAGCATTTGATCTTCTGATTAATTTGATTATCTGTATCTTATGATGGTATGTAACCAGCGCATCTAGTTGTGTGCCTGTTGCAACTTCTTTTGAACGCTGATCTGCTCTCTAGTTTTCTGGTATTCCATAGTGAGATGGGATCCATTGCAGGGAATTTCTGTGGTGTTTGTAGAGTTCAGTCAATAAAGTTTGCAGATGTAGCAACTTTCTGGACTGCAGTGCCTGGAGCACTGATCTTGCATCTGTCAAAAACTCTACAGGCTGCGGGCTAAGATTACTGTTCAGCAGTTTTATATTGCCAACTTTATAGCTTGCATTTCTGCATCGTAATTGTGATAATATTTCAATTTTGCTATCTTTTCCATATCCCTAGTGTTAATTTTTGGGTACTCTATGTAGAACCCTGCTCCCCCTTTCTTTTCTATATATTGATAGAGTCACCGCACAGAGCCATTATAAACACCCTATATAACACTTGTTACTACAAGTTTGATAAACTATTCAGACCTTGATTCTCAATTTAAAAAAAAAAGAATTACTGTCTGTCCATTTTAATGCTTGAGATGTAATTGTCTATCGCTATTTTCTTAACAGGATTTTAAGCTGCTTTCATTTTCATGATAAACGTATATGCTTTAGAAATTAAAGGTTGTCTTGCCTTTTTTAAAAGGGAAGCAACTCCTGTTAAATTAATAGTCTAGCGTCGATATATTGTAATTGTAAATTGTCAAAAGTTTTATTCATATGCATATTGTTTCCCAGAAAATGATTTTCTGTTAAAATATGCACGGTCTTTAAAAATTTCTATAAGAAATTGCAAATCCTAAAGTATCAAATTATAAAAAAAATGTACCTTTCCTTAATTTGTGGTTGCAAATATTAATTAATTATAATTTCTCTCAAAAATTAAAAGTTATCATTCCTTTACTAAACGCAAAGTCAACTTTTGTTTTAAATAAGAAAACAAGGCTGTATAAAGTCCGGTGCAGTGAACACATTTTTGAAATTACGTGAAATTTTATATAAAATTTGTGTTATTCATCTAGATACTACTGCTGTTGACTGGTTTGTATTAGGTAAAGAAGCTGTTCACGCGATGAAGATGTGTTTACAGAATGTGATCAAATTATTCAGCACAGGCCTCACGATATTCTGAGACTTGTCTCTTACTATTTTCGAAAAACCTCTGCATCTATCGGTCGCCTGAAGTACTGTCTATATTTGCAATGTCTTTTCCTGTATAAATGTTACCGTCTTTTGTCATTCTCGCAGTGGTGCATATAGTTTTGTCTATAGTTTTGTATCAATGGAATATGTGGACTTTCCTCAGTCTACTATATTGAGTGCATTCTTGAAATATGCGTCCCGCTGTCTGGGGCGCCTCTACACATGTACATGTAGTTGAGGTACTAATCTTGAATTTTGTAGACACGTGACATTGGAGTCAATTGTGTCCTGTTCTAATGCGTATAATGATAACTTGTTCCCATCTATTCATATAATGAAATGCATCCTGATTTGGAGCATTTGATCTTCTGATTAATTTGATTATCTGTATCTTATGATGGTATGTAACCAGCGCATCTAGTTGTGTGCCTGTTGCAACTTCTTTTGTACGCTGATCTGCTCTCTAGTTTCCTGGTATTCCATAGTGAGATGGAATCCATTGCAGGGAATTTCTGTGGTGTTTGTAGAGTTCAGTCAATAAAGTTTGCAGATGTAGCAACTTTCTGGACTGCAGTGCCTGGAGCATTGATCTTGCATCTGTCAAAACTCTACAGGCTGCGGGCTAAGATTACTGTTCAGCAGTTTTTCTATTGCCAACTTTATAGCTTGCATTTCTGCATCATAATTGTGATAATATTTCAATGTTGCTATCTTTTCCATATCCCTAGTGTTAATTTTTGGGTACTCTATGTAGAACCCTGCTCCCCCTTTCTTTTCTATATATTGATAGAGTCACCGCACAGAGCCATTATAAACACCCTATATAACACATGTTACTACAAGTTTGATAAACTATTCAGAACTTGATTCTCAATTAAAAATAAAAAAGAATTACTGTCTGTCCATTTTAATGCTTGAGATGTAATTGTCTATCGCTATTTTCTTAACAGGATTTTAAGCTGCTTTCATTTTCATGATAAACGTATATATTTAGAAATTAAAGGTTGTCTTGCCTTTTTAAAAAGGGAAGCAACTCCTGTTAAATTAATAGTCTAGCGTCGATATATTGTAATTGTAAATTGTCAAAAGTTTTATTCATATGCATATTGTTTCCCAGAAAATGATTTTCTGATAAAATATGCACGGTCTTTAAAGATTTCTATAAGAAATTGCAAATCCTAAAGTATAAAATTTTTTAAAAATGTACCTTTCCTTAATTTGTGGTTTCAAATATTAATTAATTATAATTTCTCTCAAAAATTAAAAGTTATCATTCCTTTACTAAAGGCAAAGTCAACTTCTGTTTTAAATAAGAAAACAAGGCTGTATAAAGTCCAGTGCAGTGAACACATTTTTGAAATTACGTGAAATTTTATATAAAATTTGTGTTATTCATCTAGATACTACTGCTGTTGACTGGTTTGTATTAGGTAAAGAAGCTGTTCACGCGATGAAGCTGTGTTTACAGAATGTGTTCAAATTATCCAGCACAGGCCTCACGATATTCTGAGACTTGTCTCTTACTATTTTCGAAAAACCTCTGCATCTATCGGTCGCCTGAAGTATTGTCTAAATCTGCAATGTCTTTTCCTGTATAAATGTTACCGTCTTTTGTCATTCTCGCAGTGGTGCATATAGTCTTGTCTATAGTGTTGTATCAATGGAATAATTGGACTTTCCTCAGTCTACTATATTGAGTGCATTCTTGAAATATGCGTCCCGCTGTCTGGGACGCCTGTCCACATGTACATGTAGTTGAGGTACTAATCTTGAATTTTGTAGACACGTGACATTGGAGTCAATTGTGTCCTGTTCTAATGCGTATAATGATAACTTGTTCCCATCTATTCATATAATGAAATGCATCCTGATTTGGAGCATTTGATCTGATTAATTTGATTATCTGTATCTTATGATGGTATGTAACCAGCGCATCTAGTTGTGTGCCTGTTGCAACTTCTTTTGAACGCTGATCTGCTCTCTAGTTTCCTGGTATTCCATAGTGAGATGAGATCCACTGCAGGGAATTTCTGTGGTGTTTGTAGAGTTCAGTCAATAAAGTTTGCAGATGTAGCAACTTTCTGGACTGCAGTGCCTGGAGCACTGATCTTGCATCTGTCAAAAACTCTACAGGCTGCGGGCTAAGATTACTGTTCAGCAGTTTTTCTATTGCCAACTTTATAGCTTGCATTTCTGCATCGTAATTGTGATAATATTTCAATGTTGCTATCTTTTCCATATCCTAGTGTTAATTTTTGGGTACTCTATGTAGAACCCTGCTCCCCTTTCTTTTCTATATATTGATAGAGTCACCGCACAGAGCCATTATAAACACCCTATATAACACTTGTTACTACATGTTTGATAAACTATTCAGAACTTGATTCTCAATTAAAAAATAAAAAAGAATTACTGTCTGTCCATTTTAATGCTTGAGATGTAATTGTCTATCGCTATTTTCTTAACAGGATTTTAAGCTGCTTTCATTTTCATGATAAACGTATATATTTAGAAATTAAAGGTTGTCTTGCCTTTTTTAAAAAGGAAGCAACTCCTGTTAAATTAATAGTCTAGCGTCGATATATTGTAATTGTAAATTGTCAAAAGTTTTATTCATATGCATATTGTTTCCCAGAAAAATATTTTCTGATCAAATATGCACGGTGTTTGAAAATTTCTATAAGAAATTGCAAATCCTAAAGTATCAAATTTTAAAAAATGTACCTTTCCTTAATTTGTGGTTGCAAATATTAATTAATTATAATTTCTCTCAAAATTAAAAGTTATCATTCCTTTACTAAAGGCAAAGTCAACTTCTGTTTTAAATAAGAAAACAAGGCTGTATAAAGTCCGGTGCAGTGAACACATTTTTGAAATTACGTGAAATTTTATATAAAATTTGTGTTATTTATCTAGATACTACTGCTGTTGACTGGTTTGTATTAGGTAAGAAGCTGTTCACGCGATGAAGCTGTGTTTGCAGAATGTGATCAAATTATCCAGCACAGGCCTCACGATATTCTGAGACTTGTCTCTTACTATTTTCGAAAAACCTCTGCATCTATCGGTCGCCTGAAGTATTGTCTATATCTGCAATGTCTTTTCCTGTATAAATGTTACCGTCTTTTGTCATTCTCGCAGTGGTGCATATAGTCTTGTCTATAGTTTTGTATCAATGGAATATGTGAACTTTCCTCAGTCTACTATATTGAGTGCATTCTTGAAATATGCGTCCCGCTGTCTGGGCGCCTGTCCACATGTACATGTAGTTGAGGTACTAATCTTGAATTTTGTAGACACGTGACATTGGAGTCAATTGTGTCCTGTTCTAATGCGTATAATGATAACTTGTTCCCATCTAGTCATATAATGAAATGCATCCTGATTTGGAGCTTTTGATCTGATTAATTTGATTATCTGTATCTTATGATGGTATGTAACCAGCGCATCTAGTTGTGTGCCTGTTTCAACTTCTTATGAACGCTGATCTGCTCTCTAGTTTTCTGGTATTTCATAGTGAGATGGGATCCACTGCAGGGAATTTCTGTGGTGTTTGTAGAGTTCAGTCAATAAAGTTTGCAGATGTAGCAACTTTCTGGACTGCAGTGCCTGGAGCACTGATCTTGCATCTGTCAAAAACTCTACAGGCTGCGGACTGTTCAGCAGTTTTTCTATTGCCAACTTTATAGCTTGCATTTCTGCATCGTAATTGTGATAATATTTCCCTGTTGCTATCTTTTCCATATCCTAGTGTTAATTTTTGGGTACTCTATGTAGAAAGGGAATAATAGAACAAATAAGTATGTGTTAGCACTCGGAAAAATTAACAGACAAACAACAACAGAAAAAAACGAATATATATATAATACAGTAAAGTCTCGATTATGCGGTACTCAATAATCCGGAATTCTCAATTTAACGGACTTTTTTTTTTTTTAATTATTATAGGGAGAAAGCTTGAATCATGTTTTGTTCAGTTAAATTAAATGCCTTTATCCGGAAATCGAAAACGCTACAACACGGTTTGTGCGCTGCGCTTACTTCTACAGGCTCTATCATTACACAATATTGCGTTTACAATAGTGTATTTACAGTAATATACTTCAAATAGGAGCGAACATATTTTATTCAATCCAGACATTGTGTCTCCAAATATTCCAAGTAAAAGCGACAGACAGTCTATATCTTCACTTTTTCCCCGACTAAATGTTTTTGTCGGGAAATCTTAGTCGTGCCAAAAACACTTATCTACATGATTTTACAAATTTGCTTAATTTTCTCATAGCCTGCTTTAGATCTAAAGTTGGTCATGAATTTGTCAAAATATGGCGTTTGACAGTCTGACCGAACATTAGAAGCAGACGTATTGTTTGTGAAAATTGAAGAGCCCATAACTTTGATGATTATAAATCAAAGGTTGAGCAGCCGGCGTGCAGTGACATAGAGATGGTGAGAAGAAAGGGGGAGGGGTTCAAAAATTACCGACTGGAAATTCAAAAAGAGTAAGATACAGAGTTTGACGTTAGTTTGTCTCAGACATTTGTGCAAGCTGAAATTCGTTCCATCAGTATAAATTATACATGATATGCTATAAACGCATGTGTGCATACTTTTTAACGGAATACATTTTTGTGTTAAATAATGGCCTCTGCGAGTGCAAACCACACCTCAATTTCCCGCAACGGTAAACGCAAGCGAACTGTATTGACACTGAACCAGAAGATTGAAATCGCTAGTAGACTTGAAAAGGCGTTAATCGCAACGTTTTGATGACTGAATTTGGCATAGCCTCTTCAACATTATATGACATACGAAATCAAAAAGATGAGTTGTTTAAGTTTGCGTCGGAGTCTGAAAGCAGCAACAATATACACCAGAGACGAAGTATGAAACGGCCAAAATTTGAAAAACTCGACGACGTCCTTTATGTGTGGTTTTTAGAAAGAAGAAGAAAAGGAATGCCAATATCAGGACCCATGTTGATAGAGAAAGCTAGTGAATGTCACACGAATTTAAATATTTCTGAGCATTGAAATTTTTCAATCATGTTTTTTTCATAAATTTTGAGTTTGGTTTTCTTACTCTCGATTATCCAGAAAAATTCAATTATCCAGAATGGGTTCTTCCCCGAGCATTCCGGATAATCGAGACTTTACTGTATATATTTTTGAGATACTTGCATTAATAGGAAAGTATATTGTTCTTCGTTTTTTTCTGTTGTTGTTTGTCTGTTAATTTTTCCGAGTGCTAACACATACTTATTTGTTCTATTATTCCCTATTATCGCCTCGGAAGTTCCCCATATAATAATATTTATGTATTATTATTTGTTACTCTATGTAGAACCCTGCTCCCCCTTTCTTTTCTATATATTGATAGAGTCACCGCACAGAGCCATTATAAACACCCTATATAACACTTGTTACTACAAGTTTGATAAACTATTCAGAACTTGATTCTCAATTAAAAAATAAAAAAGAATTACTGTCTGTCCATTTTAATGCTTCAGATGTAATTGTCTATCGCTATTTTCTTAACAGGATTTTAAAGCTGCTTTCATTTTCATATTAGCATTATTAACTGTTTCTTTCTAAATAGTAGGACTTTTAATTATTTCTCTTTTCATACTAAGATTTTAAACTTCATTTTTCTTCATGCTAGTATTTTAAATTGTCTCTTTGGTCATTCCAGGATTTTCAAAATGTTAACTTTTGATGCTAGAAATATAAACTCTCTCAACTCTCTTAACTCCTACACTTTAATCTCTATCTATTAATGCTAGAAATTTAAATGCCTATCTCCCATTCTCTTTCTTCTATCTATATCGTAATCTTTAATATATATAACTGCATTTCTCTTTTTCGCTCTTTCTCTCTCTCTCTCTCTCTCTCTCTCTCTCTCTCTCTCTCTCTCTCTCTCTCTTAATGTTAGACTTTTAACTGCCTTTCTTCCTCCCCAGTGACATGAATTATGTGCAATTGTCTATCTCCAACTCCTCTCCCTTTTTCTGCTACAATTTTGAAATTTCAACTGCATAGTATTTTCCTAGTTTTTTTTTTTTTTTTAATTAGCTCTCTCTCTCTCTCTCTCTTACATTATCTCTTTCAGACTCTACAGTCAAGTGATGAGACGGCATCAGCTAATGTTTACAAATTAACTTCTTTGGACCATTGAACGATAACAATGTTTAGAAACGGTAAACAGTTGAATATCAGCTAAGAAATGTAATAATTCTTTGAAGAATATATATTTAAATATTGCATAATATTTACAGGCATGGTTCGTTCTAATATATCAAACTTAAATGCAAAAAAGTGTTCTACCGTTGAATTGTTGATGAAAATGTTAATATAAACGTATATGCTTTAGAAATTAAAGGTTATCTTGCCTTTTTTTTATAAGGGAAGCAACTCCTGTTAAATTAATAGTCTAACGTCGATATATTGTAATTGTAAATTGTCAAAAGTTTTATTCATATGCATATTGTTTCCCAGAAAATAATTTTCTTATAAAATATGCACGGTCTTTGAAAATTTCTATAAGAAATTGCAAATCCTAAAGTATCAAATTTTAAAAAATGTACCTTTCCTTAATTTGTGGTTGCAAATATTAATTAATTATAATTTCTCTCAAAAATTAAAAGTTATCATTCCTTTACTAAAGGCAAAGTCAACTTCTGTTTTAAATAAGAAAACAAGGCTGTATAAAGTCCGATGCAGTGAATGCATTTTTGAAATTACGTGAAATTTATATAAAATTTGTGTTATTCATCTGAATACTACTGCTGTTGACTGGTTTGTATTAGATAAAGAAGCTGTTCTCGCGATGAAGCTGTGCTTACAGCATGTGATCAAATTATCCAGCACAGGCCTCACGATATTCTGAGACTTGTCTCTTACTATTTTCGAAAAACCTCTGCATCTATCGGTCGCCTGAAGTATTGTCTATATCTGCAATGTCTTTTCCTGTATAAATGTTACCGTCTTTTGTCATTCTTGCAGTGGTGCATATAGTCTTGTCTATAGTGTTGTATCAATGGAATATGTGGACTTTCCTCAGTCTACTATATTCAGTGCATTCTTGAAATATGCGTTCCGCTGTCTGGGTTGCCTGCCCACATGTACATGTAGTTGAGGTACCGATCCTGAATTTGGTAGACACGTGACATTGGAGTCAATTGTGTTCTGTTCTAATGCGTATAATGATAACTTGTTCCCATCTATTCATATTATGAAAAGTATCCTGATTTGGGGCATGTTGTCTCATGATTAAATTGATTATCTATTTCTTATGATGGTATGTAACCGGTACATCTGGTTGTGTCACTGTTTCACCTTCATTTGTCAGCTGATCTGCTTTCTCGTTTCCTGGTATTCTACAGTGAGGTGGGATCCACTGCTGGCAATCATGTGGTGTTTGTAGAGTTCACTCAATAAGGTCTGCAGATGTGGCAATTTTCTGGATTGCAGTGCCTGGAGTACTGATCTTGCATCTGCCAAAACACTACAGGCTGTGAGCTAAGATTACTGTTCAGCAGTTTTTCTATTGCCAACTTTATTGCTTCGATTTCTGCTTCGTAATTGTGACGATATTTCCCTGTTGCTATTGTATCCATATCACTAGGGTTATTTGGGTATTCTATGTATGCACCTGCTCACCCATTCTCTACTGCATTCTGTACTGACCCATCTGTGTACACACGAATCCATAGGTCTTGTGGGTTTTCTTCATCCAAGAAACTGAGAGTTATTGTTTTACGTTGCAGGTTATTCTGTTCATCCTTGCCAGGTATTCCTTTCACTTCTGCCCGTGTTTGTTTTGACAATCCTGATTCCTCTGTTAAGGGAGTTTGTTCTAGTATGGGCAGTAGAGGGTTAACAACTCTTGGTATGCCTGGTGTTTGTCTACAAAAACCTTCTGGATAATGACCGGTGATGTTTGTTGTCTCTGGGTGACGATTTCTGCCTTCAGGTCATTATCTGTCTTCAGAATATTCGATAAACATTTCTTTTCAGCTCACCCCCACAGATAATAATTAGGCGGGGTTGGGTCTGGTGAACGAGCAGGTCAGATCACAAATGAAATAATGCGATTTGCAAAACGCTTTCCTAATAAGTAAGTGATGTTGTTGCGGCTGTGTGTGCTATTGCCCCATCCTGCCAAAACCGAGCTTCTTTAATTTCCCGCTCTGTAAGGTGGGCTATGAATGATTCCAGCATTAAAGTCCGGTAATGTTCTGCGTTGATTTTTGCATTGAAAAAAAATGTTTCCCAATTATCCGCTTACGACTTTCTGAACGTAAAGCGGTACTTGATGTAATTCATGCGGGTGTTTTTTTTTTTACTGCTCTACGTACGGTTGTTCTAACTTATTGACGCACCTGGAGAGATGAAACCGTGCCTCATCAGTGAAGAGTGTCACGTCAAGAACTTCATCACCTTGTTCAGAGATAAGGTTCTGAAACCACATGCAGTAGTTCAATCTGGATTCACAATCTCTTGCATGCAATTAAGACGATTCAATTAATCTGTAAGGACGATAGTGCAGCTAACACTTCAGAAGGAAAAATTTAAAAAAATAATAAATGGTATGTAAGAAGCTTTACGTGATAAGTGGACGACACAGACTAAACAACGTTTCGGCCCAATAGGCCTTCATCAGGAACAAAGAAAAAAAAACACACACAAAACTAATAACGAAACAACCAAAACAAAAACAATCGAAATGTGTTAAAGAAAACAAAATTAACTATCCTGTCAATCAACTATCTATATCTTAATGTCTAATATATTAAACTGCATCTCTTTTTTTCGCTCTCTCTCTCTCTCTCTCTCTCTCTCTCTCTCTCTCTTAATGTTATGATTTTAAACTGCCTCTCTCTCTCTCTTAATGTTACGATTTTAAACTACCTCTCTCCCTCTCCCGTGACATGAATTTCGCGTGCCCACGCGATGAGATAGTGCTGCAGTGCCACTGGCTCTTGAGTTTAGTAGAACGGTAACAGGCCTCGGCCTTGCCTTGGTACGGGGTCTATGATTTGTCTGTTTTCAAGTAAAAATTTGCCACAAGCTGGACCGCTGTCGAATCGAGTATCTCACGGAAGTAGTGGGCTGACTTCATTTGTTGGACAGCGACTATTGTTGTGGCAAGATCATTAATCTTAAGTCCACGGTTTTGTCGCGGACACATAGAGTTATGCTGCATGTGACGAACGTTACAGTGATTCAGGTGTGCCCATTATCAGCTGCATGCCTTTTGTACAGAGTTCAGCGCGTTCAATATTACACAGTTTTCTATGCATCAAGTAGCACACCATTTTGAGAGAAGAACTCAGCGTGTTCTATGGAAAAGTATGAACGATCGAGATGGACATTTTGTTGGTTGCTGGCTGAGCAGATATGGAGGTCCCCAGACTGTAGTGAAGCCATTCCGTTCTAAAGTCAAAGCTACGGCACAGCTGCTTGTTTCAATCTTAAAGTGGCATTTTAATTCCAACATTGAAGCGTTTGCAGCTTTAATAGATGAAGATGACATGAGTCTACAACATTTTGCCCGTTCAAAAATGTATATTTTATGGGAGTGTTTCAAATTGTCACACACACACACACGCACACACACATACACACACATATATAAGTGAAGCTTCTAGTAAAGCTAGGAAGTAAAAGTTACGGTTCACTTCCCTGCCTTGCTAGGCATGTGGAATATGGTGTTAGTGACCATATGTTTCCATGACAAGGCAAATTGTTTAATGAGGTGGTCGGTATCACTCCAGGCCGTCTATACTTCCCTGCCTTGCTAGGCATGTGTGGAATATGGTGTTAGTGACCATATGTTTCCATGACAAGGCAAATTGTTTAGTGAGGTGGTCGGTATCACTCCAGGCCGTCTACACTCCCCTGCCTTGCTAGGCATGTGTGGAATATGGTGTTAGTGACCATATGTTTCCATGACAAGGCAAATTGTTTAGTGAGGTGGTCGGTATCATTTCACTGGGAAACATATGGAAATCCAAAGAAATTAGGCTAAATACAAAAATAAAAATTGTCAACTCAAATGTTAAGTCGGTCCTTTTATATGGCTGTGAAACATGGAGAATAACAAAATTGACAATCACGATGTACAGACTTTCATTAATGGATGCTTGCGCAGAATAAAGGGATGGAAATGGCAGGACAAAGTCACTAACGTGGAATTATGGAAATGTACCGGTCAAATACCAGTGGATAAAGAGATACAGCGAAGACGATGGTGATGATAGGACACACACTACGGAAGCCAACTGAGAGTATTACACAACAGGCCCTTTTTGGAATCCCCAGGGAAAAGACAAAGAGGAAGACCAAGGAATTCTTGGAGAAGACAGATCGAAGCAGAGATGAAGATGATGGGGAAGACATGGAATGATCTTAAAAGAATTGCAAAAAACAGAACGACTTGGAAAGTGTTTGTTGAAGACCTATGCTCCACTGGGAGCTAAAAGGTAGAAGAAGAAGAATCAACTTGAATGTACAAAAGACAAAGGATATGCATTTCTCAAAATAGAGAAATAGCAAATCAACTAAAATATCAGTGACAATGTGTTGTGAGGATCTGTCTGGAAACTATCTTTATGGTATTTTCCCATTATTGGATTCTGCCGGGAGCTGCATCCACTCCTGCTGCAGACATTCTCTATCAATCTTCTGTTGCATACTTTGAGAGACGGTGACCAAGACTGTGTGATCCACATTCTGTGTAACCAACCCTGTTATCTCCGCCGTTGCTGCTTCTATCTCCGTTCTCACGCTGGACACCGCAATGCTACACTTGCCAGATTTCCTGGCCACTTTCTCACAGACTACACCAGCACCTTCTCAAAACTTCACAATGCACACATCGCTCCCAAAGGTAAGTCACATACAGACTCATATACAGCATGACACCCACAACAGAAAGAGAAGCGCACATATCAGGACAGACAGCCAAGTGCCAACTTTGCAGACGAAACATACAAGAAACGGAAGATCACATATTCTACGAATGCAACACAATCATACCATCAAGAACGGCGTTACAACTTACACTAGAAACACACAGAAGGTAGACATATACAGATCTATCATGCTCAACACACTGTCAAAAACATCACAAGAGTCCTACAAAAGCGCTACTTCTAATATCCGAATATACAAATTTAGTGTGGACCTGTAGAAATGCTGACGTTTTCCAATTCAAAACGTTTAATGCCAACCTGTTTGTACAGTTTTATAATCAAAAATCACTGTCCATCTTTAAAACAGCATAATTTAATTTGTGAGAATGAATGAATGAATTTCCAATATTCATTTAGAAAGACACATCTTTCAAGTCTTTCCTTTCCCTTGTTTGCTACATTTGTTGGTGACAGACGGAAGGCGCCAGGCGTCGGGCAATTTTGCTTTACAGACGCCGACGAGACGTCACACCTCCCAAAATAAACTGTGACGTCACACCTCCCAAAATAAACTGTGACGTCACACCTCCCAAATAAACTGTGACGTCACACCTCCCAAAATAAACTGTGACGTCACACCTCCAAAAATAAACTGTGACGTCACACCTCCCCAAAAAAAAAACTGTGACTTCACACCTCCCAAAATAAACTGTGACGTCACACCTCCCAAAATAAACTGAGACGTCACACCTCCCAAAATAAACTGTGACGTCACACCTCCCAAAATAAACTGTGACGTCACACCTCCCAAAATAAACTGTGACGTCACACCTCCCAAAATAAACTGTGACGTCACACCTCCCAAAATAAACTGTGACGTCACACCTCCCAAAATAAACTCAATACTCAAATATGTCACACCCCTCCCCCCTCCCTCCTTAAATAAACTGAGATGTGGGGTTGCTTTTGTCTTCATTGTCGCCTCTGGTAACTCCTGGAAGTCCTTGGTCGTGTGACGTCATATCTTATTGACCTCTTAATTACATCCAAAATATATGTAACATCTTTCACCCCCATTATTGAATCATATAAATTATTAAACTATTTTTATGTGCTGTGATGATTGAATTTGAAAATGAAATAAAGATTATTATTTTTAAAAAAAACATAATGTGCTACATAAATCTAAAAATCACATACGTTTACACACACAAAAGTGAAGCCGTACAGGCGTGATATTTGTGTGACAGCTTTACACATTTAAGTCTGTTAAAATCACCGATGTTTACACAAACACGAGCATCTATAAGTATCGCTTTTTGTTGTAAACTAGTGGGACAATTTATCCACTCCCAGATAAAAGTTGAAAGCTGGAGAGCTAGATTGGGATTTTCTCACTTTCATACCACGCATACACATAGACGGACACATACATGAAAGAAACCTGACATTTGTTGTGTGTGTGGTATACGGTTTACAGCAAGTTTTAATTTTCAAAAGCATGTGAGAACACACTCGTGAGACGATTATTATGTCGTACAGTGCGTTGGGGCGCTTAGCATGTGTGCTGTATGCGTCTCTCTCGACATCGTTCCTTGACTGGAAGCAGTTGAAATCTCCCCCTAAGGATGGTCTTCTGTCCCGTGTATTTCCTCGTTAGTATGTGTGCTGTATGCGTCTCTCTCGACATCGGTCCTTGACAGGAAGCAGTTGAAATCTCCCCCTAAGGATGGTCTTCTGTCCCGTGTATTTCCTCGTTAGTATGTGTGCTGTATGCGTCTCCTTCGACATCGTTCCTTGACAGGAAGCAGTTGAAATCTCCCCTAAGGATGGTCTTCTGTCCCGTGTATTTCCTCGTTAGTATGTGTGCTGTATGCGTCTACTTCCACATCGTTCCTTGACAGGAAGCAGTTGAAATCTCCCACTAAGGATGGTCTTCTGTCCCGTGTATTTCCTCGTTAGTATGTGTGCTGTATGCGTCTACTTCCACATCGGTCCTTGACAGGAAGCAGTTGAAATCTCCCCCTAAGGATGGTCTTCTGTCCCGTGTATTTCCTCGTTAGCATGTGTGCTGTATGCGTCTACTTCCACATCGGTCCTTGACAGGAAGCAGTTGAAATCTCCCCCTAAGGATGGTCTTCTGTCCCGTGTATTTCCTCGTTAGTATGTGTGCTGTATGCGTCTCTCTCGACATCGGTCCTTGACAGGAAGCAGTTGAAACCTCCCCCTAAGGATGGTCTTCTGTCCCGTGTATTTCCTCGTTAGCATGTGTGCTGTATGCGTCTACTTCCACATCGGTCCTTGACAGGAAGCAGTTGAAATCTCCCCTAAGGATGGTCTTCTGTCCCGTGTATTTCCTCGTTAGTATATGTGCTGTATGCGTCTCTCTCGACATCGGTCCTTGACAGGAAGCAGTTGAAACCTCCCCCTAAGGATGGTCTTCTGTCCCGTGTATTTCCTCGTTAGTATGTGTGCTGTATGCGTCTCTCTCGACATCGGTCCTTGACAGGAAGCAGTTGAAACCTCCCCTAAGGATGGTCTTCTGTCCCGTGTATTTCCTCGTTAGTATGTGTGCTGTATGCGTCTCTCTCGACATCGGTCCTTGACAGGAAGCAGTTGAAACCTCCCCCTAAGGATGGTCTTCTGTCCCGTGTATTTCCTCGTTAGTATATGTGCTGTATGCGTCTCTCTCGACATCGGTCCTTGACAGGAAGCAGTTGAAACCTCCCCCTAAGGATTCTCTTCTATCCCGTGTATTTCCTCGTTAGTATGTGTGCTGTATGCGTCTACTTCCACATCGGTCCTTGACTGGAAGCAGTTGAAACCTCCCACTAAGGATGGTCTTCTGTCCCGTGTATTTCCTCGTTAGTATGTGTGCTGTATGCGTCTACTTCCACATCGGTCCTTGACTGGAAGCAGTTGAAATCTCCCCTAAGGATGGTCTTCTGTCCCGTGTATTCCTCGTTAGTATGTGTGCTGTATGCGTCTCTCTCGACATCGTTCCTTGACTGGAAGCAGTTGAAATCTCCCCCTAAGAATGATCTTCTGTCCGTGTATTTCCTCGTTAGTATGTGTGCTGTATGCGTCTCCTTCCACATCGTTCCTTGACAGGAAGCAGTTGAAACCTCCCCCTAAGGATGGTCTTCTGTCCCGTGTATTTCCTCGTTAGTATGTGTGCTGTATGCGTCTACTTCCACATCGGTCCTTGACAGGAAGCAGTTGAAACCTCCCCCTAAGGATGGTCTTCTGTCCCGTGTATTTCCTCGTTAGTATGTGTGCTGTATGCGTCTACTTCCACATCGGTCCTTGACTGGAAGCAGTTGAAATCTCCCCCTAAGGATGGTCTTCTGTCCGTGTATTTCCTCGTTAGTATGTGTGCTGTATGCGTCTACTTCCACATCGTTCCTTGACAGGAAGCAGTTGAAACCTCCCCCTAAGGATGGTCTTCTGTCCCGTGTATTTCCTCGTTAGTATGTGTGCTGTATGCGTCTACTTCCACATCGTTCCTTGACAGGAAGCAGTTGAAACCTCCCCCTAAGGATGGTCTTCTGTCCCGTGTATTTCCTCGTTAGTATGTGTGCTGTATGCGTCTACTTCCACATCGTTCCTTGACAGGAAGCAGTTGAAATCTCCCCCTAAGGATGGTCTTCTGTCCCGTGTATTTCCTCGTTAGTATGTGTGCTGTATGCGTCTACTTCCACAT
The DNA here is from genome assembly GCA_032433765.1 of Megaustenia siamemsis. Lineage (NCBI taxonomy): Eukaryota > Metazoa > Mollusca > Gastropoda > Stylommatophora > Ariophantidae > Megaustenia > Megaustenia siamemsis. The sequence goes on from JAVIAB010000102.1 coordinate 8,698,754, forward strand.
CGTTCCTTGACAGGAAGCAGTTGAAACCTCCCCCTAAGGATGGTCTTCTGTCCCGTGTATTTCCTCGTTAGTATGTGTGCTGTATGCGTCTCTCTCGACATCGGTCCTTGACTGGAAGCAGTTGAATCTCCCACTAAGGATGGTCTTCTGTCCCGTGTATTTCCTCGTTAGTATGTGTGCTGTATGTGTCACCTTCGACATCGGTCCTTGACTGGAAGCAGTTGAAACCTCCCACTAAGGATGGTCTTCTGTCCCGTGTATTTCCTCGTTAGTATGTGTGCTGTATGTGTCACCTTCGACATCGGTCCTTGACTGGAAGCAGTTGAAATCTCCCCTAAGGATGGTCTTCTGTCCCGTGTATTTCCTCGTTAGTATGTGTGCTGTATGCGTCTACTTCCACATCGGTCCTTGACTGGAAGCAGTTGAAACCTCCCACTAAGGATGGTCTTCTGTCCCGTGTATTTCCTCGTCCCGTGTATTTCCTCGTTAGCATGTGTGCTGTATGCGTCTACTTCCACATCGGTCCTTGACAGGAAGCAGTTGTAATCTCCCCTAAGGATGGTCTTCTGTCCCGTGTATTTCCTCGTTAGTATGTGTGCTGTATGCGTCTACTTCCACATCGGTCCTTGACAGGAAGCAGTTGAAACCTCCCCCTAAGGATGGTCTTCTGTCCGTGTATTTCCTCGTTAGCATGTGTGCTGTATGCGTCTACTTCCACATCGGTCCTTGACAGGAAGCAGTTGAAACCTCCCCCTAAGGATGGTCTTCTGTCCCGTGTATTTCCTCGTTAGCATGTGTGCTGTATGCGTCTACTTCCACATCGGTCCTTGACAGGAAGCAGTTGTAATCTCCCCTAAGGATGGTCTTCTGTCCCGTGTATTTCCTCGTTAGTAGGAGGGAGAGGTCCTCGTAGAATTGTGGTTGTTGTGCCGGTACTGGGGTGAGTGGATGTTGACCATGGTGTATCGCTGTCCGACGTCTTTTATTTGGATGATGGTCGTTCTGTAAAGGATTACGACATCAAGTAATGGTATTACAGTAACGGAGTCAGTTGAGCATGGAATTTTCCTTAAACATGGAAAGCTGCTAACATAACAGTACGTGACTGGTGACACGTAGAGAATAGGTCGACAACAGGTAGACTAAATCCGTGAGATTATCGAGGCCAAAAGTTCAAGGTAGAGTAGAGTTGTCTGAAGACTTCGAAGTTTGGGCAAAGTTGAGTAGTGACCTGTTGTTTTTATAAATTAGAGACAAAGATAATTCAGCGTGTCGAATTTTGATTGGTTGCGTGGGGGAGCTGGGGAGAATGAAACTGGAGTATTTAAACTTTAAGCACAGAAGGATTTACAGGAGAGAGACCAGATTCTAGAAAGAGTTTAAAGGTCTACGATCTAATATAGATATTAACCTACAACTTTATTTTCTCAAAACTGTTGTTGTTTCTCTTGGGAATCGACACCATGCCTGCCAGGTCTCGAGTAAAGGAGCCAAGTAAGTGTTTTTAATGCTATAATGATTTGTTAAATTATCTCCTCTGCTCTCGTCTAACATTTCTCCTTTTTTATATAAATCTTTATTGTATCTTTATATTCCATATTACAGTGCATGATAACATTCATGAAAAACAAAATGGAATAGCATCTCTCACATTCCATCCATAACATTTCAAGAAGAAAAAAACATTTAGTATTTATCTCTTTCGTTCACATACTTCATGCTCAACAGTAAAACTTGTTTATTTTAGTTCCACCCGCAACATTTACAAAAATAATGTACATGTTTCTATTCTTTATCTCTTTCGTTCACATACTTTCATTCACAACAGTTAACTTGTTTATTTTAAGATGGACATTGTTCTTTGGTTAAAAATGTGTAGGAAAAAATAGGAATTAAAATTCTTACATTCGTACAAAGCCTCATTCTTCTTCTTCTTCTGCTTCTTCCTTCCTCATCTGCCTTTCAGCGTCGAGGGGAGATATAATTTGCGGTCTTTTGCTCTACTGTTCGCCTCTGCTGCTGTTATGTTTCCTAGTGCTTCTAATATTCCATCGATCCATCTTTTTCGTGGTCGACCCTTGGGTCTGTTGTTCTCACAACGTTTGTTGAAGGCTCGTTGTGTTGTGTTTTGTTCTTTCTGCCTTGTCACGTGGCCGAACCATTTTATCTGTTGTTTCCTTATATATTCTATGGCGGGGGCTATTCCTAGCTTTTTTCTCAGTTCTTCATTTCTGATCTTATCTCTCAGACTGTTTCCTGTCATTCGTCTAACACATTTCATCTCTGTAGAGGTTATTTTACTTATTGTTCTTGCATCTAGAGTCCAGGTCTGGCATTGGTAGCACAACGTTGGGATGAAGATTGTATTGTATAGTGCTCGTTTTGCCTCCAGAGTTATTTCCTTGTTTGACAATAGTGGTGATAACTGTCCGATGATTTGACAAGCTTTGTTGCATCTTGATTCTATCTCTGCTGTTTGGGAATTGTCGTTTGTCATTAGACTTCCTAGGTATTTGAATTCCTCTACTTGTTTTAGTTGTCTGCCTTCTATAGTTATGTTGATGTTCTGTTTATTTTTGGCGACATTCATGACTTCTGTTTGTTGATGTTGATTTTCATGTTGTATTTTGTTCCTAAGATGTTGAGTTTGTTTAAGTGTTCTTGTAGGTCTTCTATTGTTTCATGTATTAGTGCCTGGTCGTCTGCAAATAGAAGCTCGTTGGTCTCCTCTGTCTCTGATGGGTTGGCTAGCTTGCATATATGGTCCATGTATATAATAAACAGTAGGGGGGATAGTACGCACCCTGTCTTACACCTGATCTAACTTCGAAGTGTTCTGTGTAGCCTGTTGCTGTTCTGACCCTGCAGCTGCTGTTGGCGTAGAGACTTTTAATAATGTTGGTTAGATTGGCTTACTCCGTATGTTGTTAGTATCTCCCACAGTTGTTCTCTGTTTACTCTGTCGAATGCTTTTTCCTGGTCAATGAAGGCTATGTATAAGCTTTGGTTGTGTTCTGTCGTTTTTTCTGCAAGCTATTTTAGTGTGAATAGTGCGTCGGTACATCCTCTGTTTTTTCGGAACCCCATTTGAGAATCGCTTAACTGTAGTTCTATTATTGGTCTCAGTCTTTTTTTCCAAGATTTTGGCGTATAGGTTTCCTACATGGCTGAGCAGAGATATACCTCTATATTGATTGCAGTCTCTTTTGCTACCTTTCTGTTTCCATATTGGTATGGTGATTGCCTGTTGCCAGTCTTCTGGGGCTTGTTGTTGGTGCCATGCTGCATTAAATATTCTGTGCAGCCATTGCATTCCTGTTTCTCCCGCTGCTGCTATTATTTCTATTGGAATGTTATCTATCCCTGGTGCTTTGTTTCTTGGTGCATATTTGACTACTCTTCTATTTCCTCTTTCATGATGTTGGGTTCAGTATTTGTGGGTTCTAGCGTGGTTTTCGTTGTCTTGTTGGTAGTTGGTATGTTTAACAGTCTTCAAAATATTCTTTCCATCTCTGTTGCATACATTGGTTGTTTGATATTGGTTGTCCGTCTTTGTCATTTATCAGCTCAGTAGGATCATGGTTTTCTTTTCTCGCTCTTGTGGCTTTTACTGCTTTGTAGAAATCTCTTGTGGCTGTCTTGAAGTCCCTGCTCATGTTTTGTCCGAATTCTGTCCAATTCCTTTGCTTAGCTTCTTGATCAGAATTTAACTCTTTTTCAAACCAAGGCATATCTTTCATATTTTTCTTGGTTCTTGTTCTCCTCCAATTTTTAAACAATTTCTTCTTTTCTTTAATTGCTTCTCTGATTGTTTCGTTCCACCACGGGGTGCTCTTTTTCCCTTCTCTTGTTCTTAGCTTCGTTCCACACACTGTTTTAGAGATGTTAGTTACTTTCCTTAAATTGTTTCCACTCTTCTTCTACTGTGCCTACTTCGTTAGGGAGTTTCTTGAATTCCTCTCTTAGTTTTTCTTCTAGGGTTTTCCTTGTTTCTTGATCGTTTAATTGTTTTATTTTTATTGTCTGTTCTTTTCGCTTCTTTTGTTTGTTTTCGTATATTCTCTTTATTTTTGGCTGTCTTAGTGTGATCATAACCATCTTGTGATCCGTGTCGTCTGTAATATTTGGGATTGCTCTACTGTCGGTTACTCTTTTCTTGTTCTCTTTTCTTGTTAGTATAAAATCTATCTGGCTTCTGCCTGTTGTGTCATTCCATTTGTACCAGGTGTATACTTGCGACTCTCTGTGTTTGAAGAATGTGTTGGTGATAAATAAATTGTTTTGATTGCATAGTTCCAGCAGTCTGCTTCCGTTTTCGTTTATTTCGGCTGTTTTATCGCCAAAGGGTCCTAAGATGTCACTGTTCTCACTGTTGCGTTTCCCAAGCCTTCCATTAAAATCTCCCATCACTAACATGTCGTCGCTTTCGTCAATCTTGTTAATAATTTCACTCAGTGTGTCGTAGAATTCTTCGCTGTCTTTTACATTGTTGTTTACATGGTGCATAGATTTGAATGTAATTTGTTTTTCGATCGTCTTCTAGCAGTTTAATTGAGATAATTCTTTCTGAATGGTATTTTATTTCTAGAATGTTCTTTGCGTGTTCTGGGTCGATGATAAAACCTACTCCATGTGTTGCTCTTTCTGTGTTGTAGACTCTTGAGAATATTTTCGTGTAGTTCATGTGTGTTTTCTTTATCTGTTGTCCTTTTACTCTGGTGTCCGCTAATCCTAGTATTTTAATTTTCCTTTTTGTCATTTCTTCTATAAGTTCGATGTATTTATTTTTTATCCCGCATATGTTTATCGTTGCTACTTAAATCTCCATATTCTATGTATTTCTCTGAGCATAAATACAATTATCCCTTACCGACCTGCTAAGTCAGTCGTAAGTTAAGGGCTTAGTTTAAGAGAAACACACGATGGGGGTTTAGCCCGGCTGATGTTTCCCCCCCCCCCCCACGTGTGTGATCGCTAAGGTCTCACATGCGATCTTTTACGGCCTCATTCATGCAGGTCCATATTATATGCATATATGTATTCTGATAGTAGTATAAGTAATTTTTAAAGAGATCTTGTGTTGTTTTTGGCAGTGTGTTGAGCATAGTAGATCTGTATGCGTCGACTTTTTGTGTGGTATGTGATTTTAGTGTGTGTTGCAGTGCCCTTCTTGCCGGTATGATTGTACTGTATAGAATAGTTGCTCTTCTGTTTCTTGAGTGTTTTGTCTGCAAAGGGTGTCCGTCTTAATCTGTGGGTTGGTCTCTCTGTAATGGGTGTCGGCGTTATATATGAGTTTGTATGTGACCTCCCTAGCTTTGGGGGCGATTTTTGGATTGTGGAGGTTTGAGAAAGTGCTGTTGTAGTCTCTGAGAAAGTACTTTTGGCCTCTCTTGATTCTATGATGTAGTGGAGGTGCCTGTTGTTTAATTAGGTGTTATCGATGTTGTTTGTTCCTTGGCGTAATAAACGGTCATGTCCTTGGATGGCCTGTAGACATGTTTTGTAATATGTGGGTGTGGTGCCGAAATGGTGAGGCAATGTATTAAGTTTTCTGAATCTGGTTAATCTCAGCCCCAGTGTAGTGTGCAAGGTGTGGGTGTCTGGTTGTTTGATGATGCGACTTATATGATTTATTCTGAGAGCTTTTATTTTTGTGTGTACGTCCTGTAGTGAGATCCCTCCCTGTCTTTGTGCTGTATCAGTGTTTTTTGTTTTATGCTGTGTATTGTGTGGCCAAATACAAAGGTTCTTATCAGTTTGTTTATCTCTTTGATTGTTGATTGCGGTGGGTCGAAGACTGTGGCTGTGTAAATCAATTTGGGGATGATGTATGTGTTTACTATGATGCGTGTGTTTACTATGATGGTGTGTTGACTGTGATGTAAGTGTTGACTGTGATGTAAGTGTTGACTGTGATGTAAGTGTTGACTGTGATGTAAGTGTTTACTATGATGTAGTGTTTACTATGATGTGTGTGTTTACTATGATGTGTGTGTTTACTATGATGTGTGTGTTTACTATGATGTGTGTGTTTACTACGATGTGTGTGTTTACTATGATGTGTGTTTACTATGATGTGAGTGTTTACTATGATGTGTGTGTTTACTATGATGTGAGTGTTTACTATGATGTGTGTGTTTACTATGATGTATGTGTTGACTATGATGTATGTGTTGACTATGATGTATGTGTTTACTATGATGTATGTGTTTACTATGATGTATGTGTTTACTATGATGCTCTGGCCAAAAATTGTTGATGTTTTGTATTTGTATCTCTGTAGCATGTCTGTTATTTTGTGACTAGGTTCTGCCATGTTTTTTTGCGGTTTTATTTGGGTTGCATGGATATGTTATCCCGTATTGTTTTAAGTTGGTGACCGGTGTTAGAAACTGAGGGAAAGTCCTCTTTGCTCTTCCACATGCCTATACCCATAATAAAAGATCTCTGTATGTTTATTTGTGCCCGCTGCCCTGTCCAAACTCTGAATGTGCTGAGGATGTTGTCTATTGATCTAGTGGTTGATGGAAAGAAAACAGTGTCCATGAGCGTAGGCTAACAGCTTCTGTTCTCCTTTCCCTGGTATGAGTGTGCCTGCAATGAAGTTTTGTCTAATGTTTTCTAAGAGTGGCTCTGTAGTCAGTACGTCTTCACACTGACCGGGTCAGTGTGACAAGGATGCTCCCTGTCACCACTGCTCAACATCCTAGCCATGGAGTCTCTGCTGGAGAAAATTCGACAAGACGACACCATTAGTGGCACTTTCAAGCCAGGTGGTGGCGAAAGAAATTGATATTGCACGCCGATGACGCACTTTTCTTCCCAAGGAGCACCGAATCAATATGCCACATCATTAAAACGTTCATGGATTTCGGAACCGGACGCGGAGCCAACATCAACGTACAAAAATTCATCCATCATGGGAATTGGCAGGTGGAAGAACAAAGTGAATTGCCACCGAGAAATGACCCCGGTCAACGTCATGAAAGTGTACGGCATCATCTTCCATCAGCTCCCTGGAATACACAAACCCACATGGTGGATTCTAATCGCACAGATCACCATTACACTCCAACGATACAAACACAAAACGGCGACCATCTTCGGAAGAAGTGTTATAGTCAACACGTACATCATTCCTTAACTAACCTACACGATAGTTTTTGATCCACCCCTTGACGTCATTAAGGAAATCAACAAACAAATTCGAAAATTCGTCTTCCGGAAAACAATTCACAAGATAGAACACAAAACACTGATCCAAGACAAACAGGAAGTAGGTACTTCACTTCAGGACATCGCTACAAAAGTCAAAGCCCTCAGGATCAACCATGTGGGTCGCATCATCCACCTTCCGGAACGCTATACTTTCACCCACTACTACATGGGCCTAAGATTATTAAAATACCAAAAAACTATGCAACGACAAACCGCATCACTTCGGGACAATGCCGTCCTTCTACAAGATCTGCGTCCAACCCTTGTAGCAAACGACCGCCTGATGCATCACAAAACACGAGACATCTACAAGCTTTTCGTCAAGCAGCAGGGACCTTCACTCCAAAGTAAAATAAAATGGAATTACACCTAATTAACACTACAAAATTTAGAACTTCAAAACCACTTTAAAAACCTGCATCAAGAGGACATCAACCCAAGAGCCAAAGAGGTCACCTACAGGCTGATTTATAACATGACACCAGTACAACCACACGTAGACCGCTGCCAGCTGTGCACCGAAATCCCACGAGAAAACCGAAGAACACATCTTCTACAGATGCCCGACAGTAGGACCAACAATAAAAGCATTACAACACATAATACAGGGTGTTTCTAAAGTCGCAGTGCAGTGAATTTTACTCTCGGAAGAAAACGTCACCAGAAATGCGGTTAACTAATGCGTCACACAAATTGTAAAATAAATGGTATTATTCAAATATACTTGACTGCTATCGGCGTGCTTATAATGGGCAATGTTGGTATTAACACAATAAAGTTGTGCCTAAAGCATTATGTTGAAAATGTCCACCACGGGCCTCAGACATGTCGTGATTCGTCTTTCCATATTTGCGAAAACCTTCAGAATAATGTCTGGTGATATTTGTTTAATCTTGTCTACTTTCAGTCTTTAGGTCATTAATTGTCTGCGGATTATTTTCATAAACTTTCCCCTTCAATGCCCCCACAGATAATAATCGGGGGTGTTAGATCTGGTGAACGAGCAGGCCAGATTCCACGTGAAATAATGCGATTTGCAAATATGCTTTCTAAATAATTGAGTGTTGTTGTGGCTGTGTGTGCTGTTGCCCCATCCTGCTGAAACCAGGATTCCATAATTTCCCGTTCTGTAAGGTGTGCTATGAACGGTTCCAGAATTAAAGTACGGTAACGTTCTGCATTTATTGTTTCATTAAAAAATAGGTCCTATTATCCGCATACGACTTATAGCGCACACACTCCGACTTTTTGATCGTAAAGCGGCACTTGATGAAATTCATGGGGTTTTCACTGCTCCACAGCCGATTGTTTGGCTGTTCACATAACCGGATAAATGAAACCAGGCCTCATCAGTGAAAAAAGTGACGTCAAGGATGGCAGCGCCATGTTCATAAATAAAATTCTGAAACCACATGCAGTAGTTTAAACGGGATTCATAATCTCTTTCTTGGAGTTGAGACACTTCAGTTAATTTGTATGGACGATAGTGTAGTTCACTTCTTAAAACCTTGTGAACAGAAATCTTAGATATTTGCACTTGTTGAGACAAGTGGTTTAAAGATGCATTTGGACTCATTGTAATTCTGTCTTGGAGTTCCATAATTTGGTCTTGTGAAATTGGAGGTCTTCCAGATCGGTATGCATCTACCACACTACCGGTTTCACGAAACTTTTTGATCAATTTTGTAACAGAATTTCGGTGAGGGACTTGTGAGTCTGGAAATTTCCTCACGAATTGTCTAATGACCTCATCCGTATATTTACCGCCATTACGAAAGACATGCTCAACCAGAAATACCTGTTTTCAATCGTCAACACCATTGTAAGCCAGATCTATCATGTAGCAGTGATGTTTAAATGAACACGTAAATGGTGCTTGAACTATTACGTCATACATAGATAAAATTAGGTGCGTAATTATTTCAACAACAAAAAATGCACAGTCATTAAAGAGACACCCTATAGAAGCTCAAACTAATCAGACTACAGACATGTCAAAAGCATTCATGATCAACACGATACCAACAACAACAAGAGATTCACAATAAATTTATTCTACTGTTAGCCTGCTATAGATATTAGAGTGGACTAGCCGTATTGGCGGAAATATGAGAATAGGCGTTTTAATTCTCGAACTTTCTGGTAGATTTACAAAAATATGAAATGTTCATTATAAAGTAGTGTATTTTATAAGTAGTAATTTTTGTCCCATTGTTAAATTTTTTACATTGTAATTTCAAGCAGTGCATGAAATTTAACCTTATCATGTATTCATCAGTATTTCATTTACTCAGTAAGTATTGGATACACTGTGCTTTAGTATTATATTTTAACGGAAAGAAAATACATGTCCGTTGTAGCTTATTAGTAATTTAATTAATATTAATAACAATAGATAACACTAGATTAGAATAGATAGAACCGGCTACTGCTCGAAAGGTGGATGGATGGATCGATGGATGGATCGACAGAGATGGATGGATGGATCGACAGAGATGGATGGATGGATGGATCGACAGAGATGGATGGATGGATGGATCGCCAAATAGATGGATGGATGGATGAATGGATGGATGGATGGATCGACGGATGGATCGACGGATGGATCGACGGATGGATGGATCGACGGATGGATGGATCGACGGATGGATGGATCGACGGATGGATGGATCGACGGATGGATGGATGGACGGATGGATGGACGGATGGATGGATGGATAGGAATACTGGAGATGAATTCATAACGACCTGCGATAGCCTAACAATTCATAACGACCCAACGACCCGCGATAGCCTAACAATTCATAACGACCCAACGACCCGCGATAGCCTAACAATTCATAACGACCCAACGACCCGCGATAGCCTAACAATTCATAACGACCGGCGATAGCCTAACAATTCATAACGACCCAACGACCCGCGATAGCCTAACAATTCATAAAGACTCGCGATAGCCTAACAATTCATAAAGACCCGCGATAGCCTAACAATTCATAAAGACCCGCGATAGCCTAACAATTCATAAGACCTGCGATAGCCTAACAATTCATAAAGACCCGCGATAGCCTAACAATTCATAAAGACCCGCGATAGCCTAACAATTCATAACGACCCGCGATAGCCTAACAATTCATAACGACCCAACGACCCGCGATAGCCTAACAATTCATAAAGACCCGCGATAGCCTAACAATTTATAAAGACCCGCGATAGCCTAACAATTCATAAAGACCCGCGATAACCTAACAATTCATAACGACCCAACGACCCGCGATAACCTAACAATTCATAAAGACCCGCGATAGCCTAACAATTCATAAAGACCCGCGATAGCCTAACAATTCATAAAGACCCGCGATAACCTAACAATTCATAACGACCAAACGACCCACGATAACCTAACAATTCAAAACGACCCGCGATAGCCTAACAATTCATAACGACCCAACGACCTGCGATAGCCTAACAATTCATAACGACCCAACTACCCGCGATAGCCTAACAATTCATAACGACCCAACGACCCGCGATAGCCTAACATTTCATAACGACCCACGATAGCCTAACAATTCATCTATTTAAAGACACGGCGATAGTTTCGGTATTGCCGCTAATGGATCACGTGCCAAAAGAAGAATCAGGTTAGAGCAGATGTGACTGTAATAGAGAGACTATTTAGCAGAGACATTCTTAGTTATAAGTACTGCACTGAGTTATCATGTGCTGAGAATTAAGATCAGCACAGTTGTGAATGTGTGGGAGAATTCATTTACCTAAGACATTGTTGTGATATTGAAGAATTAAGATCAGCACAGTTGTGAATGTGGGGAGAATTCATTTACCTAAGACATTGATGTGATATTGAAGAATTAAGATCAGCACAGTTGTGAATGTGTGGGAGAATTCATTTACCTAAGACATTGATGTGATATTGAAGAATTAAGATAAGTGCAGTTGTGAATGTGCGGGCAAATTAATTTACCTAAGACATTAATGTGATATTGAATATGACCACTGTGTCAAGATCGAGAGACTAATGTAATAAACTGTTTTGAAACTTAAGTGCAGCTGTATGTCATTGTAACTACAACTGTTGCGATGTTTCATGTGGTGCTACATAAAACTACTAAATTCCATTAAGGCACGTGATAACAGTTGTTGAGATCTGGTGAGATTATTGTGCTCAATCATAGATATTGAATCACACTAGCACATACTTCACTTTGTTGCTGTGAAAACCAGGTGTGATAGATTCATCCATAAAAGTACTGGGTGAACATTAAGAAGTTGTTAATGAACTAATGAATTATTATTATTTTACAAAGTATAACGAATCAGTAAAATACTCCTTTAGACATTTTGGATGTGAAATAAATCAAGCTATATGATGAATAAGGCAGCTACGACCTTCGGCAAACTCACAGAAAGGGCATGGAACAACACGAAACTAACTCGAGGGACTAAACTCTTAATATATCAAACCTGTGTGCTTACACACTACTATATGGATCCGAAACCTGGACAACATACTCAAACCAGGAAAAAAGACTAAATGTCTTCCACATGCGATGTCTCCGCAAAATAATGCACATCAAATGGCAAGACAAAATAACCAACTTAACTGTCCTGCAACGTGCTAAGACCCCAACAATCATATCGATGCTCAGAAGTCGAAGACTAAGATGGCTAGGACATGTTCAACGAATGGAAGAAAAGCGCATTCCTAGGCAAATACTATATGGTGAACTAACACACGGAAAAAGACAAATCGGCAGACCTAAACTACGATATAGAGATTTCTGCAAATCATCTCTGAAAGACTTCTCCATATGTGAAAATGACTGGGAACATCTGGCAAGTGATCGCAAATCATGGAGAGCATGTATAAGGAACGGTATACAACGTTTGAGACTGTGCTAAGACAAAACTTAGAATAGAAAAGACTCATGAAAAAGGATGGAAAACCCTGTAGACCAGCGAGCCTGACTTGTTCATTATGTGACCGCGTGTGTTTGTCAAACATTGGCAGAATTAGCCACGAGAGAAGCTGTTCGACAAAACCAATACCTCAAAAAATACACAATAGCCTCCACTAGACCGTCTGACAAGACGAAAAGGGCATACATATGATGAAGCATTTTTTTTTTTTAAATCCCCAAGAATCCAGCTGTCAAGAATATTTAAACAAGGTTACAAAGTATAACAAGAAAATACGTATTATATTAACAGTATAAATGTTGATATTAGATCTAACTTACGAAGTAAATAAGTAGCAAGAAAAGTCAAGTTCAGTGCAAGGAATTAGCAAATTAGTATTTAATATGCAAGTCGGACAAATGATCAAGAACTGGAAATAGCAACGTTATCATAGTAGCTCAAGACAAAACATGCTCAAGTTAGTATAGAAGCTCAAGACAAAGTATGCTCAAGTTATCGAGACAAGTCAAATTTATGCAAACAAGTTCACAACTAAAGAATTCAAGTAACGTCAGCCCGTCATGTCACGAGACTCTCAAATATTGCACGACAACAGTGCACGTTTAAGACTGATTAAGATTGAAATCGTCAATTAGCGTACGACAAATCCAGGTCAACTATGGAACATTGTGACATTGTGAGATCCCCGAACTTAAAACGTGTCTTGAGAGAGAGAGAGAGCCGTGTAATCACGTGACCGCGTGAGTGTAACCTGCTTCTTGCTCAAGAAATATAAACATTGGGTGTGTACTTTAATTTTCCAAGGATCAGGTGTGAATTACTTATTTAATTATATTTAGGAATTGATTGATTGCCATTTTGAATTGATTGTTCAAATGAAAATTACTGAATTGTTATTATTTAGTTGAATACAAGCGTTATAAAATAGTATTTAATTGAAATATATTTTTTCAGTTGATAAATTGAATTGAAATTTGTCCAAAGCAGTTAATATAAACAACAAGAGATATAGAAACAAAGTTGAACGCATTCGAAAATAAATGTCTAAGGAAAATACTTGGTATAGCATGGAACGAATTCAAAACAAATGAGGAAATTAGAGAAATCGCCAATCAACCACTAATATCTTCAGTAATAAAGAAAAGACGATGGTCATACGTTGGACATGTGATGAGAAGAGATAATAACCGAATAGCAAAGCAAGCCCTCATATGGGAAACAACAGGTAAAAGAAAAAGAGGAAGACCCAGGGAGACACTGAGAAGAACATTGATGAGAGAGGCAAGAGCAGCAGGAGTCGGCTCCCTCAATGAGATAGAACTGCTTGCACAGAACAGAGACAGATGGCGAGATTTGATAAAATATCTTTAAAAGAAAACTGCTAGAACAAAAAAATCCATATAGGAGAAGGTGTATCTTGGTCTACGCCCTATGGGCCGGTTACGGCTCGAAAGGTCAATAGATAGATAGTTAATATAAACTTTGTTTTCCTTCCAGAGAGACGAATCAAGACCTTTGTATTATGAATTTAAAATATGTTGTTAAATTATATTAAATTATCAATCGTTTCATGCAAATGATGACAGTGTACAAAAGGCAAATGTTAATTGCTAATTATATAAATATGGAACAAACTCTTGCACATATAGAATCAAGAGTTAGATATAAGCAGACGATAGAAAATTTGCTTACAACCGAGTCAATCGATCGAAGTAGGATATTATATTAGTGCTAAAGATAACATAGTAAAACATGACAAAAACCTTGGATCATGGCAATGAAGCGATGAGACTAGCAACTGAAATGGTAGGTGAGTTGAGTGTTGCAATCATCATCATCGAGTGCCGTCTCCGCAATGAAGGTTGGCTACCATGGAGCGCCATTCTGCTCTGTCTCTTGCTTTGATGGTGCAGATTGTCATAGGCTGATTTATCCATCTTTTGATGTTTCTCGTCCATGTTAGTCTTGGTCTACCTCTGCCTCTTTTACCTTGTATTTCCCCTCGTGGATTAATTTTAGTCGGCTGTTGTGTTTTTTAACATGGCCCAAAAATCGCATTTGTCTTGTTTGAATTGTGCTTAGTGGTTCTATTTTCATTTTATTTGTTTTAAGACTTCATCGTTTGCTTTCTTTTCCTTCCATCCAATTCTACCTATTCGTCTATATATACATATATTCTATATATATATACATTTCAAAGACTTCAATTCTCTGTTCTGTTTTCTTGTCCAATGTCCATGTTTCTGCACCATATAGGAATATTGAGATGTAACATTTTGCTATTCTTAGTTTTAGACCTGGTGTTATTTGTTTTGATGTTAGTATGTTCTTCGTGACATTAAAATTACTTTTTGCCATTCCTATTCTTTTGTTTATTTCAGTTGTACATTTTCCATCACTGGTTATAGTATGTCCAAGGTAGTTGTAGTTCTGAACTGTCTCCAGGTCTCATCATTAAGTGCCGTCTCCGCATCGAAGGTTGGCTACCATGGAGCACCATTCCACTCTGTCTCTTGCTTTGATGGTGCAGATTGTCATAGGCTGACTTGTCCATATTTTGATGTTACTCGTCCATGTTAGTCTTGGTCTGCCTCTGCCTCTTTTACCTTGTATTTTCTTTCTATGTCTTTTATTAGACTGTTGTGCCTTTTAACATGACCAAAATATTTCATTGGTCTTGCTCTAATTGTGTTTAGTAGTCCTTTTTCATTTTTAGTTGTTTTAAAACTTCCTTGTTTGTTTTCTTTCTTTCCATCCAATTCTACCTATTCTTCTATAATCCACATTTCAAAGGCTTCAATTTTCTGTTCTGTTTTCTGGTCTAATGTCCATGTTTCTGCACCATACAGGAATATTGAAAAGATGTAACATTTTGCTATTCTTTGTTTTAGCCCTGGTGTTATTTGTTTTGATGTTAGTATATTTTTCATGGCATTGAAATTACTTTTTGCCATACCTATTCTTTTATTTATTTCAGTTGTACATTTTCCATCACTGGTTATAGTATGACCCAGGTAGTTGTAGTTCTGAATTGTCTTTAGATGTATTTCTTCAACTTTGATATTTAATTGTAGGTCTTGAGAATTTCCTTTGTTTATGATCATAGTTTTAGTCTTTTTGATATACATATCTAGTCCATATTTTTTGCTTGTCATGTTTATTACATTAAGTAATTGTTGTAGATCTTTAGGATTTTCTGCTATTAGTAAAGTAAAGTACCCCCGTCACGCCATGTGTCGTATAGGGAAATATGGTGTTATTAACCCTATATTTTACAGACCTTCAGCACATGATTTTTGGGGTAATGTGGTGTGTATTACGCCCGTGCTGCTTTACTTTCCCAGAAAAAAATCCGGTGCCCATTTAAGGCTGGGTGAACCCGGAAGCCGTTGGTTGGGATCGAACCCTACCCCTTGTCCGTGGTAGTCCAGTTCACTAACCACTGAGCTATCGCGGCTCCATTTTCTGCTATTAATGTAGCAATAAGCCATAAAAATATAAACAATAGTATTGCCACTTTCAAAGGAGAACAAAGTGGATTTCCACCGAGAAATGCCATGATCAACGTCATGAAAGTGTACGGCATCATCTTCCGCAGCATCCTGGAACACGCAAACCCACATCGCGGATTGTAATCGCACAGAGCACCATTACACTCTAACGATATAAACACAAAACAGCGACCATCTTCGGAAGAAGTGTTATAGTCAACACGTACATCATTCCTAAACTAACCTACACGGCCATAGTTTTTGATCCACCCCTTGACGTCATTAAGGAAATCAACAAACAAATTCGAAAATTCGTCTTCCGGAACACAATTCACAAGATAGAACACAAAACACTGATCCAAGACAAACAGGAAGTAGGTACTTCACTTCAGGACATCGCTACAAAAGTCAAAGCCCTCAGGATCAGCCATGTGGGTCGCATCATCCACCTTCCGGAACGCTATACTTTCACACACTACTACATGGGGACTAAGGTTATTAAAATACCAAAAAACTATGCAACGAGAAACCGCATCACTTCGGGACAATGCAGTCCTTCTGCAAGATCTGCGTCCAACCCTTGTAGCAAACGACCGCCTGATGCATCACAAAACACGAGACATCTACAAGCAGTTCGTCAAGCAGCAGGAACCTTCACTCCAAAGTAAAATCAAATGGAAGTACACCTAATTAACACTACAAATTTAGATTTTCAAAACCACTTTTAAAAACCTGCATCAAGAGGACATCAACCCAAGAGCCAAAGAGGTCACCTACAGGCTGATTTATAACATGACACCAGTACAACCACACGTAGACCGCTGCCAGCTGTGCACCAAAAACCCACGAGAAAACCGAAGAACACACCTTCTGTAGACGCCCGATAGTAGGACCAACAATAAGCATTACAACACATAATAGAAGCTCAAACAAATCAGACAACAGACATGTCAAAGCATTCATGATCAACACTATACCTACAACAACAACAAAAGAGATTCACAATAAATTAATTCTACTGTTAGGCTGCTATAGATACTTGAGTGGACTAGCCGTATTGGTGGAAATATGAGAATAGGCGTTTTAATTCTCGAACTTTCTTGTACATTTACAAAAATAGGAAATGTTCATTATAAAGTAGTGTATTTTATAAGTAGTAATTGTTGTCCATTGTTAGATTATTTTACATTGTAATTTTAAGCAATGCATGAAATTTAACCTTATGTGTGTATTCCATCTGTAATGGAAAATTCTGAAGCAAAATGGCTTACCATCAAAGAGTAATGAAGAGGTTCTGAGAGAGGTCAAAGCAAAAAGAGAGCTAAGTTCCAATATTAGGAAGAGACAATCATTCTTTTTTTTGGGCCATGTAATGAGAAGAGAACAACTTGAATATATTGTAACAACTGGACAAATTGAGGGACGAAGAGATAGAGGGAAGCAAAGTGAAAAAAATAACAGACAGCTTAAGAGAATGGCTTGGCAGAAGGTCAACAACAGAAATGATAAATAGCTGCCGAGATCGAAAGTTGTGGAGAGACATGATCACCTACGCCACTAGGCCCGGTACTTGATATATGTATTCCATCAATATTTCATTTACTCCGTAAGTATTGGATACATTGTGCTTTAGTATTATATTTTAACGGAATGAAAATCAATGTCCATTGTAGCTTATAAGTAATTTAATTAATATTACTAACAATAGATAACACTAGATTAGAAAATGTTAGGTGACTAATATTAGAGAAAATGAAGGCAGTGCCCACGGAGTCCATGATGATGCAAGAGTTTAAAGAAAAATCACACTAGGGATCATATACGGCTCTAGCGCAGATCACGGGCATGTTTTTTCAAGGTCTTCTGTTGCTGCTTCCTTGTAGTGCAGGAGAAAAAGAACAAATCACTGAGTGGGAACAAAAAATATAGATATTTACCTAGATGCAGATAAGAAAGCAGAGAAGGTGCCTCATAAGTAGAAAAAAAAGAATCATTGTTAAGATTCCAAAAAAGGGCAATCTCAGATTGTAACAACTGGAAAGGCATGACACTTTTGTCAGTTGCCTCAAAGTTATTCTGCAAAATCAATATGAATAGAATAAAGCATTCGATAGATACAGTAATACGTGAGGAACAGACAGGGTTTAGAAAAAAGAGAAGCTGCCTTGACCACATTTGTACTCTACGACTTGTATTGGAGGAACACACTGAACAGCAAAAACCTTTTGTACTTAACTTCATCGACATAAAAAAAAAACAATCGACAGTATTCATAAAGATTCTTTGTGGAAAATTCTGAAGTTGTTGTTGTTGTTGACGGATTACCACGAGTTGATACGAGCTTGTTTGCCCTTTGACTCATAAGATGTGGCGGGTCGTAATGGCTTTCTTGACATTCCCGGCTCTTACTGGAGGTTGGAGGTCGTCTGTCCCAGGCTACGCTGGGAAACTACTAGTCCAGTCCAGAGTACTGCAATACTGGGTCCTCGATCAGTAACAGCCACCACTACAGGGAACACGGCGATCCTAGCTTCTGTTAGCCAGCCTGTTTTGACGCAGACTGTTACCAGGGAGACCACGAGGAGGTAGAACTGCTAGGTCTTGGCCAGCTGATGGTGCGCTGACCCTGCTATTGCGACCGCAGGTCGCAGGCGCTTAAACTCCCCCGAAAATTCTGAAGCAATATGGCTTACCATAAAAAATCTTAAATATTATTAAAGACATTTATGATGGCTACACATGTGCAGTTCGAACAGAGGAAGGACTGAGCGAATGTTTCCATATAGAAACTGAAGTTAAACAAAAATGTATTATATCGCCCATATTATTCGGAGATGTTATGGACTTCATAATGAAGAAAACCGCACTTAAATAAAGCATCGAATGGATACAAGGAGACCACTCGGAGGACCTCGACTTTGCTGATGACATAGTCCTCATCAGCAGTCAGATAAAAAACCATGCAGGAAAACACAAATAAACTATCATCAATAGCCTGCAAAATTGGGCTTGAGATCAATCATGAAAGACTAAGGTCACGAAAAGCTTAATTCCAACAGGTGACAAAATATACATGGAAACAACCCAGTGGAAGAGATCAATCACTTTATCAATCTTGGAAGTCACATCGATCGAGAAGGGGATACAAGTAAAACAAATTATAAGAAAAGCTAAAGCAGTAATGTCTTTCAGAAGCCCTGAAATTTGTGGAAATCAAAACTCATCAGCACAAACACAAAACTTAGACTATTCAAATCAAATGTACTATCAACCCTTAAGTATGCGTGTGAGAGCTGGAAAACAAGAAATATAGAAACAAAGTTGAACGTATTCGAAAATAATGTCTAAGGAAAATACTTGGTATAGCGTGGAACGAATTCAAAACAAACGAGGAAATTAGAGAAATCGCCAATCAACCACTAATATCCTCAGTAATCAAGAAAAGACGATGGTCATATGTTGGACTTGTGATGAGAAGTGATAATAACCGAATAGCAAAGGAAGCCCCCATGTGGAAAACAACGGGTAAGAGGAAAAGTGGAAGACCCAGAGAGACACTGAGAACATTGATGAGAGAGGCAATAGCTGCAGGAATCGGCTCCTTCAATAAGATAGAGCTTCTTGCACAGAACAGAGACAAACGGCGAGATTTGATAAAAGATCTTTACAAGGATTGAAAACTTCTAGAATAAAAATGTAGATAAGAGAAGGAGTATCTCGATCTACGCCCTATGGGCCGGCTACGGCTCGAAAGGTCGAGACATGGATGGATGGATGGACGGATGGACGGACGGACGGACGTATGGATGGATGGATCGATGGATGGATCGACGGATGGATCGACGGATGGATCGACGGATGGATCGACAGATGGATGGATGGATCGACAGAGGATGGATGGATTGATGGATGGATAGGAATACCGGAGATGAATTCATAACGACCCGCGATGGCCTAACAATTCATAACGACCCGCGATAGCCTAACAATTCATCTATTTAAAGACAGGACGATAGTTTCGGTACTGCCGCTAATGGATCATGTGCCAAAAGAAGAATCAGGTTAGAGCAGATGTGACTGTAATAGAGAAACCATTTAGCTGAGACATTCTTAGTTATAAGTACTGCACTGTGTTATCATGTGCTGAGAATTAAGATAAGCACAGTTGTGAATGTGTGGGAGAATTCACTTACCTAAGACATTGATGTGATTGAAGAATTAAGATCAGCACAGTTCTGAATGTGCAGGAGAATTCATTTAACCTAAGACATGGATGTGATATTGAAGAACTTTGTCGGCGATTCTGAGCTGTAATGGAGGTGCTTGCTGTTTAATGAGGTGTTTGTAAATGGTGTTTGTCTTTTGATGTATAAGATTGTCGTGTCCGTGGATGGCTTGAATGCAATTTTTGTAGAATGTGGGTGTGGGACCGAAATGGTGAGGTATTGAGTTGTTGGGTTTTCTGAATTTGAGTAATTGAGTTATTGAGTTATTGAGTTATATGCGGGTCATCATCATTGCACTCCGAACATGTCCATAGGTGCTCAGATCCCCTCCTCAGCAATTCCCTCAGTGTCCAGCGACTGACGACTCCAGTTCTATGTTGGTTGATAAGTCTTCTTACACGGCCACCAAGTTTCTCATTTCTGGCTGTGCCCATCTTAACTCCCATTTCCATCATCCGAAGAAGCGACGTTGATCTGTGTTTGTCGAAGTCCCGTGCTCTTCCCACATCTCGGAGTGCATTGATGATGTCCGCCCGATCCATCGGTTGCCCGTCCTCAACGACAGCGCAGCTAGCCAACCTGTCCGCTGACTTGGGGAGACGCACCAAGATGGCGCCCTGTTGGCTGGCCTATTCATAAGATTCACAGATAAGTGCTGTTTTCCAGTGAAATTTCCTGTTTATTTGTTTGTTTTTATTTATTGTTTTAGGGTTCATGTGAGTGTGCGCGCTTTCTATTTGATGTTAAGCACTTTGCTTCTTTTGATTCATTGCATTTTGTTATAATTTCCTTATCTCATTATTCAGCCTTGCTGCACTATTGAACGCGTCAAAATGGCGGTTTGTTTACGCCGGTCTGTTGTCAAGGACGCGTAAGTCATTTAATTTGTAGAAAGCTCTCAGTGTTTCCGCGTGCTGCTGAGCAAGTTACTGGAGTTGGCCAGTTTATAACGTGGAACGGGTTCTAGGCCGTGCGACTGAGCAAGTGCACGTGAGTCTAGGCCATCCAAAGCAACAACGTTCAGCGACGTTCATCAAAGACGACGGTAAGAATTGAGTAATCTCAGTCCCATGTAATAGTGTGCGAAAATATGATTGTCTGGTTGTTGGATGATGCGGCTTACGTGGCTTATTCTGAGAGTTTTAATTGTTGTGTGTATGTCCTGTAGTGAAATACCTCCTTGTTTTTTGTGTTGTATTAGTGTTTTGTGTTGTATGCTGTGTAAAGTGCTTCCAAAAACAAAATGTCTTATGAGTTTTCTTATGTCTGTTATTGTTTGCTGAGGTGGATTAAAAACTGTAGCTATGTATATTAGTTTTGGAATGATGTAAGTGTTTACAATGATTGTTCTACTAAAAATTGTGAGTGTTTTGTATTTGTATCTCTGCAGCATGTCTGTTATCTGTGTGACTAGGTTCTGCCATGTTTGTTAGTGTGTTCTGTTTGGGTTGCAAGGATATGTAATTCCATACAACTTGATGTTAGGAACAGGTGTTAGAGCAGAGGGAAAGTCCACTTTGTTCTTCCACCTGCCTATGCCCATGATGAATGATTTATGTGTGTTTATCTGTGCCCCGCTACCTTTCCCAAATTCTGTGAAAGTATTGAGGATGTTGTCTATTGATGTGATGTTTGATGGAAAGAAGACAGTGACGTCAGCGTAGGCTAACAATTTCTGCTCTCCTTTCCCTGGTGTAAATGTACCTTTAATGGAGCTGTCTTGTCTGATGCTCTCTAAGAGCGGTTCTATGGTCAAAGCGTAAAGTAAAGGAGAGAGAGAACATCCCTGTCGGACCGATCTGGTTAGTCCGAAGGCCTCTGTGAACGAATGGTTCACTAGGACTTTACTTTCAGGTCTAGAATACAGAATGTGTATCCACTGTCGGAAGCTTCTTCCCAAGTTGCAGTTCAGTAGTGTCTTGTGGAGAAAGGAATGAGATACTCTGTCAAAAGCTTTTTCTTGGTCGAGAGATAGAATGGAAGACTGACTGTCTTTGTCATGAGTGTACGTTATGATGTCTCGTATAAAATGTGTGTGCTGGTGGATGTTTCTGCCCTGTACACTGCACTGTTGATCTTTGTGAATGAGTGTTGCCATGAAGGGTTTTAGTTTGTTTGTTAGTGTTTTTGTTAGTATCTTGTAGTCTGTGTTAAGTAGTGAAATGGGTCTGTAGTTTTTAAGAAGTGATTTGTCTGTGTTGTCTTTGCGGAGTAATGTTATGTAAGACATGTTTAAGCTTGGAGGAAGTTGTTTCTTTGTGAATGAGTCTGTGTACATTTTGAGAAGAAGAGGGCCTAGGAGAGGAAAGAAATGTTGGAAGAATTCTATTGTGAGACCGTCAGGTCCCGGAGATTTGTTCTTTTGCATTGATTGTATTGCGTTTGTTATGTCAGCTAATGTGAGTTCTTCGTCTAGTTTTTCCCTGTCAGCGTCTGGAAGTTTCCTTGTGTATTGCATGAATTTGTCTTGTATGTTTGGATGTGTGTTACTTTCCGTATAGAGGTTCCTGTAGTAGTCTTCAAATGCTTTTGTTATATTTGAAGTGTCAGTCTGTGTGTTGCCGTCTACGTCTATTATTGTCCCTATTTGTCTGTTTCGTTGTATGCTCTGTTCTATTGCCATGTATTGTTTGGTGGGAATTTCCTGTGTGATTGTTTTTAAGCCTGTGCGAAGCAGTGCTCCGTGGAATTTGTAATGTCTGTGCTGTTCCAACTCCTCCTCTAGTGTGGGGATGTTGGGTGCATGTCTGTCTATTTGTTTTGTTAGTTTGATGGCTTCTTCTAAAAGTGTTTCTTGTCTTAATCTGTGTTTGTTTATCCGTAGTGCTATAATCTGTGTTCTTTCTCGTATAGTGTTTTTGAGGAGTTCCCAATGCTGCTGTATGTCATCTGTGTCTTTGTCGTCAGAGTATAACTGGATAATTTGTTTAATATGTTCTGTATTTTTGTTCTGCAGTAGGGTGTTGTTGAATTTCCAGTGAGGTGACCTCCTGGAATGAGTGTTTGTGTGTGCGGTGTTAATTGTTGCAATGATGCCTTGTGGTCTGTAAACTTGAGTGTTTTTGTGATTATGTGTGGCCTGTCTGATGAAATTTGTGGACGGGACATAGATCCTGTCTAGCCGTGTAGCCCTGTTGTAGGAGTGGTTTGTGTGTGTAATGTCCATGCCGTGTGGATGTGTGTGTCTATATACATCAGTCAAACCGTGTGTGTCAATTATTGTGTGTAAAATGTCCAGTTGGTGCTTGTCATCTTTACTTGTTTTCCTTATCTGCTTCCTGACCTCTCCTCCAATGATGTCCATATCTGTCAGGACGCAGTTAAAGTCCCCCCCCTAAAATAATATTTTGTCCCCTGTATGAGCGTGCCAGTAGACTCTCTAGTCTGTCGTAAAAGATAGGTTGCTGACCGTAATGTGGTGGTGCGTGTATGCAAACTATGGTGTATGTGTGTTTGTCGTCGTCTTTTACTTGAACTATGGCTGTCCTTCCGTCACTGTCTCTGTCTTTCCTAATGATCGTCCACCTGTCTGATGTTTGTAAAATAGCCACCCCTGAACCTGTATGGTTTATGGCTAGGCTGAAGCACGCGTGCCGCAGGCCTAGCCGTGTTGTGATGCGGGATGCGTGGTCGTCTGTGTGTATGTTTATTTCCTGTAGTAAGATGAAATCTGGCTTGTGTTTGTGTATGAGTGTTGTGATGTGATCTAATTTGGACCTGAGGCCCCTAATATTTAGTGTTAATATGATGATGGTTGCTGCCATTTACCAATTGATTTATAAAAATACATTCTATTGACATGTATACATGTAGAAGTATTTATAAATGAAAGGGTTATGACAAAGTACGTGCACACAGACATGCACTTGCATTTAACCACGTGCTCGCAAATAATTGTAGTAAGACATGTATATCCCCCTACGTGCTCACAACAAACTAATATCAAACCTGTACATTTACCCCCGTTCTCACGAAATGTTATACTAAAACAAACAAATTTATCCACATGCTCACAAAAGGTTACTAAAAGGTAGGTACATTCACCCACGTGCTCACAACAAGATATAAAACATGTACATTTACCCACATTCTCACAGAAGGTTATAGTCAAATAAATTCTTTCATCCACGTGCTCACAGATACATTCACCCACGTGCTCGCATACATTTATAATACAATATGTACATTCGTTCTCACGCCTGCAAGAATTTGTAGAGATATACAACTTTCTGTTGGTAAACTGACGTGTCTCTGTAGTTGAACATTGAAATTAAAACAAATAATACACTTCATGATAAGGAATTTAAACATTTGTTAATGTCTTGTTCTTTTTAGAAATTGTTTTTTTCTTTGGCGTCGGCATATCTTGTGTTGAGTCGTCTGTGTCGGCATATCTTGTGTTGAGTCGTCTGTGTCGGCATATCTTGTGTTGAGTCGTCTGTGTCGGCATATCTTGTGTTGAGTCGTCTGTGTCGGCATATCTTGTGTTGAGTCGTCTGTGTCGGCATATCTTGTGTTGAGTCGTCTGTGTCGACATATCTTGTGTTGAGTCGTCTGTGTCGGCATATCTTGTGTTGAGTCGTCTGTGTCGGCATATCTTGTGTTGAGTCGTCTGTGTCGGCATATCTTGTGTTGAGTCGTCTGTGTCGGCATATCTTGTGTTGAGTCGTCTGTGTCGACATATCTTGTGTTGAGTCGTCTGTGTCGGCATATCTTGTGTTGAGTCGTCTGTGTCGGCATATCTTGTGTTGAGTCGTCTGTGTCGGCATATCTTGTGTTGAGTCGTCTGTGTCGGCATATCTTGCGTTGAGTCGTCTGTGTCAGTGTCTATTACTAGACGCCCCATCGTGGGGATTTCAGCTTGGCTTGACTCTCCCTCGCTTTCGGGCTCTGTTTCTACTTGAGTGTTCTTTTTCTGACTGTTGTGCCGGCGCTTTCTGCCGGCCTGGACAGTGACGAAACCGTCATTTGCTGTTTCGCTGATTTTTTGTTACTGTCAACTTTTGTCTTAGTTTCGACTGTCTCTTTTTGTGTGGCTGTCTGGTCGACAGCGTTTGATTCCTCTGATGGGAGGTCTTGTTTGTTGTCTTCGTCAACAACTATTTGCTCGGCAATAACTATTTGCCTCTCCCTTTCCTCTCTGAGTCGCCTTTCTTGTCTCTGTTTCCTCAGTGGGCATTGACTGTCCCAGTGAGCATCACTGGTACAGTGCGTACACTGAGTACGGCGGCCTGGAAGTGTCACCCACGTGGTGACAATTCTCCACTTCGGGATCTCACCTTCATGTAGTGTGGGATTGTCATGTTCTCTACTGGATTGTACCTAAAAATCCAGTCGCACGTGATTCCGATTCTTCTGGCCTCAGCCTCTTTGTCACCTGTCATTTTGGCGACAAGTTTTTGGACAAGATCTTGGTCGATGGTTGGGGGAAACCAGTGAATCACCCCCTTCTGTTTTTCCTTCTCCACGTATTCTATCTCCATCGACAATTTTGGCGAATCCAGATCAATCTTTTTACCTTCAAGTCTTTTGTAGTGCACAATGTGTGCCGCTGAGCTCAGTGTGAAGTACCACTTGAATGGATTGTCCAAGCGGTACAGGGCTGTGATGCTGTTCTGTCCGACTGAGCTTAGTGTGAAGTACCACTTGAATGGATTGTCCAAGCGGTACAGGGCTGTGATGCTGTTCTGTCCGACTGAGCTTAGTGTGAAGTACCACTTGAATGGATTGTCCAAGCGGTACAGGGCTGTGATGCTGTTCTGTCCGACTGAGCTTAGTGTGAAGTACCACTTGAATGGATTGTCCAAGCGGTACAGGGCTGTGATGCTGTTCTGTCCGACTGAGCTTAGTGTGAAGTACCACTTGAATGGATTGTCCAAGCGGTACAGGGCTGTGAGGCTGTTCTGTCCGACTGAGCTTAGTGTGAAGTACCACTTGAATGGATTGTCCAAGCGGTACAGGGCTGTGAGGCTGTTCTGTCCGACTGAGCTTAGTGTGAAGTACCACTTGAATGGATTGTCCAAGCGGTACAGGGCTGTGAGGCTGTTCTGTCCGACTGAGCTTAGTGTGAAGTACCACTTGAATGGATTGTCCAAGCGGTACAAGGCTGTGAGGCTGTTCTGTCCGACTGAGCTTAGTGTGAAGTACCACTTGAATGGATTGTCCAAGCGGTACAAGGCTGTGATGCTGTTCTGTCCGATTCCAAAAGGACCGGACAGAACTCCCAATAACAAGTTAAAGTTCGCCTTAGAAATGTCTTGACCTGTAATGTTAATAACTAGAGTTCCACTTCTGTGAATGAGGTTTCCCTCAAAGTCACCCTCCAGGTCGATCATAGGCACCTCCATATTAGCGTGACCTATAGGCCACCACAGAATACACAATAATGAAGCACAATCCAAAGGAAAACACTTTTAGCACAAAATGGCAGGTTTGAAAATATCCGCTTGAATTTCATAAACCCGGACCACTGTTTCTGCCCTGAACATTGTTGATCTGTATGGATGAGAGACGCCATGAAAGGTTTCAGTTTATTTGTCAATGTCTTTGTTAGTATCTTGTAGTCTGTGTTGAGAAGTGAAATGGGTCTGTAGTTTTTTAGAAGTATTTTATCTGTGTTGTCTTTGGGGAGCAGTGTTATGTAGGACGTGTTTAGACTTGGCGGTAACTGTTTCTTTGTGAATGAGTGTGTGTACATTTTGAGGAGAAGAGGACCTAGGATAGGAAAGAAGTGTTGGTAAAATTCTACTGTGAGGCCATCAGGCCCTGGTGATAGGCCTGATTGGCCTTTTGCATTGCTTGTACTGCACTTGTTATGTCTGCTAGTGTGAGTTCTGCATCGAGCTTCCCCTTTTCTGAGTCTGTTAGTTTTTTTTTTATATTGCATGAATTTGTCTTGTATGTGAGGTTGTGTGTTACTTTCTGTGTATAAGTTCTGTTAGTAGGTTTCAAATGCCTTGGTTATATTTGGGGTATCTGTTTGTATGTTGCCGCCTGAGTCTGCTATTTTCCTTATTTGCCTGTTGCGTTGTATATTCTGTTCTATTCCCAAGTATTGTTTGCTTGGAGTTTCCTGAATGATTGTCCTTAAACCTGTACGCAGTAATGCTCCTTGGAATCTATGATGTCCGTACTGCAGCAGTTCCTCCTCTAGTGTCAAAATGTTGGGTGTATGTTTGTCTATTTGTTTTGCTAGATGTATGGCTTCTTCTAACATTTTCTCGTGTCTCTGTCTGACCTTGTTTATCTGTCATGACATAATTTGTGTTCGTTCTCTTATCGTGTCCTTCAGGAGTTCCCAATGCACCTGTACGTCATCTATGTCTTTGTGGTCGGTGTACAAGTGGATGAGTTGTGTTATGTGTTTGACGTATGTTTTGTTCTGTAGTAAAGTGTTGTTGAACTTCCACACTGGGTGTGGTGACTTTCTGGACTGAGTATTTGGGTGTGTACTGTTAATGGTTGCCATGATTGCTTTGTGGTCTGTAAACTGTAGCGTGTCTGCAATGTGTCTAGTGTGTGTGATGTGGTGGTTTGCTGGTGCGTATATCCTGTCTAGTCGTGCTGCCCTGTTGTGACCAATATTCCTGTGTGAAATCTCTAATCTGTGGATGTGTGTGTCTATATGCATCTGTCAGTCTGTGTTTTTTTTTTTGGTAGTAGTAGTAATAGAGTAGTACTGAGTGTAAGTAGTAGTAAGAGTATAGATTATTTTTATTTGGGGAACTTTTATTTTCCAGAATTTTATTTATTTCATAAAAGGGAACCATTTCATAAAATATTTTGTGTTTGTTGCCCTCAGAAGGGCATGATGGTGTCACTGATAGTTGTCCTCTGGGTTGGAGAAATGTGGTACAAACTGCACTTCCCAGTCGTTGTACTCTGCATCTGTATCTGAATAGTAGTTTGTGTTTGTCCATTGGTGTTCGTTTTGTGGAAATTCTTGTGCTGGTTGTGTGTTGTAATTCTATATAGTAGTCTTGTGTAAGTTCTTGTGCTGGTTGTGTGTTGTCATTCTGTATAGTAGTCTTGTGTAAGTTCTTGTGCTGGTTGTGTGTTGTCATTCTGTATAGTAGTCTTGTGTAAGTTCTTGTGCTGGTTGTGTGTTGTCATTCTGTATAGTAGTCTTGTGTAAGTTCTTGTGCTGGTTGTGTGTTGTCATTCTGTATAGTAGTCTTGTGTAAGTTCTTGTGCTGGTTGTGTGTTGTCATTCTGTATAGTAGTCTTGTGTAAGTTCTTGTGCTGGTTGTGTGTTGTCATTCTGTATAGTAGTCTTGTGGACATTCTTGTGCTGGATGTGTGTTGTCATTCTGTATAGTAGTCTTGTGGACATTCTTGTGCTGGTTGTGTGTTGTCATTCCGTTTAGTAGTCTTGTGTAAGTTCTTGTGCTGGTTGTGTGTTGTCATTCTGTATAGTAGTCTTGTGTAAGTTCTTGTGCTGGTTGTGTGTTGTCATTCTGTATAGTAGTCTTGTGTTAGTTCTTGTGCTGGTTGTGTGTTGTCATTCTGTATAGTAGTCTTGTGTAAGTTCTTGTGCTGGTTGTGTGTTGTCATTCTGTATAGTAGTCTTGTGTAAGTTCTTGTGCTGGTTGTGTGTTGTCATTCTGTATAGTAGTCTTGTGTAAGTTCTTGTGCTGGTTGTGTGTTGTCATTCTGTATAGTAGTCTTGTGTAAGTTCTTGTGCTGGTTGTGTGTTGTCATTCTGTATAGTAGTCTTGTGGACATTCTTGTGCTGGTTGTGTGTTGTCATTCTGTATAGTAGTCTTGTGGACATTCTTGTGCTGGTTGTGTGTTGTCATTCTGTATAGTAGTCTTGTGTAAGTTCTTGTGCTGGTTGTGTGTTGTCATTCTGTATAGTTGTCTTGTGTAAGTTCTTGTGCTGGTTGTGTGTTGTCATTCTGTATAGTAGTCTTGTGGACATTCTTGTGCTGGTTGTGTGTTGTCATTCTGTATAGTAGTCTTGTGTAAGTTCTTGTGCTGGTTGTGTGTTGTCATTCTGTATAGTAGTCTTGTGGACATTCTTGTGCTGGTTGTGTGTTGTCATTCTGTATAGTAGTCTTGTGGACATTCTTGTGCTGGTTGTGTGTTGTCATTCTGTATAGTAGTCTTGTGTAAGTTCTTGTGCTGGTTGTGTGTTGTCATTCTGTATAGTAGTCTTGTGGACATTCTTGTGCTGGTTGTGTGTTGTCATTCTGTATAGTAGTCTTGTGTAAGTTCTTGTGCTGGTTGTGTGTTGTCATTCTGTATAGTAGTCTTGTGTAAGTTCTTGTGCTGGTTGTGTGTTGTCATTCTGTATAGTAGTCTTGTGTAAGTTCTTGTGCTGGTTGTGTGTTGTCATTCTGTATAGTAGTCTTGTGTAAGTTCTTGTGCTGGTTGTGTGTTGTCATTCTGTATAGTAGTCTTGTGTAAGTTCTTGTGCTGGTTGTGTGTTGTCATTCTGTATAGTAGTCTTGTGGAAATTCTTGTGCTGGTTGTGTGTTGTCATTCTGTATAGTAGTCTTGTGTAAGTTCTTGTGCTGGTTGTGTGTTGTCATTCTGTATAGTAGTCTTGTGTAAGTTCTTGTGCTGGTTGTGTGTTGTCATTCTGTATAGTAGTCTTGTGGACATTCTTGTGCTGGTTGTGTGTTGTCATTCTGTATAGTAGTCTTGTGTAAGTTCTTGTGCTGGTTGTGTGTTGTCATTCTGTATAGTAGTCTTGTGTAAGTTCTTGTGCTGGTTGTGTGTTTGTCATTCTGTATAGTAGTCTTGTGTAAGTTCTTGTGCTGGTTGTGTGTTGTCATTCTGTATAGTAGTCTTGTGTAAGTTCTTGTGCTGGTTGTGTGTTGTCATTCTGTATAGTAGGCTTGTGTAAGTTCTTGTGCTGGTTGTGTGTTGTCATTCTGTATAGTAGTCTTGTGTAAGTTCTTGTGCTGGTTGTGTGTTGTCATTCTGTATAGTAGTCTTGTGTAAGTTCTTGTGCTGGTTGTGTGTTGTCATTCTGTATAGTAGTCTTGTGTAAGTTCTTGTGCTGGTTGTGTGTTGTCATTCTGTATAGTAGTCTTGTGTAAGTTCTTGTACTGGTTGTGTGTTGTCATTCTGTATAGTAGTCTTGTGTAAGTTCTTGTGCTGGTTGTGTGTTGTCATTCTGTATAGTAGTCTTGTGTAAGTTCTTGTGCTGGTTGTGTGTTGTCATTCTGTATAGTAGTCTTGTGTAAGTTCTTGTGCTGGTTGTGTGTTGTCATTCTGTATAGTAGTCTTGTGTAAGTTCTTGTGCTGGTTGTGTGTTGTCATTCTGTATAGTAGTCTTGTGTAAGTTCTTGTGCTGGTTGTGTGTTGTCATTCTGTATAGTAGTCTTGTGTAAGTTCTTGTGCTGGTTGTGTGTTGTCATTCTGTATAGTAGTCTTGTGGACATTCTTGTGCTGGTTGTGTGTTGTCATTCTGTATAGTAGTCTTGTGGACATTCTTGTGCTGGTTGTGTGTTGTCATTCTGTATAGTAGTCTTGTGTAAGTTCTTGTGCTGGTTGTGTGTTGTCATTCTGTATAGTAGTCTTGTGCAAGTTCTTGTGCTGGTTGTGTGTTGTCTTTCTGTATAGTAGTCTTGTGTAAGTTCTTGTGCTGGTTGTGTGTTGTCATTCTGTATAGTAGTCTTGTGTAAGTTCTTGTGCTGGTTGTGTGTTGTCATTCTGTATAGTAGTCTTGTGGACATTCTTGTGCTGGTTGTGTGTTGTCATTCCGTATAGTAGTCTTGTGTAAGTTCTTGTGCTGGTTGTGTGTTGTCATTCTGTATAGTAGTCTTGTGTAAGTTCTTGTGCTGGTTGTGTGTTGTCATTCTGTATAGTAGTCTTGTGTAAGTTCTTGTGCTGGTTGTGTGTTGTCATTCTGTATAGTAGTCTTGTGTAAGTTCTTGTGCTGGTTGTGTGTTGTCATTCTGTATAGTAGTCTTGTGTAAGTTCTTGTGCTGGTTGTGTGTTGTCATTCTGTATAGTAGTCTTGTGTAAGTTCTTGTGCTGGTTGTGTGTTGTCATTCTGTATAGTAGTCTTGTGTAAGTTCTTGTGCTGGTTGTGTGTTGTCATTCTGTATAGTAGTCTTGTGTAAGTTCTTGTGCTGGTTGTGTGTTGTCATTCTGTATAGTAGTCTTGTGTAAGTTCTTGTGCTGGTTGTGTGTTGTCATTCTGTATAGTAGTCTTGTGTAAGTTCTTGTGCTGGTTGTGTGTTGTCATTCTGTATAGTAGTCTTGTGGACATTCTTGTGCTGGTTGTGTGTTGTCATTCTGTATAGTAGTCTTGTGGACATTCTTGTGCTGGTTGTGTGTTGTCATTCTGTATAGTAGTCTTGTGTAAGTTCTTGTGCTGGTTGTGTGTTGTCATTCTGTATAGTAGTCTTGTGGACATTCTTGTGCTGGTTGTGTGTTGTCATTCTGTATAGTAGTCTTGTGTAAGTTCTTGTGCTGGTTGTGTGTTGTCATTCTGTATAGTAGTCTTGTGGACGTTCTTGTGCTGGTTGTGTGTTGTCATTCTGTATAGTAGTCTTGTGTAAGTTCTTGTGCTGGTTGTGTGTTGTCATTCTGTATAGTAGTCTTGTGGACATTCTTGTGCTGGTTGTGTGTTGTCATTCTGTATAGTAGTCTTGTGTAAGTTCTTGTGCTGGTTGTGTGTTGTCATTCTGTATAGTAGTCTTGTGTAAGTTCTTGTGCTGGTTGTGTGTTGTCATTCTGTATAGTAGTCTTGTGTAAGTTCTTGTGCTGGTTGTGTGTTGTCATTCTGTATAGTAGTCTTGTGTAAGTTCTTGTGCTGGTTGTGTGTTGTCATTCTGTATAGTAGTCTTGTGTAAGTTCTTGTGCTGGTTGTGTGTTGTCATTCTGTATAGTAGTCTTGTGGAAATTCTTGTGCTGGTTGTGTGTTGTCATTCTGTATAGTAGTCTTGTGTAAGTTCTTGTGCTGGTTGTGTGTTGTCATTCTGTATAGTAGTCTTGTGTAAGTTCTTGTGCTGGTTGTGTGTTGTCATTCTGTATAGTAGTCTTGTGTAAGTTCTTGTGCTGGTTGTGTGTTGTCATTCTGTATAGTAGTCTTGTGTAAATTCTTGTGCTGCTTGTGTGTTGTCATTCTGTATAGTAGTCTTGTGGACATTCTTGTGCTGGTTGTGTGTTGTCATTCTGTATAGTAGTCTTGTGTAAGTTCTTGTGCTGGTTGTGTGTTGTCATTCTGTATAGTAGTCTTGTGGACATTCTTGTGCTGGTTGTGTGTTGTCATTCCGTATAGTAGTCTTGTGTAAGTTCTTGTGCTGGTTGTGTGTTGTCATTCTGTATAGTAGTCTTGTGTAAGTTCTTGTGCTGGTTGTGTGTTGTCATTCTGTATAGTAGTCTTGTGTAAGTTCTTGTGCTGGTTGTGTGTTGTCATTCTGTATAGTAGTCTTGTGTAAGTTCTTGTGCTGGTTGTGTGTTGTCATTCTGTATAGTAGTCTTGTGTAAGTTCTTGTGCTGGTTGTGTGTTGTCATTCTGTATAGTAGTCTTGTGTAAGTTCTTGTGCTGGTTGTGTGTTGTCATTCTGTATAGTAGTCTTGTGTAAGTTCTTGTGCTGGTTGTGTGTTGTCATTCTGTATAGTAGTCTTGTGTAAGTTCTTGTGCTGGTTGTGTGTTGTCATTCTGTATAGTAGTCTTGTGTAAGTTCTTGTGCTGGTTGTGTGTTGTCATTCTGAATAGTAGTCTTGTGTAAGTTCTTGTGCTGGTTGTGTGTTGTCATTCTGTATAGTAGTCTTGTGGACATTCTTGTGCTGGTTGTGTGTTGTCATTCTGTATAGTAGTCTTGTGGACATTCTTGTGCTGGTTGTGTGTTGTCATTCTGTATAGTAGTCTTGTGTAAGTTCTTGTGCTGGTTGTGTGTTGTCATTCTGTATAGTAGTCTTGTGGACATTCTTGTGCTGGTTGTGTGTTGTCATTCTGTATAGTAGTCTTGTGGACATTCTTGTGCTGGTTGTGTGTTGTCATTCTGTATAGTAATCTTGTGGACGTTCTTGTGCTGGTTGTGTGTTGTCATTCTGTATAGTAGTCTTGTGTAAGTTCTTGTGCTGGTTGTGTGTTGTCATTCTGTATAGTAGTCTTGTGGACATTCTTGTGCTGGTTGTGTGTTGTCATTCTGTATAGTAGTCTTGTGTAAGTTCTTGTGCTGGTTGTGTGTTGTCATTCTGTATAGTAGTCTTGTGTAAGTTCTTGTGCTGGTTGTGTGTTGTCATTCTGTATAGTAGTCTTGTGTAAGTTCTTGTGCTGGTTGTGTGTTGTCATTCTGTATAGTAGTCTTGTGTAAGTTCTTGTGCTGGTTGTGTGTTGTCATTCTGTATAGTAGTCTTGTGTAAGTTCTTGTGCTGGTTGTGTGTTGTCATTCTGTATAGTAGTCTTGTGGAAATTCTTGTGCTGGTTGTGTGTTGTCATTCTGTATAGTAGTCTTGTGTAAGTTCTTGTGCTGGTTGTGTGTTGTCATTCTGTATAGTAGTCTTGTGTAAGTTCTTGTGCTGGTTGTGTGTTGTCATTCTGTATAGTAGTCTTGTGGACATTCTTGTGCTGGTTGTGTGTTGTCATTCTGTATAGTAGTCTTGTGTAAGTTCTTGTGCTGGTTGTGTGTTGTCATTCTGTATAGTAGTCTTGTGTAAGTTCTTGTGCTGGTTGTGTGTTGTCATTCTGTATAGTAGTCTTGTGTAAGTTCTTGTGCTGGTTGTGTGTTGTCTTTCTGTATAGTAGTCTTGTGTAAGTTCTTGTGCTGGTTGTGTGTTGTCATTCTGTATAGTAGTCTTGTGTAAGTTCTTGTGCTGGTTGTGTGTTGTCATTCTGTATAGTAGTCTTGTGTAAGTTCTTGTGCTGGTTGTGTGTTGTCATTCTGTATAGTAGTCTTGTGTAAGTTCTTGTGCTGGTTGTGTGTTGTCATTCTGTATAGTAGTCTTGTGTAAGTTCTTGTGCTGGTTGTGTGTTGTCATTCTGTATAGTAGTCTTGTGTAAGTTCTTGTACTGGTTGTGTGTTGTCATTCTGTATAGTAGTCTTGTGTAAGTTCTTGTGCTGGTTGTGTGTTGTCATTCTGTATAGTAGTCTTGTGTAAGTTCTTGTGCTGGTTGTGTGTTGTCATTCTGTATAGTAGTCTTGTGTAAGTTCTTGTGCTGGTTGTGTGTTGTCATTCTGTATAGTAGTCTTGTGTAAGTTCTTGTGCTGGTTGTGTGTTGTCATTCTGTATAGTAGTCTTGTGTAAGTTCTTGTGCTGGTTGTGTGTTGTCATTCTGTATAGTAGTCTTGTGTAAGTTCTTGTGCTGGTTGTGTGTTGTCATTCTGTATAGTAGTCTTGTGGACATTCTTGTGCTGGTTGTGTGTTGTCATTCTGTATAGTAGTCTTGTGGACATTCTTGTGCTGGTTGTGTGTTGTCATTCTGTATAGTAGTCTTGTGTAAGTTCTTGTGCTGGTTGTGTGTTGTCATTCTGTATAGTAGTCTTGTGCAAGTTCTTGTGCTGGTTGTGTGTTGTCTTTCTGTATAGTAGTCTTGTGTAAGTTCTTGTGCTGGTTGTGTGTTGTCATTCTGTATAGTAGTCTTGTGTAAGTTCTTGTGCTGGTTGTGTGTTGTCATTCTGTATAGTAGTCTTGTGTAAGTTCTTGTGCTGGTTGTGTGTTGTCATTCTGTATAGTAGTCTTGTGTAAGTTCTTGTGCTGGTTGTGTGTTGTCATTCTGTATAGTAGTCTTGTGTAAGTTCTTGTGCTGGTTGTGTGTTGTCATTCTGTATAGTAGTCTTGTGTAAGTTCTTGTGCTGGTTGTGTGTTGTCATTCTGTATAGTAGTCTTGTGGACATTCTTGTGCTGGTTGTGTGTTGTCATTCTGTATAGTAGTCTTGTGGACATTCTTGTGCTGGTTGTGTGTTGTCATTCTGTATAGTAGTCTTGTGTAAGTTCTTGTGCTGGTTGTGTGTTGTCATTCTGTATAGTAGTCTTGTGTAAATTCTTGTGCTGCTTGTGTGTTGTCATTCTGTATAGTAGTCTTGTGGACATTCTTGTGCTGGTTGTGTGTTGTCATTCTGTATAGTAGTCTTGTGTAAGTTCTTGTGCTGGTTGTGTGTTGTCATTCTGTATAGTAGTCTTGTGTAAGTTCTTGTGCTGGTTGTGTGTTGTCATTCTGTATAGTAGTCTTGTGTAAGTTCTTGTGCTGGTTGTGTGTTGTCATTCTGTATAGTAGTCTTGTGTAAGTTCTTGTGCTGGTTGTGTGTTGTCATTCTGTATAGTAGTCTTGTGTAAGTTCTTGTGCTGGTTGTGTGTTGTCATTCTGTATAGTAGTCTTGTGTAAGTTCTTGTGTTGGTTGTGTGTTGTCATTCTGTATAGTAGTCTTGTGGACATTCTTGTGCTGGTTGTGTGTTGTCATTCTGTATAGTAGTCTTGTGTAAGTTTTTGTGCTGGTTGTGTGTTGTCATTCTGTATAGTAGTCTTGTGGACATTCTTGTGCTGGTTGTGTGTTGTCATTCTGTATAGTAGTCTTGTGTAAGTTCTTGTGCTGGTTGTGTGTTGTCATTCTGTATAGTAGTCTTGTGGACATTCTTGTGCTGGTTGTGTGTTGTCATTCTGTATAGTAGTCTTGTGTAAGTTCTTGTGCTGGTTGTGTGTTGTCATTCTGTATAGTAGTCTTGTGGACATTCTTGTGCTGGTTGTGTGTTGTCATTCTGTATAGTAGTCTTGTGTAAGTTCTTGTGACGGTTGTGTGTTGTCATTCTGTATAGTAGTCTTGTGTAAGTTCTTGTGCTGGTTGTGTGTTGTCATTCTGTATAGTTGTCTTGTGTAAGTTCTTGTGCTGGTTGTGTGTTGTCATTCTGTATAGTAGTCTTGTGTAAGTTCTTGTGCTGGTTGTGTGTTGTCATTCTGTATAGTAGTCTTGTGGACATTCTTGTGCTGGTTGTGTGTTGTCATTCTGTATAGTAGTCTTGTGGACGTTCTTGTGCTGGTTGTGTGTTGTCATTCTGTATAGTAGTCTTGTGGACATTCTTGTGCTGGTTGTGTGTTGTCATTCTGTATAGTAGTCTTGTGTAAGTTCTTGTGCTGGTTGTGTGTTGTCATTCTGTATAGTAGTCTTGTGTAAGTTCTTGTGCTGGTTGTGTGTTGTCATTCTGTATAGTAGTCTTGTGTAAGTTCTTGTGCTGGTTGTGTGTTGTCATTCTGTATAGTAGTCTTGTGTAAGTTCTTGTGCTGGTTGTGTGTTGTCATTCTGTATAGTAGTCTTGTGTAAGTTCTTGTGCTGGTTGTGTGTTGTCATTCTGTATAGTAGTCTTGTGTAAGTTCTTGTGCTGGTTGTGTGTTGTCATTCTGTATAGTAGTCTTGTGTAAGTTCTTGTGCTGGTTGTGTGTTGTCATTCTGTATAGTAGTCTTGTGTAAGTTCTTGTGCTGGTTGTGTGTTGTCATTCTGTATAGTAGTCTTGTGGACATTCTTGTGCTGGTTGTGTGTTGTCATTCTGTATAGTAGTCTTGTGTAAGTTCTTGTGCTGGTTGTGTGTTGTCATTCTGTATAGTAGTCTTGTGTAAGTTCTTGTGCTGGTTGTGTGTTGTCATTCTGTATAGTAGTCTTGTGTAAGTTCTTGTGCTGGTTGTGTGTTGTCATTCTGTATAGTAGTCTTGTGTAAGTTCTTGTGCTGGTTGTGTGTTGTCATTCTGTATAGTAGTCATGTGTAAGTTCTTGTGCTGGTTGTGTGTTGTCATTCTGTATAGTAGTCTTGTGTAAGTTCTTGTGCTGGTTGTGTGTTGTCATTCTGTATAGTAGTCTTGTGTAAGTTCTTGTGCTGGTTGTGTGTTGTCATTCTGTATAGTAGTCTTGTGTAAGTTCTTGTGCTGGTTGTGTGTTGTCATTCTGTATAGTAGTCTTGTGTAAGTTCTTGTGCTGGTTGTGTGTTGTCATTCTGTATAGTAGTCTTGTGGACATTCTTGTGCTGGTTGTGTGTTGTCATTCTGTATTGTAGTCTTGTGTAAGTTCTTGTGTTGGTTGTGTGTTGTCATTCTGTATAGTAGTCTTGTGTAAGTTCTTGTGCTGGTTGTGTGTTGTCATTCTGTTTTCCAGGTTCATCTTCTGAATCTGTTTTTTTTTGGCGTCTGGGCTTTTGTTCTGGAAGTCTGCTGCCGCGTGTGCTCTTTTGTTGTTTGTTCTGATTTCTTTTGTTTGGTGTTACATTTCTTCTTTTAGTTGGCGGGGCTGTGTCATTTACTGCTGGTGCTGCAGTAGTTGTATTTGAATCTATGGTCTGGACCTGTTTTGTAAGGACTGGTTCCTCGACTGTCTTGACTCTCAGGCTTGGTCTCTTGGGGCACCGGTTTTCCCAGTGTGAGTCGAGACCACAGTGAGAACATGGTGTTCTCCTGCCTGGCAAGGTCACGAAAACTTTGATAGTTTCGTTTATTTTCCCTGTAAGTCTTATTTTGATGCAGTATGGTATTTCCACCTCTGGGGTTGGCTTATACCAAAATGTCCACCTGTCGGCTTGGAAGGAGTCTTGTTTTACTTGGGCCTCTTTATCTCCGGTCATTCTGTATACCATATCTTGTACTTGTTGGCTTTTCAGTGTTGGTGGCATCCAGTGGATGCATCCTCTTGCTCGCTCCTTATCTCCGGTTATTCTGTATACAATATCTTGTACATTTTGGCTTTTCAGTGTTAGTGGCATCCAGTGGATGCATCCTCTTGCTCGCTCCTTATCTCCGGTCATTCTGTATACAATATCTTGTACATTTTGGCTTTTCAGTGTTAGTGGCATCCAGTGGATGCATCCTCTTGCTCGCTTCTTTTCTTGGTGGCATATCACTATTGTGACGTTTGGATCTTTTAGTAGGATAGTTTTGTCTCGGAGATCATTGTATCTCTGCTCGTGTGCTTCGGGTTTTAAAGTAAAAAACCACTTTCTTGTGTCGCTAAATCGGTACAAGGTGTTTATACCGTTGAACATGACCCCGGCGGGGCCTACAAGGATGCTTGTCATCAAGGAAATTGAGATTTTTGTGGCGTCTGGGCCGCTGACATTTGCCTCCAAAGTGCCTTTCACGTGCTTCTCGTCTATGTCAAACTCGTGTGTTGCGTGTTCCGCTTTATCTGACAGCTTGGGAGGCATCTGGAGCTGCTCTGTTTTGGATCTCTCTTCTGAAGTCGTCTGGAAGGCTTGGGTAGTTTGGATTGTCTTCTTCCCTGTGTTTGGCGTTTTCTTTGGCATGATTCCGTGCGAGTTTATTTTATGCTTATTCTTGCGTAATCTCTATTTCATTTAATAGATTTCTCTGTCTGCAACAAAACCGTTTGTTCTTTTAAATCATTGTTCTTTTTCAGTTTCTTAGACTCTCATGACATCTGTGTCAATTTCCTTTGACTTTTCCTCCTTTTCCTCGTCCGGACATTTTGAGTTTTGAGTGTTAAAATACAAAGTATTCGTACAATTCGTAGAATATGTGTTCTTCTGTTTCTTGCATGTTTCGTCTGCAAAGTTGGCATTTTGCTGTCTGTCCTGATATATCAGCTTCTCTTTCTGTTGTGGGTGTCATGCTGTATATAAGTCTTCCTTCGCTTTGTGAGCGATGTGTGGATTGTGGAGGTTTGAGAAGGTGCTGGTGTAGTCTGTGAGAAAATATATTTGGCCACTCTTGATTCTGAGCTGTAGTGGAGGTGCTTGCTGTTTAATGAGGTGTTTGTAAATGGTGTTTGTCTTTTGATGTAATAGGTTGTCGTGTCCTTGGATGGCTTGAATGCAAGTTTTGTAGAATGTGGGCGTGAGGCCGAAGTGGTGAGGTATTTGATTGTTAAGTTTTCTGAATTGAATAATAAGTCCCATGTAGTAGTGTGCGAACGTATAATTGTCTGGTTGTTGGAATATGAGGCTCACGTGACTTATCCTGAACGCTTTAATTTGTATGTGTGTCCTGTAGTGAAATCACCCCTTGTTTTTGTGTGCTGTATCATGTATCCGTGTTTTACGTTGTATGATGTGTGTAGTGTGTCCCAAAACAAAATGTTAAATCAATTTGTTTATTTATATTATTGTTTGCTGCGGTGGGTTAAAAAAATGTGGCTATATATGTTAGTTATGGTTCCCCTTTTTCATTGTCAAACTCAATAGGAAACGTAGGGAACAGAATCAGGGGATAACCATTCATGTCATTTGTGTAAATTTTTGTTGTTGAAAGATCTTGTATGTTTTTTTTATTCCGACAACCATAGCAATGGCAACTATGTACAATTATTCACAGCGGCCAGCGATTACACATCTCGCTCGGCCAGTCACACACCATATTACAGAATTTACATCTCTACTGGATACTCTCGCTTCTGTGCGTCTGCTTTCTCAGGCTTATTTTACTTAATAATATAGATGATAAAGAACAGGACACCAATAATTCTAATAATGTGCTGGCGAGTAGTAGTATACCTGTGCCTACGTCATACAGGGGCACATTCTCGTGTATTTTCACACTTCACAGGAAATGTAGGGACAGAAGTTAAGGGGATAACCATTCATGTCATTTGTGTAAATGGAAGGGCTGCTGTCCCCAGGATCCCCACCTCACTAGGACTGATGCTCTATGCTAGAGCTGCCTAGCTAGTGGAGACTAGCCCAGCTTCAACAGCACACAGACGTGCGCGATTGCAATCTCGGCACTAAGGACATCAGGTGTTACCTTGGTCCGACCACGCATCTTCCACCCCTCTGATGTTGCGTTCAAACAATGACATAATGGGAGGTATCAGCACAGTACCCAAAGACTACTATGCCATGTAGCCGACATGACACAGTCTGTGCTGCTAGAGCAGGCAACACAGGCGCTGAACCTAGGATGACACGAGCAGTCACGTCTTAATCATTGGCAACAATCAGACAGTTCCTTCTCAAAATCTGCACTAGCAGTTCTGAGAGGGCGGCCACTAGAACGTCATAAAACTAATAAATAGTATATAAGACACTTGCTATTGTAATATTATAAGAGTGCCACAAGTTTGTATATCACTAGAATAAAATGTATATCTTCTAATAATTTGTAAGTTTAAATATACAAAAACTAATTAGGCAATCTGTCTTACAATGCACTAAGATTAAATCTTATCAATTAATGTTTATGTGCCTTTAATATACGATGCAAATGGGAAAAATTATTTAACATGTTTTTTTAAAAGTGTTATTTTCCTTGTTTACTAAGGGAAGCCACTGCAAAAATTGATTTTAATTAATTGTTTTATATATATTAAATAAGACACTTGCTATTGTAATATTATAAGACTGCCACAAGTTTGTATATCACTAGAATAAACTGTATATTTTCTAAAATGTGTAAGTATAAATATAAAAAATACGTATTATGCAATCTGTCTTACAATGCACTAAGATTAAATCTTATCAATCAATATTTATGTGCCTTTAATTTACGATGCAAATGGGAAATATTATTTTGCATGATTTTTTTAAAGTATTATTTTCCTTGTTTACTAAGGGAAGTCACTGTAAAAATTTAATTTTTCGTAAAGTTCAAGTTATTGTTCGTAGGGGTAATTCCTTTTATTTTTAAGATAGTTTATAATATTCTATAAAATATTAATCTTTAGACGCGTTTAGCAATGCTTATTGGTTTAAATTAATGCAATAAATAAATGTGCTTCTAAGTTTTGTGTAAATTAAATGAAATTAATTTGTTTAAATGGTAGCAAATAAAAATTATCCAGTAGGCATACAATTCAATTAGCACCCACAAATGTTATCAAAATGTCCGCCAGTATAAACACGGTATTAATCAATAGACATATTTAGCAATACATATAGATTAAAATTAATGTAATAAATAAATGTGCTTCTAAGTTTTGTGCAAATTATATGAAATTAATTTGTTTTAAATGGTAGCAATTTAAAATTATCCAGTATGCATAAAATTCAACATGAAATCCACGATTGTTCTTATAATTGATTAAAATATTTATAAAATATTAATCTTAAGACATGTTTAGCAATGCTTATGGATTTCAATTAATGCGATAAATAAATGTGCTTCTAAGTTTTGTGTAAATTAAATGAAATTAATTTGTTTACATGGTAGCAATTAAAAATTATCCAGTTGGCATAAAATTCAGGATGAAATTAAATTCACGATTGTTCTTACAATAGCGCCCTATGTTAACTATTAACAGTATATTTTTGTTCATCTTATCCTCACAAAATGCAAAGTGGGTAGTCAAAATCAAATTATATTTTCAGGGTATGAAGGCCATATTATCTCAGGTTCTCTAACAGAATAACTTGAATATCTTCAAGTAGTGATTAAGATGGATTTTTATAAATAATGTTTTCCCCGAAGTTCAAGGTACCTCAATCTTTATATTGAAAAAGAATGAATATTCATTCATTATTAGTCTTTGTTTATTTGTCATGATTCTAACTTAAAAAAGAATTAAGTTTGCCACAAGTAAAAGTTATATTATACATTTATACGATTACGATGTCATTCTAATATTCTATCTATCTATTGACCTTTCGAGCCGTAACCGGCCCATAGGGCGTAGACCAAGATACACCTTCTCCTATATGAATTTTTGTTCTAGCAGTTTTCTTTTAAAGATATTTTATCAAATCTCGCCATCTGTCTCTGTTCTGTGCAAGCAGTTCTATCTCATTGAGGGAGCCGATTCCTGCTGCTCTTGCCTCTCTCATCAATGTTCTTCTCAGTGTCTCCCTGGGTCTTCCTCTTTTTCTAATATTACAAATAATAATAAGAATTACCTTAAAGCTATCAGTTGTTATTTTTATTATTAATCAAATTAAATTAAATCAGTAATATTAATAGCTCTCTCACACACTCATTATTTTTGCTGTCATAATAGGGTACAGTTCTGGATAAATATGGGGAGATGCAATAGCTCAGTGGTTAGTGAACTGGACTACAAAGGACAAGAGGTAGGGTTTGATCCCAACTGACAGCTTCCAGCTACACCAAACCCCAAAAATCATGTGCTGAAGGTCTGTAAAATTTATGGTCACTAACACCATATTCCCTATACGCTACTTGGCGTGATAGGGGCACTTTACTTTTTTTTTTTTACTGGATAAAAATGGATTAGAATTTGAACCTTATATAAATTCTTATTAAGTTATAGTTAGAGTATAATAAATAGAGAAACCTTTCTTTAAAAGTTAAGATAGAATAATTGTAGTGCAAGATAAAAAAAAAAAAAAACTGTTTTCTTTGTTAAAAAATAAACACACACAGTATGTTAATTTAATTATTAATTCTTTGTTTTTATACAGTTTCTCATAATCATATTTGGTTTGACAATCACACAGTGGATTGATTAAGGACAGCATTATTAAAAATTTAAAATAAAATAAAAGGTGTTCCATGTGGAGTTTACTGAGAGCTGGAGAAATTAAAACAGGATATAATACAAACTGTTAAATTTAAGTTTTAAGCTTCCCCATATATGTGTGGAATTAACAGCCTGTTCTCTATTACATTAAATTGACAGTTTAAAAGATGAAAGAGTTTAAATACATGGGAACAATGTTAACACTAACATTAATTAAATATAAATATATATACATAAATATACTTAATAAATATTAGCAATATATATGTGTGTATGTATGTCTGTCTCTCTGATAGCGATTGCCAGCAAACTATATGTAATGTTGCTATTGTTGTCTTGCAGGTTTTGCCCTCTTCTTGGGTAGGTACAATCCATTTAGCAGCAGCCCAAGTCTTTCAGGTTATATTAGACCGTAATTGTCCTCCAAAATTAAAAGTGTAAGTCACTTTTGCTTCATAAATTGAACATATGTGTAATTGTTGTTGTCTTCTTGGATTTCCAGTTCTATGGCCGCTGTTTGTTGCCAGTAAATGTTCTATTTATTCTTTGATCTTTGCTGTCAACGTTTATGCACTCTACAACTTTTATTATTTCTTGTGCTTTACTTTATCAAATGTTTAGGTATAATCTATAAAACATAGGTATAGATCTTTTTAGATGGTTTTTAAAAGTATTATTTTCTTTGGTTATTATATGAAGTCACTGCAAATTAAATTTTTCTTTAAGTTATTGTTCATAGGGCTAATTGCTTTAACCTAAAGGATAGTTCATAATATTCTGTAAAATATTAATCATTAGACATGTTTAGCAATGCATATAGATTTAAATTTATGCAATAAATAAATAAATATGCTTTTAAATGTTTATGCTAATTATAGGAAATTAATTTGTTTTAAATGGTAGCAATTTACATTTGTACAGTATGCATAAAATTGGACTGCCATTCCACTCTATTTCTTGCTTTGATGGTGCAGGTTTTCATTGACTTGTCCATATTTTGATGTTACTCGTCCATGTTAGTCTTGGTCTGCCTGTGTCTCATTTACCTTGTATTTTCCCTTCCAATATTACTTTTAGTAGGCCGCTGTGTCTTTTAACATGCCCCAAAAGTTTCATTTGTCTTGTCTTAATTGTATTTAGTAGTTCTCTTTTAATTTTTAGTTGTTTAAAACCTCATCATTTGTTTTCTTTTCTTTCCATCCAATTCTACCTATTCTTCTATAAATCCACATTTCAAAGGCTTCAATTTTCTGTTCTGTTTTCTTGTCTAATGTCCATGTTTCTGCACCATACAGGGATATTGAGAAGATGTAACATTTTGCTATTCTTAGCTTCAAACCTACTGTTATTTGTTTGATGTTAGTATATTTTTCATGGCATTAAAATTACTTTTTGCCATACCTATTCTTTTGCTTATTTCAATTGTACATTTTCCATCATTGGTTATAGTATGTC
Organism: Megaustenia siamemsis; assembly: GCA_032433765.1. Classification (NCBI taxonomy): domain Eukaryota; kingdom Metazoa; phylum Mollusca; class Gastropoda; order Stylommatophora; family Ariophantidae; genus Megaustenia; species Megaustenia siamemsis. The sequence continues at coordinate 8,742,396 of JAVIAB010000102.1, forward strand.
CAAGGTAGTTGTAGCTCTGAACTGTCTCCAGATGTATTCCTTCAACTGTGATATTTATTTGTAGGTCTTGAGAATTTCTTTGTTTAGGATCATAGTTTTAGTCTCTAATATTACAAATAATAATAATTACCTTAAGTTACTAATCTTTGCTGTTAATTTTTACACGTTCTAAAATTTTGATTATTTCATGGTGCTTTACTTTATCAAATGCTTTGTTATAGTCTATGAAACATAGATCTGTTTTCACCTCTGTGGCCCTTTCTATTAAAGATCTAATGATGTATATGGCATTGTTCATACATTTACCTCCATCAAAATCACACTTTGACTGATTTTGTTTCGCACTCTTCGCATGATGATTCCTAGTAGTATCTTAGATGTGTGACTCATAAGGCTTATTGCGTGATGATAATCACATTCAATCACACCAGATTTCTTTGGTAAGGCTATGAATATTGATTTTAATAGGCCATCTGGTATATTTCACCTGTTATAGATTTGCATTTACCTGGAACATAAAATAAATAGTTATTCAGTGTATTGGTTTAACTGTTTAATAACGTGTTTTCTTTGTAATTTTAATTAAAGCCTCTTTATGTCAGGTTATTAAACAATAAAAACATGTAATTTTAATTAAAGCCTCTTTATGTCAGGTTATTAAACAATAAAAACGTGTAATTTTAATTAAAGCCTCTTTATGCCAGGTTATTAAACAATAAAAACGTGTAATTTTAATTAAAGCCTCTTTATGTCAGGTTATTAAACAATAAAAACGTGTAATTTTAATTAAAGCCTCTTTATGCCAGGTTATTAAACAATGAAACAATTATTTCTTCAACAGGCTTATGTGAACTGAGACTGAGTGATTGCAAAAGTGTGACTGATCTAGGCATGCAGGAGCGGCCAAATTACGTGAGACTATGTTACATCAGTGTGGCCAAATGTAAAAAGGTAATGGAGGATTATACATTCTAATGCCTCTTTATTTTTAAAATTGTGGGGTATTGGGAAAAGTATGTTAGTACTCATAAATTTCCATGACTGTCTTACCTCTAATGCCGTGCAGTGCTATCAGATGCCACACAGGGATTTTGGTGTACCTTGTCATATGTCCTTATTCTGGCCGAGCTTCTCAATCTTCACTAAAATTCTACCTTACTCAACTTTGAAGAAAAGTATAAACCCAAGGTAGTATAGCAATTATTGAAAAGACACCGCCTTGAAGAAACCACTAGTCCTGAATTTAATGTGAGTAAACAGCCATCTTGTACCAGCTCACCAACCACCTGCATCTACAAGTTTAGCAGCCAAATAATTGTAATAAAAAATGTTGATCTACCTATAATGTGTGTTATGCTATTTTTATCGCCGCAAACATTTGTACTCAGATTTTTTTTCTTTAAAATGATTTATGAAACAATAGAAGACCTACAAGAACACTTAAACAAACTCAACATCTTAGGAACAAAATACAACATGAAAATCAACATCAACAAAACAGAAGTCATGAATGTCGCCAAAAATAAACAGAACATCAACATAACTATAGAAGGCAGACAACTAAAACAAGTAGAGGAATTCAAATACCTAGGAAGTCTAATGACAAACGACAATTCCCAAACAGCAGAGATAGAATCAAGATGCAACAAAGCTTGTCAAATCATCGGACAGTTATCACCACTATTATCCAACAAGGAAATAACTCTGGAGGCAAAACGAGCACTATACAATAAAATCTTCATTCCAACGTTGTGCTACCAATGCCAGACCTGGACCCTAGATGCAAGAACAATAAGAAAAATAACCTCTACAGAGATGAAATGTGTTAGACGAATGACAGGAAACAGTCTGAGAGATAAGATCAGAAATGAAGAACTGAGAAAAAAGCTAGGAATAGCCCCAGCCATAGAATATATAAGGAAACAACAGATAAAATGGTTCGGCCACGTGACAAGGCAGAAAGAACAAAACACAACACAACGAGCCTTCAACAAACGTTGTGAGAACAACAGACCCAAGGGTCGACCACGAAAAAGATGGATCGATGGAATATTAGAAGCACTAGGAAACATAACAGCAGCAGAGGCGAACAGAAGAGCAAAAGACCGCAAATTATATCTCCCCTCGACGCTGAAAGGCAGATGAGGAAGGAAAGCAGAAGAAGTAGAAGAAGATTGATTTATTACATTAACCCAAAAAGTACAGTATAGACTAATATTTTTTCTCTGCTTTCGCCACCATTCACCTAAGGCGAAGACCCTATAGCCTATGAACTGAATTTTGCATGTTAATTCATTTTACCTTGGCAGTCATGTGCACAGGGGCCCCTCGCCACCCAGGCAGATAACTCCATCTTCTGAGGTACTCATATTTTTTCTGTTGAAGTGTAATTGACGTTTCAAGCCGGACCTCACTGTTGAGACCAGGGTGGTTGCTGCAGAGAGAAATCACAAATAAAAATCCTAACTGGTGCAGTGGGATTTAAACTCACAACCTCTCTGTCTTGAGACTAGCGTAACTTGAGATTGAAAACTTCCTCTTCAAGCACATTCCACAGAGAATTGTGAATTGTTTTAGGCTCAAAACTTTCCACTGTGAGAATTTCAATCACAGCTTATAGCTTCTGACATGTATTCAGTGCATCCACCATTTTGATAACTAACACAAGGAAGCATGTGACACCAGACTGTGGAAATTTTTTTTTTTGGCAGAGCACAAAAAAAAAAAAAAAATCTTTACATTGGAAACAATACATTTGATAAAACTTTTGCAGTGCAGATAGACTTTCACAGCATATCAGTTTAAAATTGTTTCTTTAGAGAGTTAAGTATACATTTTATATGACATTTTCATTTGTCATTCATTCATTTATTGAGTGCTGTCTCCGCATCCAAAGTTGGCTATCATGGAGCACCTTTCTGCTCTGTCTCTTGCTTCGATGATGCAGATTATCATAGGCTGATTTGTCCATCTTTTGATGTTACTCGTCCATATTAGCCTTGGTCTACCTCTGCCTCTTTTACATTGCATTTTCCCTCCCAAGATTACTTTTAGTGGGCTACTGTGTCTTTTAACATGGCCCAAAAATCTCATTTGTTGTGTGTGAATTGTGTTTAGTAGTTCTCTTTTCATTTTTAGTTGTTTTAAGACTTCATTTGTTTTCTTTTCTTTCCTTCCAATTCTTCCTATTCTTCTATAAATCCATATCTCAAAAAAGCTTCAATTTTCTGTTCTGTTTTCTTGTCTAATTTCCATGTTTCTGCACCATACAGGAATGTTGAAAAGATATAATAATTTGCTATTCTTTGTTTTAGCCCTGGCTTTATTTATTTTGATGTTAGTATATTTTTCATGGCATTAACTCTTTCCATACATTTCGCCGCTCTGTGCATCACGCTAATTTCGGCCACGTACATTTCGCCACATATTGTGTCACTCTCAATTTGATTAGTGTAAACCGTCATCAAACCATATTCTTTTTACATGTCTTGTATCATGTTGGTATTGGTGAAATATAATACCTTGTTCAATTATCTACAAATTCATATATAATATGTTATGTGTTAGATAAATATAAATATGTTGGTTGATGCTTAAACCCATGAAAAAATTTGTCTCAGAAATCTCTTCCATTGCATCGATAAAAATCTTCTGTTCGGAAAGTGTTAAAATTACTTTTTTGCCATTCCTATTTTTTTTTTTTATTTTAGTTGTACATTTCCATCACTGGTTATAGTATGTCCAAAGTAGTTGTAGTTCTGAACTGTCTTTAGGTAGTGCAGCATTGATGCTGGCCATGACGTTATATAAAAGTCATGATGGTCATAAAAAATATAATCACTAACACCATTATTCCTGCATAGATCAAAAGGGATGATGAGTTTAATTTATACATGTTAACTATTGTTGTTATGTTTATGTACAATGTTTAAATATTTACAGAAGCATATTATAATTGTTGACATATATTTATATATCTGTCATTGTTTTTAATTATTTACGCATTTTGGAAAGTATGTTAGTACTATTTACAAACATTTACATATATAATTGCTCGCAAAAGCCTGCCTGTTATAAACTTTTTACAAATTTTTCCATGTTTACCAAGGTGTCAGACCAAGGGGTCATCCACATTACTAAGAACTACAGCAAGCTATGCAACCTCAGGTTTCAGGGCTGTGAGGCTATCTCATACACTGGCTTAGATTTTCTGGCACAGAACTGCTCAAGACTTCGCTCGTTGGACATAGGTAAATGTGACATAACTGATGGACTGTATGCCTTATCTATGCACTGTCCAAATCTATATAAACTTTGGAATGAAGTCATGTAATGCGACAATAAACAAAGGAATAGTGATGATTGCTTATAGGTGCTCTTCATTTCAGCAGTTGCATGTCCAGGATTGTTGTCTGTCCCTGATGCATATGCTATGGTTAGAAAGTACTGCAAGAGAGCCATCACAGAACACACAAATCCAGTAATTCGATAAAGCAGCTTTTTATACTAATTTTGTTCTTTTGAGTTGTGTCCACATTTTGTAATAGTTGAGTAACAGTCTGAGAGATAAAATTAGAAGTGAAGAATTAAGAAAAAAGCTAGAAATAATTTCTGCCATTGAATAGATAAAGAAACAATTATAAAAACGTTTGTTCCTTGTGTTGTGGTAACACTTATCAATATATGATTCAATGAGCCATCAATAAATCTATGAGAACACAGACCAGAGGCCTGACCATGAAAGAGATTGAATTTTAGTAACGCTATGAAACGAGGTAGGGGAGGTCAAGAGAACATAGACCGCCAGTTGTAGTTGTAAGTCAAAGGCCCTGGTATCATTGCAAACAAATTTAAATACATAAGTGCTCAACCGCCCATGCCAGTGGAATCATCTGAATTAACATCTCATCTCATAGAAGGATCCAAACAAAGAAAGGCAGCTGCAGTCCCCCTCATAGCAGCCACAGCACATGCCAAAAGATATAAGGTGCAGCCGCACTGAAAGTGAATACAGCCGAACTGTCCTTCGTCATATGATATCATTCATTGTAAGTATCATAATATTGAAACATGATTCAGATGAAAACTACAGCTTAGTGTGCACAGCTTACAGTGTACACTAAACTCAATATTTCTGGCATCAAGCTGGACTTGGAATTTGAGGAAACTGCAACAGGGAACGCTTTTCAAACAGAGCCTCAACAGTTTTGCCACCTATCTGCCATATTGACCGGAAGTCCTGATTTGGCATTGTAAGATCTTCTAAAAATAATCATTTTAAGTAATTCATTTCACAAAGTAAGATCATCAAAGAAATAATCAACACTTTAAACGTGAGTAGCAAAAATGTCATAAAAGTATATAAGATGTACCGGCAACAGAAAACAGTCATGAGAAATGGAAACCAGGAATGTTTCAACAAATAAAACAATGTGTTAGGTAAGTGTATGTGCTCTTCTATCTATCTATCTATTGACCTTTCGAGCCGTAACCGGCCCATAGGGCGTAGACCAAGATACACCTTCTCCTATATGAATTTTTGTTCTAGCAGTTTTCTTTTAGAGATATTTTATCAAATCTCGCCATCTGTCTCTGTTCTGTGCAAGCAGTTCTATCTCATTGAGGGAGCCGATTCCTGCTGCTCTTGCCTCTCTCATCAATGTTCTTCTCAGTGTCTCCCTGGGTCTTCCTCTTTTTCTTTACCTGTTGTTTCCCATATGAGGGCTTGCTTTGCTATTCGATTATTATCTCTTCTCATCACATGTCCAACGTATGACCATCGTCTTTTCTTTATTACTGAAGATATTAGTGGTTGATTGGCGATTTCTCTAATTTCCTCGTTTGTTTTGAATTCGTTCCATTCTATACCAAGTATTTTCCTTAGACATTTATTTTCGAATGCGTTCAACTTTGTTTCTATATCTCTTGTTGTTTTCCAGCTTTCACACGCATACGTAAGGGTTGATAGTACATTTGATTTGAATAGCCTAAGTTTTGTGTTTGTGCTAATGAGTTTAAATGGGTTAATGAATATAAATTGCTGTGGACAATGTTAATTTGATGCATGGATGTGAATTGTGGACAATCGGACAGCAGAAAAGAAAATTGTAAGAGGTGACAATAATGTGGTTTTACAGAAGAATGTGGAGAATACCATGGACAGCTAGGAACGAGCAATGAGGCTGTTCTAAAAGAGCAATGAGGATGTTCTGAAAGAGTAATGAAGTTGTTCTGAAAGAGCAATGAGGATGTTCTGAAAGAGTAATGAAGTTGTTTTAAAAGAGTAACGAGAGTATTCTAATAAGGTAACATGGATATTCCAAAAGAGTAATGAGGATATTCTAAAAGGGTCACACGGATATTCCAAAAGAGTAATTAGGATATTCTAAAAGAGTAACGAGAGTATTCTAAAAGGGTAACAGGGATATTCCAAAACAGTAATGAGGATATTCCAAAAGAGTAACGAGAGTATTCTAAAAGGGTAACAGGGATATTCCAAAACAGTAATGAGGATATTCCAAAAGAGTAATGAAGATGTTCTAAGAGAGTAAAGGGGATGATCTAAAAGAGTAATGAGGGTATTTTAAAAGAGTAATCAGGATGTTTTAAAAGAGTTATCAGGATGTTTTAAAAGAGTAATTAGGAGGTTTTAAAAGAGTAATTAGGAGGTTTTAAAAGAGTAATTAGGAGGTTTTAAAAGAGTAATCAGGATGTTCTAAAAGAGTAATCATGATGTTCTAAAAGAGTAATCAGGATGTTCTAAAAGAGTAATCATGATGTTCTAAAAGAGTAATTATGATGTTCTAAAATAGTAATATGATGTTCTAAAAGAGGCCAAATCATAAACAAAAGCTAATTTCCAACATCAGGAGACATTCTTCACTTGGAGTCATGACAGGAGATAGGAACAACTGGGATATTTTGTGACAACTGGGGTATTTTGTGAGAGCTGTGATTTGTTTTTGTGACAACTGAGATATTTTGTGACAGCTAAGATATTTTGTGGCAGGTGAGATATTTTTTGACTGCTATAATAGTTTGTTACAGCTGTGACATTTTGTAACAATAGAGATATTTTGTGACAGCTGTGATATTTTGTGACAGCTGGGAAATTGTGTTACAGCTGGGTGGTTCTGTGACAACTGAAATAGTTTGTTACAGCTTGGATATTTTGTTATAGGTATATTATTTTTACAGCTGGGATTTTTGTGACAGATGGGATATTTAGTGCCAAATGGGATATTCTGTGATGACTGGTTACAGCTGGGATATTTTTTGTGACAGGTGTGATATTTTATGACAGTTGTGATATTTTGTGATAACTGAGATATATATTGACAACAAAGATATTTTGTGATAATTGGGATATTTGGTGACTGCTGGGATATTTTGTGACAACTGGGATATTTTTTGTGACAGGTTTGATATTTTATGACAGTTTAGATATTTTGTGATAACTGAGATATATATTGACAACAAAGATATTTTGTGATAACTGGGATATTTGGTGACTGCTGGGATATTTTGTGACAACTGGGATATTTTTTTGTGACAGGTTTGATATTTTATGACAGTTTGGATATTTTGTGATAACTGAGATATATATTGACAACAAAGATATTTTGTGATAACTGGGATATTTGGTGACTGCTGGGATATTTTGTGACAACTGGGATATTTTTTTGTGACAGGTTTGATATTTTATGACAGTTTGGATATTTTGTGATAACTGAGATATATATTGACAACAAAGATATTTGTGATAACTGGGATATTTGGTGACTGCTGGGATATTTTGTGACAAACTGGGATATTTTTTTTACAGCTGGAAAATTTTTGCGATATCTTTGATAATTTTGTTACAGCTTTGATATTTTGTTATAGCTAGAATATTTTTGTTACAGCTTTGATATTTTGTTATAGCTAGAATATTTTGTGACAACGGAGATATTTTTTTACAGCTGGGAAATTGTTGTGATATCTTTGATATTTTTGTTACAGCTAGAATATTTTGTTATAGCTAGAATATTTTGTTATAGCTAGAATATTTTGTTATAGCTAGAATATTTTGTTATAGCTAGAATATTTTGTTATAGCTATAATATTTTTGTTACAGCTTTGATATTTTGTTATAGCTAGAATATTTTGTTATAGCTAGAATATTTTGTTATAGCTAGAATATTTTGTTACAGCTAGAATATTTTGTTACAGCTAGAATATTTTGTTATAGCTAGAATATTTTGTTATAGTTAGAATATTTTGTTATAGCTAGAATATTTTGTTATAGCTAGAACATTTTGTTATAGCTAGAACATTTTGTTATAGCTAGAATATTTTTGTTACAGCTTTGATATTTTGTTATAGCTAGAATATTTTGTTATAGCTAGAATATTTTGTGACAACGGAGATATTTTCTTACACCTGGGAATTTTTCTTACAGCTGGGATATTTTTTGCTATCAGTGACATTTTGTGACAACTGGGATATTTTTGGTGACTGATAGGATATTTTGTGATAATTGAAATATTTGGAGACAACTGAGATATTTTCTTACAGTTGATATATTTTTGACAACTGCTGAGACATTTTGTTACAACTGAGATACTTTGTGACAGCTGCGATGTTTTGTTACTGCTGGGATATCTGTTATAGCTGGGACATTTTATGACAGCTTGGATATTTAGTGACAAATGGGATATTATGTGACAGCAGGAATATTTTTGTGATAGCTTTGATAATTTGTGACAGCTGGGATATTTTCTTGCAGCTGGGATACTTTGTGACAACTGATATTTTCATGCAGCTGGAATATTTTGTGACAACTCAGACATTTTGTGACAGCTGGGATATTTTGTTAAAACTGAGATATTTTGTGACAGCTGGGATATTTTGTTACAGCTGGGATATTTTGTGAAAACTGAGATATTTTGTGACAGCTGGGATATTTTGTTACAGCTTGGACATTTTATGACAGCAAGGACATTTTGTGACATCTGGGGTTTTGTGACAAATTAGATATTTTGTGATGTCTATGATATTTTGTTATAGCAGGGAAATTTTGTAATAGCTGAGATATTTTGTACCAACTGGGATATTTTTATCACAGCTGGGATATTTTGTGACAGCTGAGATATTTTTATGACATTTGTAATATTCTGTGACAGCTGTGATATTTTCTGACAACTGAGATATTTTGTTACAACTGGGATGTTTTTTGACGGGGATGGTTATGGTTATGGTTATGGTCCCGGTATCACTGCAAATGAATTAAAATCCATAATTGCTCAACCGTCCGTGCCAGTGGAATCATCCGAATTACTAACTCATCTCCAAAACAAAGGAAGGTAGCTGTAGTCCCCATCATAGCAGTCTCAGCACACACCAAAAGACATAAGGCAAAACTGCACAGAAAGTGAACACAGTCAACTGTTCCCTGTCATACGATATCAGCATTCATCGTAAACCATTGGAATATCGAAACATGATCAACACGGATGATACACACAGCTCACGGTGTGCACAAAGCACTTAACTCAGTAGCTCCTGCAGCAAACCGAACTTGGAATATGCGGAAACTGCAACATGGAACACTTTTCAGATACAGCTTGACGGGGATATTATGTGACAGCAACTATATTTTTGTGACAGCTTTGATCATTTGTGACAGCTGCAATATTTTGTTACTGCTTGGATATTTTGTATAGCTAGGACATTTTATGACAGCTTGGCTATTTTATGACAGCTTTGATATTTAGAGACAACTGGGATATTATGTAACAGCTGGAATATTTTTGTGATAGCTTTGATAATTTGTGACAACTTGGATATTTTGTTATAGCTGGGATACTTTGTGACAACTGTGCTATTTTCATACATCTGGAATATTTTGTGACAACTGGAGTATTTTGAGACAACTGAGATATTTTATGACAGCTGGGATATTTTGTTACAGCTCGGACATTTTATGACAGTGAGGACATTTTGTGACATCTGGGATTTTTGTGACAAGTGAGATATTTTGTTACAGCTCAGAGATTTTATGACAGCGAGGACATTTTGTGACATCTGGGATTTTTGTGACAAAGAGATATTTTGTGATGGCTAGGATATTTTGTTATAGCAGGGATATTTTGTGACAGCTGAGATATTTTAATGACAGCTGTTATAATTTCTGACAACTGAGATATTTTGCGACAGTTTTGATACTTTGTGACAGCTATGATTTTTTTAAAACATATTTTGTGACAGCTGGGATATTTTGTGACAGATTTGATATTTCGTGACAGCTAGGATATTTTGTAATAACTGCCATATTTTGTAAAAAAAAAAAAAGGGATATTTTTGGTGACAGCTGCAATATTTTGTGATAATTCATATTATTTTGTAACAACTGCAATATTTTCTTACAGCTGAGATATTTTGTTACAACTGAGACATTTAACAACTGTGACATTATGTGACATTTGAGATATTTTGTGAAATCTAAGCTATTTTGTTACAACTGAGTTATCTTTTGACAGCTGGGATATTTGTGACAGCTATTATATTTTATTACAACTGGGATATTATGGGACAGCTGGAATATTTTCGTGACAGCTTTGAAAATGTCACACCAAGGATATTTTGTGACAGCTGTTATATTTTTTTACAACCTGGATATTATATGACAGCTGGAATAGTTTTGTGATAGCTTTGATAATTTGTGACAGTTGGGATATTTTGTTAAAGCTGGGATATTTTGTGACAACTGTGATATGTTGTTACAACTGGGGTATTTTGTGACAACTGAGATATTTTGTTTCATCTGACATTTTGTGACAACTGAGATATTTTGTTTCATCTATAACATTTTGTGACAACTGAGATATTTTGTTTCATCTATGACATTTTGTGACAACTGAGATATTTTGTGATATGTATGATATCTTGTTAAAAGTTGGGATTATTTTGTGACAGCTAAGATATTTTGTTTCATCTATGACATTTTGTGACAACTGAGATATTTTGTTTCATCTGACATTTTGTGACAACTGAGATATTTTGTTTCATCTATGACATTTTGTGACAACTGAGATAATTTGTTTCATCTGACATTTTGTGACAACTGAGATATTTTGTTTCATCTGACATTTGTGACAACTGAGATATTTTGTTTCATCTGACATTTTGTGACAACTGAGATATTTTGTTTCATCTATAACATTTTGTGACAACTGAGATATTTTGTTTCATCTATGACATTTTGTGACAACTGAGACATTTTGTGATATTTACGATATCTTGTTAAAAGTTGGGATATTTTGTGACAGCTAAGATATTTTGTTTCATCTATGACATTTTGTGACAACTGAGATATTTTGTTTCATCTATGACATTTTGTGACAACTGAGATATTTTGTTTCATCTATGACATTTTGTGACAACTGAGATATTTTGCGATATTTATATCTTGTTAAAAGTTGGGATATTTTGTGACAGCTAAGATATTTTTCAACAACTGGGATATTTTGTGATGGGAGATGTTTTGTGATATCTATGACATATTTTGACAACTAAGATATTTTATGACGAGTGAGATATTTTATTACATCTGGGATATTAATAACTGGGATTTTTTGTGACATATTTGATATTTTGTGACGAATGATATTTTGTGACAGCTATGATATTTTGTGACAGCTATGATATTTTGTGACAGCTGGGATATTTTTGTGATGCCTTTGATAATTTGTGACTGGTAGAATATTTTGTAACAGCTAGAATATTTTGGTACAGCTGGGATATTTTGTTATAGCAGAGATATTTTGTGACAAACTGGGATATTTTGTGATAGCTGGGATATTTTCAGACAACTGTGACATTTGTGAGAGCTGGGATATTTGGTGACAACAGAGATATTTTGTTACAGCTGGGATATTTTATGACGGCTGGGATTTTTTGTGACAACTGATATATTTTGTTGCAACTAGAAATTTGTTTGAGGTAGCCATTAGAACTGAAATAGAGAAAAGATCTTTATCTTTATAAAGAAACTGTATCTTTCCTCATTGGTTAAATCAAATGTGGGAGGTAGCCATTAGAAGTGAAATAGAGAAAAGATCTTTATCTTTGTAAAGAAACTGTATCTTTCCTCATTGGCTAAATCAAATGTGGGAGGTAGCCATTAGAAGTAAAATAGAGAAAAGATCTTTATCTTTGTAAAGAAACTGTATCTTTCCTCATTGGCTAAATCAAATGTGGGAGGTAGCCATTAGAAGTAAAATAGAGAAAAGATCTTTATCTTTGTAAAGAAACTGTATCTTTCCTCATTGGCTAAATCAAATGTGGGAGGTAGCCATTAGAAGTAAAATAGAGAAAAGATCTTTATCTTTGTAAAGAAACTGTATCTTTCCTCATTGGCTAAATCAAATGTGGGAGGTAGCCATTAGAAGTAAAATAGAGAAAAGATCTTTATCTTTGTAAAGAAACTGTATCTTTCCTCATTGGCTAAATCAAATCTGGGAGGAAAGAACTAACCTGCAACTCTCTGTCGCAGCTTTCTTCTCTTCTTCTTTTTTTGTATTTGACAGTTTGATGCTAAAGAATGTTCTTGACAGGGATCTGTGATTGGCTTTATTTATAGTAAGTAGTTTGTTTCTTCTGTTCTTCTTTATCTCTATTTGACAGTTTTGATGCTAAAGAATGTTCTTGACAGGGATCTGTGATTGGCTTTATTTATAGTAAGTAGTTTGTTTCTTCTGTTCTTCTTTATCTCTATTTGACAGTTTTGATGCTAAAGAATGTTCTTGACAGGGATCTGTGATTGGCTTTATTTATAGTAAGTAGTTTGTTTCTTCTGTTCTTCTTTATCTCTATTTGACAGTTTTGATGCTAAAGAATGTTCTTGACAGGGATCTGTGATTGGCTTTATTTATAGTAAGTAGTTTGTTTCTTCTGTTCTTCTTTATCTCTATTGACAGTTCTGATGCTAAAGAATGTTCTTGACAGGGATCTGTGATTGGCTTTATTTATAGTAAGTAGTTTGTTTCTTCTGTTCTTCTTTATCTCTATTTGACAGTTTTGATGCTAAAGAATGTTCTTGACAGGGATCTGTGATTGGCTTTATTTATAGTAAGTAGTTTGTTTCTTCTGTTCTTCTTTATCTGTATTTAACAGTTTTGATGCTAAAGAATGTTCTTGACAGGGATCTGTGATTGGCTTTATTTATAGTAAGTAGTTTGTTTCTTCTGTTCTTCTTTATCTCTATTTGACAGTTTTGATGCTAAAGAATGTTCTTGACAGGGATCTGTGATTGGCTTTATTTATAGTAAGTAGTTTGTTTCTTCTGTTCTTCTTTATCTCTATTTGACAGTTTTGATGCTAAAGAATGTTCTTGACAGGGATCTGTGGTTGGCTTTATTTATAGTAAGTAGTTTGTTTCTTCTGTTCTTCTTTATCTGTATTTGACAGTTTTGATGCTAAAGAATGTTCTTGACAGGGATCTGTGATTGGCTTTATTTATAGTAAGTAGTTTGTTTCTTCTGTTCTTCTTTATCTGTATTTGACAGTTTTGATGCTAAAGAATGTTCTTGACAGGGATCTGTGATTGGCTTTATTTATAGTAAGTAGTTTGTTTCTTCTGTTCTTCTTTATCTCTATTTGACAGTTTTGATGCTAAAGAATGTTCTTGACAGGGATCTGTGATTGGCTTTATTTATAGTAAGTAGTTTGTTTCTTCTGTTCTTCTTTATCTCTATTTGACAGTTCTGATGCTAAAGAATGTTCTTGACAGGGATCTGTGATTGGCTTTATTTATAGTAAGTAGTTTGTTTCTTCTGTTCTTCTTTATCTCTATTTGACAGTTTTGATGCTAAAGAATGTTCTTGACAGGGATCTGTGATTGGCTTTATTTATAGTAAGTAGTTTGTTTCTTCTGTTCTTCTTTATCTCTATTTGACAGTTCTGATGCTAAAGAATGTTCTTGACAGGGATCTGTGATTGGCTTTATTTATAGTAAGTAGTTTGTTTCTTCTGTTCTTCTTTATCTCTATTTGACAGTTTTGATGCTAAAGAATGTTCTTGACAGGGATCTGTGATTGGCTTTATTTATAGTAAGTAGTTTGTTTCTTCTGTTCTTCTTTATCTGTATTTAACAGTTTTGATGCTAAAGAATGTTCTTGACAGGGATCTGTGATTGGCTTTATTTATAGTAAGTAATTTGTTTCTTCTGTTTCTTCTTTCCTTCCTTATTTACTTTCCACATCGATGTGAGAAATAGTTTACAGAGTTTTGATCTTTGATGTCCTCTTCTGCTTTCACATTTAGTATTTGTTTATTCATCATTTTTAGAGTATCCTCTTGGTTTTTTGTTTTTATAGAATTTGTTAACTGTATGGATTGTGTTTGGTTGTTTCTGTCTTGTTTCATAGCCTATTTAATTCATTGTTTATTTATATATTCTTCTGTGGAGGTGTTCCAAAACCTAGCTCTTAGTTCTTCAATTTGATTTTGTCTGTCAAGCTGGCTCCCATTATTTATCTGATACATTTCACTTCTGTGACATTTAACTTATTAGTTGTTCCAAAATCTAGCTTTCAAGTAAACCATTGATAACTCAACATTGATAATTCAACATTGATAACTCAACATTGATATTGTTCTTTTTTTAAAAAAACTATGTTGTGATTTCTTTCTTTACCAATAATGATACCATTTTGTCCAAAAATTTGGCTTGGTTTTCTGCATCATAAGTCCACTCTTCCATTGCTTGGAGATAGGGGACAAATATGAAATACACAATATATTGAATATCACATGGGGACTGAAGAAGAGCTACAGAAAACATGTAAAATAAACACAGAATTATATTAAGTTGCTAAATCTATAGAAAGATGAGACAAACTACAACATTTCGGCAAAAGCCTTCATTAAGTATACACCAACAGATAGTATTATAACCAAAACAAACACAAAAAACAGGCAAGTACTTATCTTAAAATGGAAAAAGAGGTCTAATTAGTCTTAATACTATTTGTGTTTATTTTACACATCTTTCACTGCTTGCTTGTTGTCATGTCACAAGACAGCAGTGGTATTTGAGATCCTCTGTTATTTTTAATTATTTGCACTTATCAACTTGTTGAAATAATTTGCTTCTTATTTGAAATTTCACTGAACCATCTGAGAGGTCATCTTTTTTTTTTCCCGCTGTTTCATTTGTTTGCTGTTGGATGCTCTTTTCTTTTTCTGCTATTTCATCTGATTGCTGTTGGATGCTCTTTTCTGCTTTTGCTGTTTCATCTGATTGCTGTTAGATGCTCTTTTATTTTCTTTGTTGTTTCATCTAATGCTTTGGATGTCATGTCAAAGTTATTTAATTTTTTGTCTCTGAATGAAACTCAGAATTGTTCTGACATCTACTTTTCTTTTTAATATCTTGTTGTTGATGTCATACCTTCTTGTTACATTCCGCATTCTTCTTCTGTGATGTCTCATTCTAGTGCTTGTGAATCTTTCTTTGTAGTCATATTTTCTTTAAAAGAAAACGTTTTAATAAAGTAAATTGAATACATTGAAAGAGGATTATCAGTTATAGATCTAATGTAATATTTAATGACATTGCTGTTGAAGATGATGCATCTGGACAACCACTTTCAAAATGTATGGTAGAATGTTTCTAAAACTAAGATCATGCCATCTTCCACATTTACCCTGTTTTTTTTTGTTTTGTTTTTGCTGTTGTTATTATTTTACTATGAAGAAACATTGAAAATCAACACCCCTGAGATATGTTTGAGGCAAATGAAAGTAAAATAGTTAGGGTGATCTTCTACAGTGTAAAGAAAACACCTCAACCATTTCTCAATATTTTTTTTGCTGAAAGTCTGAGTCTGCTATTGAAACAAAGGGTACGCAGATTAAAAACATATTTTGATTTTGAAGTTTATGTGATTAATATCTCTTACCTGTAACATATAATTTTATTGTAATAATAATGCAGAATTTGTATGTTATATTTGTTGAAGGATTGAAGGTGTGGTGATGCAGATATAGAAGTGAAATATCTATAATGATCTCTAGGGGACCTCTGATTAGTTAACAATTTTTCTAATTTAAAAGAGTGTCATACATTAAGAGTGTCATACATTGGTTGAGAGACTGAAAGAAAGTGAGATACAGGGAAGAGAGAGAGATATAGCCTCAGGGGGGAGACAAAAGACAGAAATAAAGTTATTGAATTATTTATTTACATTTTTTAGTACATTTTACAGCATAGTGCATCACTCTGTTTAGTGTGAACCGTCATCAAATCATATTCTTTTCACATGTTCCTTTATCATCTTGCTATGGGTGAAATCTAACGCCTCGTTCAATTATCTATAAATTAATAATAAATATGTGATATGTTAGATACATATAAATATGGGATATGTTAGATGTATATAAATATGTCGATTGATTCTTGAAACCATGAAAAATTGTGTCTCTGAAATCTCTTTCATTGCATTGATAAAAAGCTTCCGTATGGAAATAGTTAAAAAAATGGATGACTAGAAAAGGAATATGTCATGTTTGGATATACAAACTATATGTATTTGTATGTTTTTTCTACTGTACTCATTATTTGCAAGCTGGGCTTGTTTGTCATATCCAAAAATGAATAAATATAGAGAAATAACTTTGAGACCACATAGTTTCTTGCAGGATCAGCAACTCAAAGTGGATCAAATCATCACTGTATTATTTCTATTTAGTTATCTAGCAAATGTGTATGTCTATAGTGTTGGAACTTTGATATAGACCTATTGCATAGTATTACCTTCTAGGACAGACAAGATCTACCCTTTCCAGTAAGAATCTGAAAATAAGAAATCTCTATTGGTGGTCAATCTACTTTCATTTTCCTGGCGTCGAAAGCTCAACCGATATCAGAGCAACTCTATTTCCTCAAAGACCGGATAAATGAACACCTTGAATGGAACTACAAGGCAACTCAGAAATACCTGCAGATATCACTACATGGCATTGGACCAAAGGCAACTCAGAAATACCTGCAGATATCATTACATGGCATTGGACCAAATGGCGTCAGCTCACAGGCTTCTGCGTCCATAACAACATTCCTGAGATTTAACCACCAAAATCTATCAAAAAATTGCTGACATAAACAGTTTCGCAAGTGGTTACACTTTCAGGATTGATTTATTCTATTTATTTAATTACATTTTTACCCACTTGTACAAACTGTATCTTTGTTTTGTCCTTAGAAAAGACAAATTGTTAGATTATTGAATGAATTTGTGACAGCCATTAATGTCCTTCTAGAACTTGTTTATCACTGACACTTTAGTCAATTTGCTTATTAGTGTCATTGCTAGAAGTTCAAATACATTTGCTTCTTCTGTTATACATTCAAAGTGATCAAGAAGCAGTATCTTCAAATAGAAATACTTTTGTCATTACAAATTGAACATTTCTTCCCAAAACTCTCAGATTTACCACTCTTTGATCTTTTTGTTACAAGCATTAACTCCTAAAATATCATTCACACGCAAATATTTACATTATCTTAACATTTTACATTCTGTATGTGGTGTGGCAAATTGAAACCACTCACATGAAATATCTATTAAAAGAATGTAAAAGTAAAGGTTCCATTCACATATGGGGAATATGGTGTCAGTGACCATATTTTTCTATGACCACGGCACATTTTTGGGTGATGTGGTCGGTATCACGCCAGGCCGCCTTTACTTCCAGAAAAAATCTCTGGTACCCATTTTTAGAGGCTGGTTGTACCCGGAGCCTTGTCAGTCCGAAAAAAATCCGCCACTGCTGGGGATCGAACCTGGACCCTTCAGGTCAGGAAGCGAGCACACTCAACCGCCGAGACTCCATAACAAGAATGAGGAACATATATTAGTATCAGGAGATTTTTGTGTTCTGGAACTTGATTGTTGAATAGTTTCCTTCATGCTATTATGTTGTCAGCTTATATATGACTTGATTGTTGAATAGTTTCCTTCATGCTATTATGTTGTCAGCTTATATATGACTTGATTGTTGAATAGTTTCCTTCATGCTATTATGTTGTCAGCTTATATATGACTTGATTGTTGAATAGTTTCCTTCATGCTATTATGATGTCAGCTTATATATGACTTGATTGTTGAATAGTTTCCTTCATGCTATTATGATGTCAGCTTATATATGACTTGATTGTTGAATAGTTTCCTTCATGCTATTATGATCTCAGCTTATATATGACTTGATTGTTGAATAGTTTCCTTCATGCTATTATGATGTCAGCTTATATATGACTTGATTGTTGAATAGTTTCCTTCATGCTATTATGTTGTCAGCTTATATATGACTTGATTGTTGAATAGTTTCCTTCGTGCTATTATGATGTCAGCTTATATATGACTTGATTGTTGAATAGTTTCCTTCATGCTATTATGATGTCAGCTTATATATGACTTGATTGTTGAATAGTTTCCTTCATGCTATTATGTTGTCAGCTTATATATGACTTGATTGTTGAATAGTTTCCTTCATGCTATTATGTTGTCAGCTTATATATGACTTGATTGTTGAATAGTTTCCTTCATGCTATTATGTTGTCAGCTTATATATGACTTGATTGTTGAATAGTTTCCTTCATGCCATTATGATCTCAGCTTATATATGATTTTATTGTTGAATAGTTTCATGCTATTATGATGTCAGCTTATATATGATTTGATTGTTGAATAGTTTCATGCTATTATGATCTCAGCTTATATATGATTTGATTGTTGAATAGTTTCCTTCATGCTATTATGATCTCAGCTTATATAGGATTTTATTGTTGTACAGTTTCCTCTATTATGATCTCAGCTTATATATGATTTTATTGTTGAATAGTTTCCTTCATGCTATTATGATCTCAGCTTATATATGACTTGATTGTTGAATAGTTTCCTTCATGCTATTATGATCTCAGCTTATATATGACTTGATTGTTGAATAGTTTCCTTCATGCTATTATGATCTCAGCTTATATATGACTTGATTGTTGAATAGCTTCCTTCATGCTATTATGATCTCAGCTTATATATGACTTGATTGTTGAATAGCTTCCTTCATGCTATTATGATCTCAGCTTATATATGACTTGATTGTTGAATAGCTTCCTTCATGCTATTATGATCTCAGCTTATATATGACTTGATTGTTGAATAGCTTCCTTCATGCTATTATGATCTCAGCTTATATATGACTTGATTGTTGAATAGCTTCCTTCATGCTATTATGATCTCAGCTTATTTATGATTTTATTTAGTTGTCATCCTCTGCAATTTTTTTGCCTGGAATTTTGTGAAAGGTTCTCAAAACTTTAGACACATTTAATTTTGAAAGTAAGAAAAATTCTGGTATGGTTATCTATTGCAAAATATATAATTGAACAAAAGCATTTATTTGTTACTGACAGAAGACAGCCAGTTAGCTCTCTTGTAGATGTCATGTTCTGTTTCTTTACTCATGCTCTGAGAAATAAAGAATCTGTATAAATAATTTGTATGAACTATTGTTATTTAATTTATTTATTACACAAGGGCATATATACAGGTACAAAGTATACCTACTTTTGAAAAGGTGAAGTTGGCTCTTTTTACATAAAGAGCACAGGGTTTGAGATCGGATTCATCAGTCATCTCTGTTGAATAAAATAGGTACCTGACCTGTGTTTAGGGAAGTAAAGACATAAAGAAAAAGATATTAAATGTAAGCAAGAGAGTGATGCCACTTGACTCCACTCCTCATGTTGGTAATGCTTTTTTACATAAAGAGCACAGGGTTTGAGATCGGATTCATCAGTCATCTCTGTTGAATAAAATAGGTACCTGACCTGTGTTTAGGGAAGTAAAGACATAAAGAAAAAGATATTAAATGTAAGCAAGAGAGTGATGCCACTTGACTCCACTCCTCATGTTGGTAATGCTTTTTTACATAAAGAGCACAGGGTTTGAGATCGGATTCATCAGTCATCTCTGTTGAATAAAATAGGTACCTGACCTGTGTTTAGGGAAGTAAAGACATAAAGAAAAAGATATTAAATGTAAGCAAGAGAGTGATGCCACTCCACTCCTCATGTTGGTAATGCTTGAGTTCATGTGATGACCACAAGAGTGAACCTCTTCTTCATCCACACCTAAAAGGAAGTTCAGTGAGTGTGGTTGTGCTGTGTTGTGGTTTGCTGTAGAATTGTGATATTTCCACCTTTGGCTTAACACTTCAGCGCCTCATTTTTCAGTACTGGCTTGTCCTCCATCAATTCCTAATCATTAGACTAGTCAGTGTGGTTGTGCTGTGTTGTGGTTTGCTGTAGAATTGTGATATTTCCACCTTTGGCTTAACACTTCAGCGCCTCATTTTTCAGTACTGGCTTGTCCTCCCATCAATTCCTAATCATTAGACTAGTCAGTGTGGTTGTGCTGTGTTGTGGTTTGCTGTAGAATTGTGATATTTCCACCTTTGGCTTAACACTTCAGCGCCTCATTTTTCAGTACTGGCTTGTCCTCCCTATCACCTAATCATTAGACTAGTCAGTGTGGTTGTGCTGTGCTGTGGTTTGCTGTAGAATTGTGATATTTCCACCTTTGGCCTAACACTTCAGCACCTCATTTTTCAGTACTGGTTTATCCTCCCATCAATTCCTAATCATTAGACTAGTCAGTGTGGTTGTGCTGTGTTGTGGTTTGCTGTAGAATTGTTATATTTCCACCTTTGGCCTAACACTTCAGCGCCTCATTTTTCAGTACTGGCTTGTCCTCCCTATCACCTAATCATTAGACTAGTCAGTGTGGTTGTGCTGTGTTGTGGTTTGCTGTAGAATTGATATTTCTACCTTTGGCCTAACACTTCAGCGCCTCATTTTTCAGTACTGGCTTGTCCTCCCATCAATTCCTAATCATTAGACTAGTCAGTGGGTACAAGCATCAAGATGGATCAAGATGTGTAGAAATGCCAAGCTGATTATAATAATGACAATTTAAAGAAAAGGAAAAAGTCGTATGGTAATAGCTTTATGTAGTTGAGAAACAAAAGTAGAACAACATTTCAGCCAAGAAGGCCTTCATCTGAAACAATAAAGCTTTTAGGAAAGACCTTACAAAGGTTGATAAAAAGTTACACAAAAATACATTTTCTTACAATAAAGGACTACTTACTGACTATGCACATTCATCACCAAGAATTGTGAGGAGCTGCAATATTTTGTCCTGAGTCTAAGTGTTTTGTATTTGACAGTTGTTAACCTTTACTGCTGCTAGGTTTTCTGTGACATTGTCTATCTGTATGACTTCTGGTCTTCCTTGAGCCTTGAAACCAGTCTATCAACTCTTGCAGGTACACAGCAAGTTACTGGTTCAGTGGTTTACTGGTTAGAATCCAAAATCCAAAATTCTTTGCGTTTCTATATGCTTATTGCTAGTTGTGATTTCATCAGTTCACCTGAATTTCACCATTTTTCACTTATGTTAAGTGAAATGTAAGACATTTAAGGCAGTGTTTGCAGCTACATTTTAAAGGAGAGAAATTTAATACAGTATTTGTAATTTAAACTTTAACCGTTGAAAATTTTAAACAGTTATACAGTAAATGAAACTAAACTTTAATCTTTGGAAATTTAAGACAGTTAATACAGTACCTCAAACTAAACTTACATTTTTGAAAAATTAAGACAGTTAATAGAGTACTCCAAAATAAATTTTATTCTTTAGAAAGAAATTTAATACAGTAAATCAAACTAAAATTTAATCATTGTAAATTTAAGATAGTTAATACAGTACTTCAAACTAAAATTTAATGTTTGTAAATTTAAGAGGGTTAATATAATCAATACATTAATTCAAACTAAACTTTAATCATTGTAAATTTAAGAGAGTTAATACAATACTTCAAACTAAACTTTAATCATTGTAAATTTAAGAGAGTTAATACAATACTTCAAACTAAACTTTAATCATTGTAAATTTAAGAGAGTAATACAATACTTCAAACTAAAATTTAATCATTGTAAATTTAAGAGAGTTAATACAATACTTCAAACTAAACTTTAATCATTATAAATGTAAGACAGTTAATACAGTACTTCATACTAAACTTTAATCTTTGGAAATTTAAGACAATTAATACAGTCTCTCTTCTACCTTTTTAGTTCCCTGTGGAGCATAGGTCTTCAATAAACACTTTCCAAGTCGATCTGTTTTTTGCCATTCTTTTAAGATCATTCCATGTTTTCCCATCATCTTCATCTCTGCTTCTATCTGTCTTCTCCAAGAATTCCTTGGTCTTCCTCTTTGTCTTTTCCCCTGGGGATTCCAAAAAAGGGCCTGTTGTGTAATACCATCACTTTTGGCTTCCACAGTGTGTATCCTATCCAGCGCATATCGTCTTCGCTGTATCTCTTTATCCACTGGCATTTGACTGGTACATTTTCATAATTTTATGTTAGTGATTTTGTCCTGCAATTTCCATCCTTTTATTCTGCATAATTAATACAGTAATTCAAACTAAATTTTAAGCATTGTAAGTTTAAGACAGTTGGTACAGTAATTCAAACTAAACTTTAATCATTGTCAATTTAAGACCATTATTACAGTACCTCCAACTAAACTTTAATCATTGTAAATTTAAGACCATTATTACAGTACCTCCAACTAAACTTTAATCATTGTAAAATTAAGACCATTATTACAGTACCTCCAACTAAACTTTAATCATTGTAAATTTAAGACCATTATTACAGTACCTCCAACTAAACTTTAATCATTGTAAATTTAAGACCATTATTACAGTACCTCCAACTAAACTTTAATCATTGTAAATTTAAGACCATTATTACAGTACCTCCAACTAAACTTTAATCATTGTAAATTAAGACCATTATTACAGTACCTCCAACTAAACTTTAATCATTGTAAATTTAAGACCATTATTACAGTACCTCCAACTAAACTTTAATCATTGTAAATTTAAGACCATTATTACAGTACCTCCAACTAAACTTTAATCATTGTAAATTTAAGACCATTATTACAGTACCTCCAACTAAACTTTAATCATTGTAAATTTAAGACCATTATTACAGTACCTCCAACTAAACTTTAATCATTGTAAATTTAAGACCATTATTACAGTACCTCCAACTAAACTTTAATCATTGTAAATTTAAGACCATTATTACAGTACCTCCAACTAAACTTTAATCATTGTAAATTTAAGACCATTATTACAGTACCTCCAACTAAACTTTAATCATTGTAAATTTAAGACCATTATTACAGTACCTCCAACTAAACTTTAATCATTGTAAATTTAAGACCATTATTACAGTACCTCCAACTAAACTTTAATCATTGTAAATTTAAGACCATTATTACAGTACCTCCAACTAAACTTTAATCATTGTAAATTTAAGACCATTATTACAGTACCTCCAACTAAACTTTAATCATTGTAAATTTAAGACCATTATTACAGTACCTCCAACTAAACTTTAATCATTGTAAATTTAAGACCATTATTACAGTACCTCCAACTAAACTTTAATCATTGTAAATTTAAGACCATTATTACAGTACCTCCAACTAAACTTTAATCATTGTAAATTTAAGACCATTATTACAGTACCTCCAACTAAACTTTAATCATTGTAAATTTAAGACCATTATTACAGTACCTCCAACTAAACTTTAATCATTGTAAATTTAAGACCATTATTACAGTACCTCCAACTAAACTTTAATCATTGTAAATTTAAGATCATTATTACAGTACCTTCAACTAAACTTTAATCATTGTAAATTTAAGACCATTATTACAATGCTTGAAACCAAAACTTTAACAAAGGAGAATTCATGTTAGTTAAAACTCAATCCATATCACCATTAGTAAAGATCTGTACTTTCTCTTGAACAGTTCAAATAGAGGGAGGACTGAGTAAATGGTTTCAGTTTGATGAAAGGAATGATCTTCTTCTACCATTCAGCATCCCTGTAGATCAGGGATGGCCAATTAGGTGCCCGCGGGCCACTTGTGGCCGCGACGTCCTTTTTGTGGCCCGCGGCGGATAAAAAATAAAATCAGGTTGCATTGAGCAAAATGTCCTGGGTAAAATTGGTTAAAAATTTGTTACATTAACTTCTACCGTGGAGAAAGCTACCTCAAATATTCCCTAGTAGACCTATGTTTAACACTCGGAACACTCTAGTAGTTAGTTTAACGTCGGCTTCCCATCGTTCCTGGCCCATCCTTTTTTTTTTCCCTTTTGATCATCCTGCGACCGATTTAAACAAAGGAAGAAGCCAACAAATGGTTCTAGAGCTGACTCTCGGTTCGGCGAGTTCAAACAGTTTCCGCCAAGAAATACTGTCAGTCACCCACCTCCTCCACCCCAACACATTCACCTCACAATTATTTTACTTTCAGTTTCTTTCTCTCCAAACCTCTTTTCATCAGTCAAAATTATATATCCGCTCTGATCATTCTGATTTTGTCGAGTTACAGTGAACAGTTCCATTTTAACAGGAAACAGTGCTATTGTTGCAATCTGTGTTTTCATTGTCTGTTGCTTCAGTTGTGGTACGTAGGGAGGTCAAAAAGTAATGCACACCAATTTTTTTCTCGGCTAATAATAAAGATAGGAATATGAAAATTTGCACACTTGGAATATGACATGTTCCAATTATGTGCACCAAATTGCACAGCATTCTGAAAATATTACGCAATCTATGAACCGTTAAAATGGAGCTTGTCAACAATGTCCGTTACAAACAGGAATTGTCATAGAATTTCTGGTTGCGGAAAAAGAAACTGTGGCAAACATTCATAAACGACTGTGTGCAGTGTACAAATGTTCTGCAGTCGATAGGAGCACAGTTAGTCGCTGGGTTCAGAGAATTAAAGCTGCAGAAAGTGTACGAGTGGAGCTGCATGATTTACCGCGTTCTGGACGTGTTGCCTCGGCTACCAGCACAGACATGTTAAACCGGGCTGATGCCATTATTCGTAAGGATAGGCGTATCACTAGTCAGCAATGGCATTGCAGCTTACAGTCAGCAAGGGAAGTGCAATCGCAATTTTTAAAACTCTCGGATTTCAAAGATTTGCGCTCGATGGGTTCCTCGGTGCCTAACAAATGATCACAGAGTTCAAAGGAAAACATTCTGTTCTGAATTGTTGGAGCGTTTCGGTGTTGAAGGAGAAATGTTTTTGTCAAAATTGTTACCGGTGATGAAACGTGGGCACATTATTATGAGCCTGAAACAAAAATGCAGTCAATGGAATGGCATCATCCGCAGTCACCAAAAAGAAAAAAATTCAAAACATCTCCATCAGCCGGAAAGGTGATGATCACTGTCTTCTGGGACATTGATGGTGTGATTCTTGTTGATGTAATGACAAGAGGTGAGACAATCAACTCGACAGCTTACATCAATACACTGACAAAACTCAAAAATCGGTTCCACAGAGTTCGGCCTAATAAGCCATCTGCAGATTTGTTGCTTCAACATGACAATGCACGCCCTCACACAAGTCTGTAACACGGGAAGCAATCAACAAATTTGGTTGGACTGTACTGCCCCATCCTCCTTACAGCCCTGATCTGGCTCCCTCAGATTTCCATCTGTTTGGACCACTCAAAAAATTCCTGCGTGGGACACACTTTGACAATGATGAGGATGTGATCCGTGCAGTTAAAAAATGGCTACGCGAGCAGGACAAAACTTGGTACAAACGAGGCATTCATGACCTAGTTTCGCGTTGGCGTAAGGCAATACGCTTGGACGGAGATTATGTTGACAAATAGGTAGTGTCAAGGGGATGTTCAGCTACAATCTGTGAAAATTTCACACATTTTGCCCGAATAGTTTCCGAGAAAAAAATTGGTGTGCATTACTTTTGACCTCCCTTCAGTATAATATGAACAATAAGCATCAATTAAATGAAAAAATAAGATTTTTTCATGAGAAATGGCAACATGATTTTTTATTTATCAACAATAAGGATAGCAAACCACAGTGCCTTGTGTGTTTGCAAGTGTTGTCTGTAAATAAAGAGTATAATCTTAAAAAATCAGAATAATCAGAAAAATTTCTGATCCACATTTTAACAGCGTATTGGCCTTTTTGACTGATATCACCCAGCACATGAATGAACTCAACGTGAAGCTACAGGGGTGTTCCCAAACAGTCTCAGATTTGGTAGGACACCTAGATGGATTTATAAGTCAACTAAGAGTTTTTAGATTTACCCTGGCCAAAGAAAACTTCATTCATTTTCCTTCGTGCAAAGAATTGATTGAGGAGCGCAGTGACACTGATTTCAAATTTTCTGTATAAATATTAGACAACTATTGGAGCAATTCAATGAACGATTTTCTGACTTCAGTGGTATAGACCAGAACTGGCATTGTTTAACAACCCTATGAAGTGTGACATTTTCCAACAACATGACACTTTTCAGTTGGAGTTATGTAACCTCCAAAGTGACCCCTTTTTCCAATCAAGGATGGAGATAGGATTTGACTTTTGGAAACTTGTGCCACAGGAAAAAATATCCCGCATTGAGTGATTTCAGTTGAAAATTACTTCTATGTTCGGAAGCACATATATATGTGAATGCGCTTTTTCAACAATGAAGGAGATTAAATCGTCACAAAGAAACCGACTCACTGATGGCCACCTTCAGGATTTATTACGAATATCTCATCATCTTTACACATTGACTTTGATGAACTTGTTGCTGCACATGAACGTCCACATTGTTCTCATTAAGGTTTGTTACATGTCAACTTTAAAATGACCTAACTAAAACATGTTTGTTAAACAATATAAATAGCAAATTTTATTCATTTTTATAAATCAACTAGGCATTTTTAACTCTGTTGCAATAAAATGATTTATGTAAGCAAATAATGCCAATAAATAACAAAATATTACCTTAAAACAAATGCCAAGTTTATTTGTATTTATGTTGTTGTGTGTGGCCTGCCACACAAAAAATAATAAAAAGTGGCCCGCCATTTGAAAGAAATTGGCCATCCCTGGTGTAGGCGATCATGTCATTCCACAATCTTCTATCTACAGTGCATCGTTTCAGTTCTGTTGTTGACTGTTTGCCTGCCATGACACCAAGTTATCTAGTATTTTCTCACTTTGTCGCCCGCGATCTCTCTTTCCTTTTATTTTGCCAGTTGTAACCAAGTATTCCAACTTTCCTCTTCTCATGATGTGCCCGAAAAATGTTGATTGTTTCTTTCTGATGTTTTTAGGAGCTCCCTTTTTGTGTTGACCTCTTTATTTCCTCATTGGTCTTTTTAGCTGTCCAGGGAACTTTCAACATTCTTCTGAGAAATCCCATCTCTGTGGCCTCTAATCGTCTTTTCTTTTGTTTGTCCACGATTCACTTTCATAGGTCGAAATTGGTTCTATATAGCACCGATGAACTCTCTTTTTTACTTCTATTGACATAGATTTGTTGCTGAAGATATTTTTCATGTTTTGAAATGCTATATTGGCCTGAGCTATTCTGCTTTTTATTTCTGTGGTGCATCTTCCATCTGATGTTATTATTGTACCCAAGTATTTGAAACGTTGCACTTTTTTCAGATTTGTCCTCTTTATTTTTATGCTGCATGACGGTGATGATTCTTTCTTCGATATGACCACTACTTCTGTTTTCTTCCTATTCAGACTGAGACTTTTCTTGTTGCTCTTTATTTTTTACTGTTATTTATATAATTTCTTGTAGTTCATTCTCTGTCTCTGCTATTAAGACTGTGTCATCCGAATATCGCAAATTACTTATGTTGTGACAGTATTCATTATATTACATTGTATTATATCAAAGTCGTTGTATTACAAAAATATCAGGTGGTTAGACAGTATAAATAGAACAGTTTTACATCAATATTGTAAGGAAAAACACAATAATTGACATCTCTCTGCATTAAGTTGGTACTTCTAAATAAACTGGGAAGGTCTGGATCAACTGCCTCATACCTGGACAAGCTGTATGAAATGTCATCAACCTTGAGCTGACCAACGCTTTCTTTGAACATTTTAAATTTGACGTCCAAGGGTGTGCCAAGAACCACTTTTGTATTATTTTTTTATGTCTTTATGATGAATGATGATATCATATGACGGGAAACAGATGGATGTGTTTACTTTCTGTGCGGTTTCGCCTTATGTCTTTGGCGTATGATGAGACTGGATTGGACTGCAGCTACTTTTCTTTGTTTGGGAGATGAGGTATTAATTTGGATGATTCCACTGGCACGGACCGTTGAGCAATTATGGATTTAAATTCGCTGGCAGTGATTCCGAGTCCTTCCATTACCATAACCATAACAATTCTTGATGTCCGCACCTGGTCCCAAATACTGTTACTAATTTTAAAAACTATTACATCTCTTCTGGTGACATCAGTGTGTCTATTTCAACCACCCCACCTCACAGTTTGTATTTTTTTCTTTTTAGTACATTAGATAGTAGCCATGATAGGCTCTGATATAATTTTAGTGTATTAGATAGTAGCCATGTTAGGCTCTGATATCATTTTAGTGCATTAGATAGTAGCCATGTTAGCTCTGATATCATTTTAGTGCATTAGATAGCAGCCATGTTAGGCTCTGATATAATTTTAGTGCATTAGATAATAGCCATGTTAGGCTCTGATATAATTTTAGTGCATTAGATAGCAGCCATGTTAGGCTCTGATATAATTTTAGTGCATTAGATAATAGCCATGTTAGTACATTAGAAAGTAGCCATGTTAGGCTCTGATATAATTTTAGTACATTAGATAGTAGCCATGTTAGGCTCTGATATAATTTTAGTGCATTAGATAGTAGCCATGTTTGGCTCTGATATAATTTTAGTACATTAGATAGTAGCCATGTTTGGCTCTGATATAATTTTAGGGCATTAGATAGTAGCCATGTTTGGCTCTGATATCATTTTTCGATTACCGTTCTTGAATGTAGAGAGCTGTGATTTGTTAGCAGCCCCTTCCTTCTCCGCCCTCCCCCTAGCCACAGACAGTTATCATTTGTTAATAGTCAAATTGACTTATTAATTAATATTTGTTGATACTTCCATTCTGCGGTTGAAACATAGCATTTGTCGGTAGACCGTTTCTACTACATTAATATGTCATTTGTTGCTAGATCGTCCACTGCTGTAGTCACGTGATATTGCAGCAGATTAGTTCCCATTTCGTTGGATCAAAATCAAAGTCATGTTTCAGTGTTCTAATAATGACGTCACTAATAGGTCAGAGACTAGATCAGTATTTCTCCAACCTTTTGTGTCTGCAGACATTTCACGCCTTTACGGACCCCCAATGTTAGTGAGGACCGTCTCTCATTATAGTTGTAGCAGTGGAACTATTTTTTTTAAAAACCGAACTAGAGAATGTAACAATTTGAACAAATGAAAGCATTGGGAAGTCCTATAGCCCAGATTAAACTGTGGTCCGCGGAGGAATGTAGAAATCGTCATATTGACATATTGCTCAGTGTACTCATTATAAAACCTCAGTTGTAACCGCTGCTTCTTGATGATATAACAAGAGAAAGGTAGAAATTGTCATATTGCTCAGTGTACTCATTATAAACCTAAATTGTAGCCGCTGCTTCTTGTTGCTATAACAAGAGAAGGTAGAAATCGTCATATTGACATATTGCTCAGTGTACTCATTATAAAACCTCAGTTGTAACCACTGCTTCTTGATGATATAACAAGAGAAAGGTAGAAATTGTCATATTGCTCAGTGTACTCATTATAAAACCTAAATTGTAGCCGCTGCTTCTTGTTGCTATAAAAGAGAAAGGTAAAATCGTCATATAGTCTAGTCTGGTCTGGTCTGGTAGCCTAGCCCAGCCCAGTTCAGTCTAGTCTAGTACAATCTAGTTGAGTCTAATCTAGTCTAGTACAATTTATTCTAGTCTAGTACAATCTAGTTTTAGTCTAGTCTAGTACAATCTAGTCTAGTACAATCTAGTCTAATCTAGTACAATCTAGTCTAGTCTAATCTAGTCTAGTCTAATCTAATCTAGTACAATCTAGTCCAGTTTAGTACAATCTAGTCCAGTTTAATCTAGTCTAGTACAGTCTAGTACAATCTAGTTTAGTCCAGTCTAATACAATCTAGTCTAGTCTAGTAGTCTAGTCTAGTACAATCTAGTCAGTCTATTACAATCTAGTATAGTCTAGTACAACTAGTCTAGTCTAGTACAATCTAGTCTAATACAATCTAGTCTAGTATACTACAATCTAGTACAGTCTAGTACAATCTAGTTTGTCTAGTCTAGTGCAATCTAGTCTAGTTTAGTCTAGTCTAGTACAATCTAGTCTAGTCTAGTACAATCTAGTCTAGTCTAGTACAATCTAGCTAGTACAGTACAATCTAGTCTAGTCTAGTACATTCTAGTCTAGTACAATCTAGTCTAGTCCAGTACAACCTAGTCTAGTCCAGTACAATCTAGTCTAGTCTAGTACAATCTAGTCTAGTCTAATCTAATCTAGTACAATCTGGCCTGGTCTGGGTCTTGGTCTGGCCCAATCGTCTACAGGTAATTACAATTATTAACAATACAAAGCTGCCGTTCTGTATCTCACCGACAACAGGAAGTATAAATGATGGGGACTAAGCGCTCACAAGCACCTGTACTGAGGAGGTAACTCACAGTTGGAGACAAATAATAAATGAATATTATTCTACAGGGAAACTTCAGAGGCGATAATCAGCGAATCAATTCAGAGGAAGAGGTATGTTTACAGCAATCGGAAAAAATGACAAATAATCAACAGAAAAACAAAGCAAAGAACAATATATGGTCCTAAACAGGATCAAAACCGTACTCCTTGGCACAGCGCCTGGAGATTATAGTCATGAGAACACCTGCGTGAAAGACACAGCCAATGACGGCTAATTTTTAGTTAGCGAGTTGGCAGTGTTCCCTAGCATATGTTACCAGGGAGACCACGAGGAGGTAGAACTGCTAGGTCTTGGTCAGCTGATGGGCACCGACCTGCTATTGTTCCCCCTTCATCAAATAGAGAATGCATCACTATGTCCTTCCACAATCTTCTATCTACAGTGCATCATATCAGTTCTGTTGTTGACTTTTTTCCATGTCATGACACCAAAGCTGACCAGTATTTTCTCTCTTTGTTGTCCACGATCTCTCTTTCCTTTATTTTGCCAGTTGTAACCAAGTATTCCAACTTTTCTCTTCTCTTGATGTGCCCGAAAAATGTTGATTGTTTCTTTCCTATGTTTTTTTGGAGCTGACTTTTTGTGTTGGCCTCTTTGAGAACTTCCTCATTGGTCTTTTTAGCTGTCAAGGAAACTTTCAACATTGAGACCAACAAATAAAATGACAAAATGTAACCAACTAATAAACATGACAAAATGTGACCAACAAATAAACATGACAAAATGTGACCAACTAATAAACATGACAAAATATGACCAACAAATGAACATGACAAAATATGAACAACTAATAAACCAAACAAAATGTGACCAACTAATAAACATGACAAAATATGACCAACTAATAAACATGATAAATATGACCAACAAATGAACATGACAAAATATGACCAACAAATAAACATGACAAAATGTGACCAACAAATAACATGACAAAATATGACCAACAAATGAACATGACAAAATATGACCAACAAATAAACATGACAAAATATGACCAACAAATAAACATGACAAAATATGATCAACTAATAAACATGACAAAATATGACCAACAAATAAACATGACAAAATATGACCAACAAAAAAACATGACAAAATATGACCAACAAATAACCTGACAAAATGTGACCAACAAATAATCATAACAAAATATGACCAACAAATAAATATGACAAAATATGACCAACAAATAAACATGACAAATATGACCAACTATAAACATGACAAAATATGACCAACAAAAAACATGACAAAATGTGACCAACAAATAAACATAAAAAATATGACACAAAAACATGACAAAATATGACCAACAAATAAACATGACAAATGTGACCAACTAATAAACATGACAAAATATGACCAACAAATGAACATGACAAAATATGACCAACTAATAAACATGACAAAATATGACCAACAAATGAACATGACAAAATATGACCAACAAATAAACATGACAAAATGTGACCAACAAATAAACATGACAAAATATGACCAACAAATAAACATGACAAAATATGACCAACAAATAAACATGACAAAATATGACCAACAAATAAACATGACAAAATATGACCAACAAATAAACATGACAAAATATGATCAACTAATAAACATGACAAAATATGACCAACAAATAAACATGACAAAATATGACCAACAAATAAACATGACAAAATATGACCAACAAATAAACATGACAAATGTGACCAACAAAAAACATGACAAAATAGACCAACAAATGAACATGACAAAATGTGACCAACAATAAACATGACAAAATATGACCAACAAATAAACATGACAAAATATGACCACAAATAACATGACAAAATATGACCAACTAATAAACATGACAAAATATGACCAACAAATAAACATGACAAAATGTGACCAACAAATAAACATAACAAATATGACCAACAATAACATGATCAACTAATAAACATGACAAAATATGACCAACAAATAAACATGACAAAATATGACCAACAAATAAACATGACAAAATATGACCAACAAATAAACATGACAAAATGTGACCAACAAAAAAACATGACAAAATATGACCAACAAATGAACATGACAAAATGTGACCAACAAATAAACATGACAAAATATGACCAACAAATGAAACAAATGTGACCAACAAATAAACATGACAAAATATGACCAACAAATAAACATGACAAAATATGACCAACAAATAAACATGACAAAATATGACCAAACTAATAAACATGACAAAATATGACCAACAAATAAACATGACAAAATGTGACCAACAAATAAACATAACAAAATATGACCAACAAATAAACATGACAAAATATGACCAACAAATAAACATGACAAATGTGACCAACTAATAAACATGACAAAATATGACCAACAAATGAACATGACAAAATATGACCAACTAATAAACATGACAAAATATGACCAACAAATGAACATGACAAAATATGACCAACAAATAAACATGACAAAATGTGACCAACAAATAAACATGACAAAATATGACCAACAAAATAAACATGACAAAATATGACCAACAAATAAACATGACAAAATATGACCAACAAATAAACATGACAAAATATGACCAACAAATAAACATGACAAAATATGATCAACTAATAAACATGACAAAATATTACCAACAAATAAACATGACAAAATGTGACCAACTAATAAACATGACAAAATATGACCAACAAATGAACATGACAAAATATGACCAACTAATAAACATGAAAAATAAATAAAAAATAAAATTACACATTATACAATGCTATGCACCAACCAACGATAAAGATGACTCAGTTAAAGATGATTTTTATAAACAGCTACAATGCCAGATGGATGCAAGACGAGCCAAGGATATTATAATCTTGATGGGAGACCTAAATGCTAAGGTAGGATCAGACAACAGAGGCTTTGAAGAGATTATGGGAAAACATGGACTTGGAGATATAAACGAGAATGGAGAGATATTTGTGAATTTCTGCACCTTAATCAAATGAGCCTAGGAGGAACAATATTCCAACATAAAAGAATACACAAAGCTACATGGGTGTCACCAGATCATAGAACAGAAAATCAAATTGATCACATATGTATTAATAATAAGTTTAAGTCATCCTTACAGGATGTAAAAGTATATAGAGGGGCAGATATAGCTTCTGATCATCATCTTCTGTTAGCCAAACTTAAAATTAAATTAAAAAGGTATACTACAACGAATAAGGGCAGAACGTATTTCAATGTAGGGTTTCTTAAAGAACAAGGAATTAAAGATAAATTCGCAGTCACAATATCAACAAATACCAAGTCCTCCAACAACTAGAAAATACATAAATATAGAAGATCATTGGAAACAGGTAAAAAATATATGGAAAGAGACATGCGAAGAAACACTGGGGAAAAGAGAACGCCAGAATAAGGCATGGATGACAGCAGAGACCCTGGATAAAATTAAAGAAAGAAAGAACAAGAAAGCAGACATAAATAAAAGCAAAACAAGAAGTAATAAAGCCAAGACACAGGAAGCTTACACAGAGGTGAACAAAGAAGTGAGAAGATGCATTAAAAGGGATAAGAGGAAATATATAGATGAATTAGCTAAAGAGGCAGAAGAAGCAGCAAATAAAGGGAATATGAAAGAACTGTACAACAGCACAAAGAAATTAGGTGGAAAATACAAACAGATCAACGCCTTTATCAAAGATAAGAAAGGAAATCTGCTTAGTAATATAAAGGAACAAATGGAGAGATGGAAGGAGCACTTTGAAGAACTTTTGAACAGACCTGGCTCAAATAATCCTCCAGATATACTACCAGCAGAAGAAGAATTACACGTTAACTGCGGAAAACCAAGCAAAGAAGAAATAATGAAAGCCATCAAACTGTTAAAAGATGGTAAAGCCACAGGACCAGATGAAATTCCTTCGGAAGCCATCAAAGCAGATATTATCACCTCTACCAAGATGTTACATAATCTATTGGATAAAATTTGGGAGAGGGAAGAAATACCTAAAGACTGGAGAGAAGGTTATATGATCAAACTACCAAAGAAAGGAAGTTTACAGGAGTGCACAAATTATAGGGGAATTATGCTACTATCAGTGCCAGGAAAAATATTAGGCAGAATCATTCTGGAGAGACTAAAAGAGGCTATAGAGAAACACTTGAGAGATGAACAAGCAGGTTTTAGGAAGAACAGATCATGTGCTGATCAAATAACTACTCTACGTATAATAGTTGAACAAAGTTTAGAACTAAAATCCCCACTTTATATTGGATTCATAGATTACGAAAAGGCATTTGATAGTTTAGACAGAAGAATGCTTTGGAAGTTGCTGAGTCATTATGGAATCCCCATAAAGTTTATTAACCTGATAAAAACAATGTATGAAGGAACAAAATGTAGTGTGGTGCATGAAGGACAGCTTACAGAAGCATTTGAAATAAGAACAGGAGTAAGGCAAGGATGCCTTCTGTCTCCATTTCTCTTTCTACTGGCCATAGATTGGATTATGAAAATAACTCAAAACAACAGAAATGGGATCCAGTGGTCACTGACCAAACAACTTGATGATTTAGACTTTGCTGATGACATAGCTCTCCTATCACACAGCCACCAACAGATGCAAGATAAAATGAGTATATTAGATGAGAGATCACAACAGCTAGGACTAAAGATTAATAGAGATAAGACCAACATTATGAGAATTAATGCAGTTGGCAATAACCAAATAAAACTAGGAGAAATACCTCTACTAGACGTACAATCTTATATATATCTGGGCAGTAATATAGATAAAGAGGGAGGAACAGAAAACGATACCAAAATAAGGATATCAAAAGCAAGAGGAGCTTTCATTGCACTGGGAAACATATGGAAATCCAAAGAAATTAGGCTAAATACAAAAATACAAATTTTCAACTCCAATGTTAAGTCGGTTCTATTATATGGCTGTGAAACATGGAGAATAACAAAATTGACAATCACGAAGGTACAGACTTTCATTAATGGATGCTTGCGCAGAATAAAGGGATGGAAATGGCAGGACAAAGTCACAAACGTGGAATTATGGAAATGTACCGGTCAAATACCAGTGGATAAAGAAATACAGCGAAGACGATGGCGATGGATAGGACACACACTACGGAAACCAACTGAGAGTATTACACAACAGGCCCTTTTTTGGAATCCCCAGGGGAAAAGACAAAGAGGAAGACCAAGGAATTCTTGGAGAAGACAGATTGAAGCAGAGATGAAGATGATGGGGAAGACATGGAATGATCTTAAAAGAATTGCAAAAAACAGAACGACTTGGAAAGTGTTTGTTGAAGACCTATGCTCCACTGGGAGCTAAAAGGTAGAAGAAGAATAAACATGACAAAATATGACCAACAAATGAACATGACAAAATATGACCAACAAATAAACATGACAAAATATGACCAACAAATAAACATGACAAAATATATTCAACTAATAAACATGACAAAATATGACCAACAAATAAACATGACAAAATGTGACCAACTAATAAACATGACAAAATATGACCAACAAATGAACATGACAAAATATGACCAACTAATAAACATGACAAAATATGACCAACTAATAAACATGACAAAATATGACCAACAAATGAACATGACAAAATATGACCAACAAATAAACATGACAAAATATGACCAACAAAAAACATGACAAAATATGACCAACAAATGAACATGACAAAATGTGACCAACAAATAAACATGACAAAATATGACCAACAAATAAACATGACAAAATATGACCAACAAATAAACATGACAAAATATGACCAACTAATAAACATGACAAAATATGACCAACAAATAAACATGACAAAATGTGACCAACAAATAAACATAACAAAATATGACCAACAAATAAACATGACAAAATATGACCAACAAATAAACATGACAAAATGTGACCAACTAATAAACATGACAAAATATGACCAACAAATGAACATGACAAAATATGACCAACTAATAAACATGACAAAATATGACCAACAAATGAACATGACAAAATATGACCAACAAATAAACATGACAAAATGTGACCAACAAATAAACATGACAAAATATGACCAACAAATAAACATGACAAAATATGACCAACAAATAAACATGACAAAATATGACCAACAAATAAACATGACAAAATGACCAACAAATAAACATGACAAAATATGATCAACTAATAAACATGACAAAATATGACCAACAAATAAACATGACAAAATATGACCAACAAATAAACATGACAAAATATGACCAACAAATAAACATGACAAAATATGACCAACTAATAAACATGACAAAATATGACCAACAAATAAACATGACAAAATGTGACCAACAAATAAACATAACAAAATATGACCAACAAATAAACATGACAAAATATGACCAACAAATAAACATGACAAAATGTGACCAACAAATAAACATGACAAAATATGACCAACAAATAAACATGACAAAATATGACCAACAAATAACATGACAAAATATGACCAACAAATAAACATGACAAAATATGACCAACAAATAAACATGACAAAATATGATCAACTAATAAACATGACAAAATATGACCAACAAATAAACATGACAAAATATGACCAACAAAAAAACATGACAAAATATGACCAACAAATAAACATGACAAAATGTGACCAACAAATAAACATAACAAAATATGACCAACAAATAACATGACAAAATATGACCAACAATAAACATGACAAAATATGACCAACTAATAAACATGACAAAATATGACCAACAAATAAACATGACAAAATGTGACCAACTAATAAACATGACAAAATATGACCAACAAATGAACATGACAAAATATGACCAACTAATAAACATGACAAAATATGACCAACAAATGAACATGACAAAATATGACCAACAAATAAACATGACAAAATGTGACCAACAATAAACATGACAAAATATGACCAACAAATAAACATGACAAAATATGACCAACTAATAAACATGACAAAATATGACCAACAAATAAACATGACAAAATATGACCAACAAATAAACATGACAAAATATGATAAACTAATAAACATGACAAAATATGACCAACAAATAAACATGACAAAATATGACCAACAAATAAACATGACAAAATGTGACCAACAAATAAACATAACAAAATATGACCAACAAATAAACATGACAAAATATGACCAACAAATAAACATGACAAAATATGACCAACTAATAAACATGAAAAAATATGACCAACAAATAAACATGACAAAATGTGACCAACAAATAAACATAACAAATATGACCAACAAATAAACATGACAAAATATGACCAACTAATAAACATGACAAAATATGACCAACAAATAAACATGACAAAATGTGACCAACAAATAAACATAACAAAATATGACCAACAAATAAACATGACAAAATATGACCAACAAATAAACATGACAAAATGTGACCAACAAATAAACATGACAAAATATGACCAACAAATAAACATGACAAAATATGACCAACAAATAAACATGACAAAATATGACCAACAAATAAACATGACAAAATATGACCAACAAATAAACATGACAAAATATGATCAACTAATAAACATGACAAAATATGACCAACAAATAAACATGACAAAATATGACCAACAAAAAAACATGACAAAATATGACCAACAAATAAACATGATAAAATGTGACCAACAAATAAACATGACAAAATATGACCAACAAATAAACATGACAAAATATGACCAACTAATAAACATGACAAATATGACCAACAAATGAACATGACAAAATATGACCAACAAATAAAACATGACAAAATATGACCAACAAAAAAACATGACAAAATATGACCAACAAATGAACATGACAAAATGTGACCAACAAATAAACATGACAAAATATGACCAACAAATAAACATGACAAAATATGACCAACAAATAAACATGACAAAATATGACCAACTAATAAACATGACAAAATATGACCAACAAATAAACATGACAAAATGTGACCAACAAATAAACATAACAAAATATGACCAACAAATAAACATGACAAAATATGACCAACAAATAAACATGACAAAATGTGACCAACTAATAACATGACAAAATATGACCAACAAATGAACATGACAAAATATGACCAACTAATAAACATGACAAAATATGACCAACAAATGAACATGACAAAATATGACCAACAAATAAACATGACAAAATGTGACCAACAAATAAACATGACAAAATATGACCAACAAATAAACATGACAAAATATGACCAACAAATAAACATGACAAAATATGACCAACAAATAAACATGACAAAATATGACCAACAAATAAACATGACAAAATATGATCAACTAATAAACATGGAAAAGACTTCCGGTGTGTGACTGTGCTGGCAACACGACACAATTTTCGATGGGAGTCAAATTTAAGTTATAAGTGAATTTCAATGCCCGTAGAAACAGAAATTCAAGCGTTCTTGTGCTATTTCAAATGGATTTTATATGTGATTTATATAGTTTGTGCGAATAGTACCATACATCATTGTGCTATTACGATCACGAACGAAAATGTCAAAAAGCGGGAAATCTACAACAATATAAATCAGGAAACAACCAACAACAAGGACAAATCAAATAATAACATAGAGGTAGAAAACTCCAACATCAATGAGCTACTCTTCGCAGATGACCAATGCCTAATATGAGGATGAAAACCTGCTACAACAGCATTTAACATCTCTAGATAAAAGCTGCACAAACTACAGTATGAAAATTAACACAGCAAAAACAGAGGCTATAAGAATAAGCAAATTGAGACACCCATTAAACATCAAGATCAAAGACAAAGAAATAAAACAAGTAGAGGAATTCAAGTATTTAGGCGCAATGTTCACAGAAGATGGAAAACTAGACAGAGAAATTGACATGAGAATACAAAAAGCAAATGCTGTCACATACCAGCTTTCACCATCGTTAAGACATCCAAACATTTCTATGCCAGCTAAACAACAAATGATAAATAGCATCTTCATACCAACTTTGTGCTATGAAAGTCAAACATGGACCCTTTCTAAATCCCATTTAAGAAAGATCAATACATGTGAGATGCGTTGCTTGAGAAAAGTAACAAACAACACAAGAAGAGATAGAATACCAAATGAAACCATAAGAAAAATGGTAGGAACAAAACCCTGCCAAGAATATATAGAACAACAACAACTTAAATGGTTCGGCCACCTGGTCAGAATGAATCCTCACCAATCACCATCAAGGGCGTTCTTCTCGAGAATGCGTGGGAAAAGACCAAGAGGAAGACCCAGAAGAAGATGGATAGATGCAGTGACAGAGACATGTAACAACAAAGGAAAATCACTAATTCAGACAATTCGAGCAGCACAAGAACGACAAATGATATAAATCACGACACCTTTTAGGTATCAGTGAAAGAGAAAAGAAGAAGAAGAATAAACATGACAAAATATGACCAACAAATAAACATGACAAAATATGACCAACAAATAAACATGACAAAATATGACCAAAAATAAACATGACAAAATGTGACCAACTAATAAACATGACAAAATATGACCAACAAATAAACATGACAAAATATGACCAACAAATAAACATGACAAAATGTGACCAACTAATAAACATGACAAAATATGACCAACAAATGAACATGACAAAATATGACCAACTAATAAACATGACAAAATATGACCAACAAATGAACATGACAAAATGTGACCAACTAATATACATGACAAAATATGACCAACAAATAAACATGACAAAATATGACCAACAAATAAACATAAAAAAATATGACCAACTAATAAACATGACAAAATATGACCAACAAATGAACATGACAAAATATGACCAACAAAAAAACATGACAAAATATGACCAACAAATGAACATGACAAAATGTGACCAACAAATGAACATGACAAAATATGATCAACTAATAAACATGACAAAATATGACCAACAAATAAACATGACAAAATATGACCAACTAATAAACATGACAAAATATGACCAACAAATAAACATGACAAAATGTGACCAACAAATAAACATAACAAAATATGACCAACAAATAAACATGACAAAATATGACCAACAAATAAACATGACAAAATGTGACCAACTAATAAACATGACAAAATATGACCAACAAATGAACATGACAAAATATGACCAACTAATAAACATGACAAAATATGACCAACAAATGAACATGACAAAATATGACCAACAAATAAACATGACAAAATGTGACCAACAAATAAACATGACAAAATATGACCAACAAATAAACATGACAAAATATGACCAACAAATAAACATGACAAAATATGACCAACAAATAAACATGACAAAATGTGACCAACTAATAAACATGACAAAATATGACCAACAAATAAACATGACAAAATATGACCAACAAATAAACATGACAAAATGTGACCAACTAATAAACATGACAAAATATGACCAACAAATGAACATGACAAAATATGACCAACTAATAAACATGACAAAATATGACCAACAAATGAACATGACAAAATGTGACCAACTAATATACATGACAAAATATGACCAACAAATAAACATGACAAAATATGACCAACAAATAAACATAAAAAATATGACCAACTAATAAACATGACAAAATATGACCAACAAATGAACATGACAAAATATGACCAACAAAAAAACATGACAAAATATGACCAACAAATGAACATGACAAAATGTGACCAACAAATGAACATGACAAAATATGATCAACTAATAAACATGACAAAATATGACCAACAAATAAACATGACAAAATATGACCAACTAATAAACATGACAAAATATGACCAACAAATAAACATGACAAAATGTGACCAACAAATAAACATAACAAAATATGACCAACAAATAAACATGACAAAATATGACCAACAAATAAACATGACAAAATGTGACCAACTAATAAACATGACAAAATATGACCAACAAATGAACATGACAAAATATGACCAACTAATAAACATGACAAAATATGACCAACAAATGAACATGACAAAATATGACCAACAAATAAACATGACAAAATGTGACCAACAAATAAACATGACAAAATATGACCAACAAATAAACATGACAAAATATGACCACAAATAAACATGACAAAATATGACCAACAAATAAACATGACAAAATATGACCAACAAATAAACATGACAAAATATGATCAACTAATAAACATGACAAAATATGACCAACAAATAAACATGACAAAATATGACCAACAAATAAACATGACAAAATATGACCAACAAATAAACATGACAAAATATGACCAACAAATAAACATGACAAAATATGACCAACAAATAAAAAATGACCAACAAATGAACACTGTTAAAAAAACAATAAGCACCAAATGAACATTTTTAAAACATAACCAATATATTCATGATATTTATTTGCTGACCAAAAGATTTGGAAAAACTTATGGTAAAAAACAGTTGCAGTCACGTGACTCAAATCAAGGGCGAGATAAAAAAAAAACAAATACTGTTTGCATTGAAGCAGATATAAAAGTGGAAATGTTGACAAGTGGAAATATTGCACAATATTGTGTACGCTAGTCACATTTAACAATGCGATAAGAAGAGATTGTTTCCAAAATATAAGTAAACAAAATAGTTATTGAACAAAAGATAAATAACAAATATATTAACGTATAATAAGTAGATCATGATTAAGAAATAGATTTTTAAAATGTAGATATAAAAAAGGTATGAGAGCATTGATGGAAATAAGGAATGAAGTCTGCATCAGACAAGTGTTTCTTCGTTCTTCACCTCACTTCCTCTTATTTGGTCAAATGGTATCGAGGGAAATACAAAGCTGTAGTTCTTCACCTCACTTCCTCTTATTTGGTCAAAGGGCATCGAGGGAAATACAAAGCTGTAGTTCTTCACCTCACTTCCTCTTATTTGGTCGAAGGGTATCGAGGGAAATACAAAGCTGATGTTCTTCACCTCACTTCCTCTTATTTGGTCAAAGGGTATCGAGGGAAATACAAAGCTGTAGTTCTTCACCTCACTTCCTCTTATTTGGTCGAAGGGTATCGAGGGAAATACAAAGCTGTAGTTCTTCACCTCACTTCCTCTTATTTGGTCGAAGGGTATCGAGGGAAATAGAAAGCTGTAGTTCTTCACCTCACTTCCTCTTATTTGGTCGAAGGGTATCGAGGGAAATACAAAGCTGTAGTTCTTCACCTCACTTCCTCTTATTTGGTCGAAGGGTATCGAGGGAAATAGAAAGCTGTAGTTCTTCACCTCACTTCCTCTTATTTGGTCGAAGGGTATCGAGGGAAATAGAAAGCTGTAGTTCTTCACCTCACTTCCTCTTATTTGGTCGAAGGGTATCGAGGGAAATACAAAGCTGTAGTTCTTCACCTCACTTCCTCTTATTTGGTCGAAGGGTATCGAGGGAAATAGAAAGCTGTAGTTCTTCACCTCACTTCCTCTTATTTGGTCGAAGGGTATCGAGGGAAATACAAAGCTGTAGTTCTTCACCTCACTTCCTCTT
This sequence comes from Megaustenia siamemsis, assembly GCA_032433765.1. Classification (NCBI taxonomy): domain Eukaryota; kingdom Metazoa; phylum Mollusca; class Gastropoda; order Stylommatophora; family Ariophantidae; genus Megaustenia; species Megaustenia siamemsis. Next base: position 8,785,873 of record JAVIAB010000102.1, read on the forward strand.
ATTTGGTCGAAGGGTATCGAGGGAAATAGAAAGCTGTAGTTCTTCACCTCACTTCCTCTATTTGGTCGAAGGTATCGAGGGAAATACAAAGCTGCAGTTCTTCACCTCACTTCCTCTTATTTGGTCGAAGGGTATCGAGGGAAATAGAAAGCTGTAGTTCTTCACCTCACTTCCTCTTATTTGGTCGAAGGGTATCGAGGGAAATACAAAGCTGTAGTTCTTCACCTCACTTCCTCTATTTGGTCGAAGGGTATCGAGGGAAATAGAAAGCTGTAGTTCTTCACCTCACTTCCTCTTATTTGGTCAAAGGGTATCGAGGGAAATAGAAAGCTGTAGTTCTTCACCTCACTTCCTCTTATTTGCGAAGGGTATCGAGGGAAATAGAAAGCTGTAGTTCTTCACCTCACTTCCTCTTATTTGGTCGAAGGGTATCGAGGGAAATAGAAAGCTGTAGTTCTTCACCTCACTTCCTCTTATTTGGTCGAAGGGTATCGAGGGAAATAGAAAGCTGTAGTTCTTCACCTCACTTCCTCTTATTTGGTCGAAGGGTATCGAGGGAAATACAAAGCTGTAGTTCTTCACCTCACTTCCTCTTATTTGGTCGAAGGGTATCGAGGGAAATAGAAAGCTGTAGTTCTTCACCTCACTTCCTCTTATTTGGTCAAAGGGTATCGAGGGAAATACAAAGCTGTAGTTCTTCACCTCACTTCCTCTTATTTGGTCGAAGGGTATCGAGGGAAATAGAAAGCTGTAGTTCTTCACCTCACTTCCTCTTATTTGGTCGAAGGGTATCGAGGGAAATAGAAAGCTGTAGTTCTTCACCTCACTTCCTCTTATTTGGTCGAAGGGTATCGAGGGAAATAGAAAGCTGTAGTTCTTGCCCTTCTGGCAGCATCAGTCAGTGTCGATGTTGTTGTAGCATTTCTTGGGTGTTGTCAGTTCATCTTACTCTCAGTCAGCTACAGGTTGTCTTCCATCTCTTCTTTTGGTATGTTTTGTATGGTGTAGAACCTCTTGCTATTCTTTCAGGATAAGCAAACCAAATCATTTGTTGTCTCTGTATGTAACTCACAAGTGATTCAATGCCCAATCTCTTACCACATCATTTCTGATTGTCTCTTTTGGTCATTCCAAGCTCTTTTCTTAAGCGAGGTAGTTAGATTCCGTGTTATATATATATTCATGGGTGCCCATGTTTGGCACTCATCACATAAGGTGGGAATGTATCAAATCTGTATAAGATGTTTCTTAGACAAGTCTTTACAATCGTTATTTAGACCTTCAGAATGTATCATCAAATTTGTATAAGATGTTTCTTAGACAAGTCTTTACAATCGTTATTTACACCTTCAGAATGTATCATCAAATCTGTATAAGATGTTTCTTAGACAAGTCTTTACAATCTTTATTTAGACCTTCAGAATGTATCATCAAATCTGTATAAGATGTTCTTAGACAAGTCTTTACAATCGTTATTTAGACCTTCAGAATGTATCATAACAAATAAATAAATGTAAAAAATATGACATAATTTGACAAGGTTTATTTTGAGAGACCAATGCTTCAGTCAAATACCTAGACCTACCAGGTTTTGCAAAAGGACAATTGTTAACTCTAGGCATCAGTTTTGAAAATTCCAAGGACATGTGACTGTATTGATTTGTGTTAAATAAACATTAGCTAAACCAAACATAGGATATTCAACTCAAATGCATTATCAATCCCTACCTATGCATGTGAAAGCTGCAAAACAGGAAAAGAGATTGAAAGAAAACTAAACACCTTTGAGGACAACTGCCTAAGGATACTCTGTGTACAATGGAATGAGTTCAAGAGTAATATAGAGACAAGAGAAATAGCCAGGAAACCAATGATCTTACTACAAATAGGAAGAGAAAATAGACACATGTAAGACATATGTTGAGAAGAGATAAGAATTTCAATAAAATTGGTAGGTATACTCACTGGATAACATCAAACATCTTGTTTGGAACAGATAAATGGGTGGAGAAAAACACTATAAGACCTATGTGATATCTAGTGGTGCTGGATGGATCAAGATTAAGAAACTATTTCGGAAATAATCAAAATTGACATCACACTTGTTAGTTAATTACCAGGCACTGTGTTACACACGTTACTGTCCAATGCAATGATCTCCAGCACACATTTCTTTGGCACTGTTTCCCTGGCTCTTTGTTTTTTTCTACACTTATCAGATATGACAACAAACTACAGTAAACTCAGATGATGCTTAACTACCAAGTGAGGTCTTTAAAACCTTAACTACAAAGCTTCAGTGCAAATTTGTGTCATATTAAGTCATATACGTAATTAAATATGGAAATTAAAATTACTAGTCATATACATAATTTAAAAATGTAAAATAAAATTACTAGTCATAATATCATAAAATATGGAAATTAAAAATACTAGTCATATGCGTGATAAAAATGTAAAATAATGACTAAGCACAAAAACAAAGCTGAGGATTTTCAAGTCAAAATATTATCAACCCAAACTCATGAAAGCTAGAACTGGAAAACAACTAAAGAAACTGAAAATAAATTAGATGCATTAAAAAAAAAACAAATGCCTCAGGAAAATACTTCTTTTACCATGTAATGAATATAAGACTAGTGCAGAAATAAAGAGAAATGAGAAAGGATAAAAAAAATATATATATTCAGAAAAGAAGGTGGTCATATGTTGGCCATTTGATGAGAAAAGACAAGGCCAACCTAGAGAAACAAACACTAAGAAAGACTAAGAAGGTGAGGAGCAACAATAGCTGGCACAAGCTTCCTTGCTAAGGTTGTGTGACTCATCCAGAACAGGACAAGATAAATGCAGTTGCTGGAAACATCTAACTCTTAATAGCAAAGATCATCAGACATGAAAGGACAATAGACAGACAGATGATTTGGATAAGAACACATCAGCATCATCATCAAGTACCATGCCTGCTGGCGTAGGTGATCATGTCTCTTCACACTTTCGATCTCCAAATTATTTATCATTTCTGTTGTTGACCTTCTGCAAGCCATTCTCTTAAGCTGTCTGGTATCTTTTCTCTTCACTTCCCTTATCTTCTCATCCCTCACTTTTCCCAGTTGTTACAATATATTCCTGCTGTTCCAATCTCATTACAAGGCCAAAAGTGATGATGTTTCTTCCTAAAATTAGAAATTAGCTCTTTTTGCTTTGGCCTCTTTCAAAACATTTTCATTACTCTTCTTAGCTGTCCGTGGTATTTCACCATTCTTCTGTAAAACCATATCTCTACCAGCCTCCAATGATTTTCTTGTCTGTTGTCCTATTGTCCATGATTCACATCCATATGTTAAGACTGGCTCTACATAACATTTAAGAACTCTTTTTCTTGTTTGTATTGTCAAAGTGGATTGCGCAGCATTTCCTCATTTTTTGGAAAGCTGCTTTTGCCTGAGCCATTCTGCATCTCACCTCTGTTGTACATCTACCATCTGAGGTTAACAATATTCCCAGACATTTAAATTCATTTACCTCTGTTAATATTGTTCCACTTGTCTTTATTGTTCATTGCAGTAATGTCTTTTTTCTTTGTTGTAACCATTACTTCTGTCTTTTTGCTAAAAATGTCCAACACATCACCTTATCAAGTAGCCAAAAACTTGTAAATACTAAATCTCAAACAGCCGTAAAATATTCCCACTATAAGTGTACTGATAATTTTGTCAATTCTATAAATATATTTTGTCAAGAGCAAGACTATTTGACAGAAGCTACAAAATAATATAGTAATCTTTAGAAATAAAATGAATAAGTGCTTAATCTGTGTCTTTTGTTAGCAGAAATATTGTCTATATCTGCTGTCACTTCCTGTATAAATGTTACTGTCTTCTGTACTTCTTGCAGTGGGTTATATAGTTTTGTCTGTAGTGTTGTATCTATGGCCAACGGGTTTTCCTCAGTCTCCTATATTCAGTATAGTCTTGAAATATATGTTAAAATATTATCTTCTTTACAGCATTTTCCCATTCGTGAGATCTGCCGGGGGTGTTAGAGAAGATTGTAGGACCAGAGAATAAAGGCTGCTTGTCCAGTGCAGTTGCAAAGAGGTGTTTGAGTTTGAATTTCACCCTCGATAGAAAAAACTTTGATCCCCTACCGGATTTGAACCCACATTGTCCTGGTTTGGGGTCCGACAAGTTATCGATTCGACCATCCGCTCTCCCAATATGTGTTAAGTGCTAAATAGTAACAACATCAACCTGAGATAACTTGGTCCACAATATAAATATTAATAAATGTCTAAATAACTACAGAACCCGAGAATAATTTGGCCATATCTAGTAATATAATAATAATGATATGGTCAACTATAATTAATAAATGTCTAAATAATTATAGCAACATCAGGACAAATTGATTATCTCTAGAAATTGATAAATTATCATGAAGAAACAACATCGTCGCACTTCAGGCAAACCCAAGGGCGTTCAGTTCCCTTTTAGAAGACAACAAAATAATATCTCTAAAAAAATATTCTAATTAGCGCCAAAACAATTACAGCATTTATGGACATGTTCGGAGTGCAATGATGATGACCCGCAAATAACTCAATTACAGCAACAACAGCCCTGAAACTCCAAAGTGAAAGAGTAATTGAACTTGAGTGGCTCTACTTCTTCTTAGTCTTGGGAGAAGCAGACTGGAATACACTGCTTGCGTTCATCAGGTTCTCTATGTACTGTCCCAGGACTTGGTTCTCAGACTTAAGCTTCAGGTTCTCCACTTTAACTGAGTCCACTCTTGAAGACAGATCTAAGGAAAGACATTCAAACTGTTAACATTATCACCAGTTTTATTAACTAACAAATAAAGTTAAATGGAAAGATTTAAAAAAAGAGATTCAAACTGTTAACATTATGACCAGTTTTATTAACTAACAAATAAAGTTAAATGGAAAGATTTAAAAAAAGAGATTCAAACTGTTAACATTATGACCAGTTTTATTAACTAACAAATAAAGTTAAATGGAAAGATTTAAAAAAAGAGATTCAAACTGTTAACATTATGACCAGTTTTATTAACTAACAAATAAAGTTAAATGGCAAGATTTAAAAAAAGAGATTCAAACTGTTAACATTATGACCAGTTTTATTAACTAACAAATAAAGTTAAATGGAAAGATTTAAAAAAAGAGATTCAAACTGTTAACAATATGACCAGTTTATTAGATAAAAAAATTAAGTTAAATGGAAGATTTGAGAAGAATGATTGAAACTGTTAACCATTATGACCAGTTTTATTAAATAAAAAAATAAGTTAAATGGAAGATTTGAGAAAAATTATTGGAACTGTTAACTTTACAACCTGTTTTAGTAAGTAACAAATCAAATGTGGTTAAATTCTACTGTACTTCTGCGTAACCTCTAGATGTCAATATTAATTCCCTTTCTTTCTAGCATTTACCTGATGACTAATAAAGGAAAGGCTACTCCTCTTCATTAGCCATCGTTAAGTGGGCATAGATGCACTGAGTTGTGATTTATATGTGCATTTCAGCCCAACACATCCGACTTCAGCACAGCAATTATGAATACTGGGTTGTCTTCCCTCCTTGCTTGGTCAGACTAGACAGGTTAGTCTGTTACTGGAGCATAGTGAAGAGGTGGGTAGAGGTCTGGATGGTTCTGGACCTCTTCCCCTGAAATGATTCGCTGATCTATCACCACGTTTGTTTCCCTCCATAATAATTTCATTTATTATTATTGTCTCCTGGTGACATCACCATACGGCGTGCCACAGTTAGATTCATCAGAGGTTCCTATCCCTATTGTGTTAAAAAGGTGAAGGTGATACTTCAATCTGTTGTGGCCTGTTCTAAAAATTGTCACTTTTTTTTTTTATGTTGAGCTGGTAGTAGGCGCCCATTTTTGGGAAGCCCTAGTGAATGTGTACTGTACATATAATAACTTTCAACGGGAAGCTCTAGTGAATGTGTACTGTACATAAATAACTTTCAACAGTTTTATAAATATGATCACATTATTCAGTTACTGCCCTGCTGGAACTGGCTCCTATGACAGCTATTCTAGAGTGATCTTTGTCCTGCACCAGACTTCCAGCTACTGAAGCAGTCAATCCCAGCACAGCTGTGATATCCTGCATCAACTTCTTCTTGGTCTCTTTTTCTCTCTCGTTTAATTAGAACTATGACCTTCATAATTAATGACTCTATGTTATTAGGTCGTTTTACCAAAAATATTTTATTATCAATATATCTTTGTAGCCATACCGAAGAAGTCAGGCGCCACTGATTGTGAAGACCATCGCACTATTAGTCTTATGAGCCATATGACGAAAATATTACTAAGAATCATCATGAGACGTGTAAGAAACAAAATAAAACCAGAAATAAATGAGGAACAATGTGGATTTGTGGAAGGAAAGGGCACCAATAATGCAATATATATATTAAGAACATTGGTAGAAAGATCTATAGAGGTAAAGAAAGATCTATATATGTGCTTTATAGGCTACAAAGGCATTTGACAAAGTGAAGCACGTGGAAATAATCAATATGCTGGAGAAATTAAACATTGATGGCAAGGATCTGCGAATCATAAAAAACATGTACTGGCAACAAACAGCAGCTATACGAATTAACAACCAAACAGGACAATTTCAACTGATAAAACAAGGAGTCAGACAAGGCTGTGCTCTGTCGCTGGATTTGTTTTCACTTTACAGCGAACATATTATGGATTGGCAGAGGGTCAAAAACAGAAATGATAAATAACTGTCGAGATCGAAAGTTGTGGAGAGACATGATCACCTATGCCAGCACAATTAATTAAAGCCTTAAGACCGCTTTTGGGGCATAGAGAAAAAGAGCCTTGTGACATATTGGGAAAATGTTAGTGCCCTTATTTTTCACAGACCTTCAGCACATTATTTTTGGGGTAATAAAAAAGTAAAGTACCCCCATCATGCCAAGTGGCGTATAGGGAAATATGGTGTTAGTGACCATCAATTTTACAGACCTTCAGCACATGATTTTTGGGGTAATGTGGTCGGTATTACGCCTGTGCCGCTTTACTTTCCCAAATAAAAAATCTGGTACCCAGTAAAGGCTGGGTGAACCTGGAAGCTGTCGGTTTGGACGAACCCTACCTCTTGTCCTTTGTAGTCCAGTTCACTTACCACTGGGCTATCGCAGCTCTTTTTGGGGTAATGTGGTCGGTATTATGCCTGTACGCTTTACTTTCCTGGGAAAAAAAAATTAATTTCCTATTTAAGGCTGGGTGAGCCTGGAAGCTGTCAACCGGGATTGAACCAGGCCTCTTGTCCATAGTTGTCCAGTTCACTAACCACTGAGCTGTTCTTTAAGAGTTATTGAGTTATTTGCGGATCATCATCAGTACACTCCGAACATGTCCATAGGTACTCAGATACCCTCCTCAGCAGCTCCAGCAGTGTCCAGCGAGTGATGACTCCAGTTCTGTGTTGGCTGATAAGTCTTCTTACACACCACTAAATTTCTCGTTCCTGGCTGTGCCCATCTTAATTCTCAACTCTTTCATCCAAAGGAGTGACATGGACTCATGGCTGTCGAAGTCCTGTACCCTTCCCACATCTCGGAGGGCATTGACGATGTCCGCCCAATCCATTGGTTGACCATCTTCAATGACAGCGCTTTAAAGATCATAGGCCAAGGTAAAGGTCTCTAAATCAATCCTTATTCTTGGACACTTTCTCCGCTTCCTTAAAGTTGAGCTCTTGGCCTACATATTACATAAACAGATTTAATAAACATCAAAATAAACTATATTTCTAGCTAAAAACATCAAAAACAATGTTATCTTTTCATCTCTGACCATAACTCATTCAAACTATGATTCAAGATTTGGTAATGGCCTAGTATAGTCCCATAAATTATTACAGCGAAAGAGTGAATCTCCCCTTAGTTGATATCATTAAAAAAACTACAGTGGTTCTCAAATACTGGTGTAGGGTCACAAATTAGATCATTCTCTGTAAAGTTTAGTCAAGTAAATTAAAGTTGCAAAGGTAACATCCCAGTCAGTAATATGGCACTTTATTTGGATCCCTAATTGTATGGCTTAGGGTTAGTTTAATAGAACTAACCATAACCTTAAAACTAAATACTAAAAATATTTCTAGTATTTGAAAACTACTGTAGTTTTGTTGTGACATCAACTAAGGGGAGATCACCCATTTCGCTGAAATAATTTACCGGACTAAACCTGGACTTTACCTGCTTCTCAGTTCAGGTGCTTTATTTGTGTTTATGAATTAAGTGTGGACATTTAGTTGATGTAACCTGGCATGTTCTAGTGTGTTCCCTGATGAAATATGCCTAATTTTAGATGAGTTATCTGACATATCCACTCAAAAGCACTGTGCCTTTTAATTCATCTTTTTCTACCTTCGTGTGTTTTTTATTTTCTCTAGAATTAGGGGCCTTCTAATGATAGATTGAGAACCAAAGAATAAAGTGCAATGTTTGCTCAATGGGACACTACTCTTTCAAAGGAATAATTTACAGGACTAAACCTTGGCCTTTATACAGAATTCTTCTTTGAAGTCTGCTGTCTGATTCAGTTCTGACACAAGACTTTTCTTCCAAGAAGTGGGCACAGGTTACATTATCCACGTCAAGTCTGAATACAAGAGAGTCTGGTAAGATACGTTTTACAGACAATGTTTTAAGACACCCATACAGCAAGCACCAAATTCTGATTCTTGTTACCAATATGGTGAACACAGGACCCAGTTTTTGCAGCCTTATATTTATTGATATTTCTGAAATTATTTCCAATCATCATCATATTTCCAATCATCATCATCATTGAGTGCTGCCTCCACATTGAAAGTTGGCTACCATGGAGCGCATTCTGCTCTGTCTTGCTTTGATAGTGCAGGTTGTCATAGGCTGACTTGTCCATCTTTTGATATTACATGTCCATGTTAGTCTTGGTCCTCCTCTTTTACCTTGTATTTTCCCTTCCAAGATTACTTTTAGTAAGGAATAATAGAACAAAGAAGTATGTGTTAGCACTCGGAAAAATGACAGACAAACAACAATAGAAAAAACGAAGAACAATATATGGTCCGAAGTGGGATCGAACCCGTAATAATAGAACAAGAAGTATGTGTTAGCACTCGGAAAAATTGACAGACAAACAACATAGAAAAAACGAAGAACAATATATGGGTCCGAAGTGGGATCGAACCCGTACTCAGTGGCACCGCGCCTTGCCACGAAAGCCGAACGCTTGGTACCTGCCACGCAGCCAACTAAAAAATTGGCTATTGCAGTAGTGGTCTTCCGACGAAAGCGATCTCAATGACTATAGCATAGGGTAACGATCACAGACCGGAAATAAATTGTATATTTGTACCTTCCTATTAATGCAGTATCTCCCAGTTAGGGCTGAATACTTGTGTTGTAGACAAACATTTATTGGACGAAACAGCACGAATAGTAGTTCCCAGTGGTTATATACTGGGTACAAATAATATACATAATATTATTATATGGGGAACTTCCGAGGCGATAATAGGGAATAATAGAACAAAGAAGTATGTGTTAGCACTCGGAAAAATTGACAGACAAACAACAATAGAAAAAAACGAAGAACAATATATGGTCCGAAGTGGGATCGAACCCGTACTCAGTGGCACCGCGCCTTGCCACGAGAAGCCGAACGCTTGGTACACTGCCACGCAGCCAACTAAAAAATTGGCTATTCAGTAGTGTCTTCCACGAAAGGCGATCTCAATGACTATAGCATAGGGTAACGATCACAGACCGGAAATAAATTGTATATTTGTACCTTCCTATTAATGCAAGTATCTCCCAGTAGGGCTGAATACTTGTGTTGTAGACAAACATTTATTGGACGAACAGCACGAATAGTAGTTCCCAGTGGTTATATACTGGGTACAAATAATAATCTATCTATCTATTGACCTTTCGAGCCGTAACCGGCCCATAGGGCGTAGACCAAGATACACCTTCTCCTATATGAATTTTTTCTAGCAGTTTTCTTTAAAGATATTTTATCAAATCTCGCCATCTGTCTCTGTTCTGTGCAAGCAGTTCTATCTCATTGAGGGAGCCGATTCCTGCTGCTCTTGCCTCTCTCATCAATGTTCTTCTCAGTGTCTCCCTGGGTCTTCCTCTTTTTCTTTACCTGTTGTTTCCCATATGAGGGCTTGCTTTGCTATTCGATTATTATCTCTTCTCATCACATGTCCAACGTATGACCATCGTCTTTTCTTTATTACTGAAGATATTAGTGGTTGATTGGCGATTTCTCTAATTTCCTCGTTTGTTTTGAATTCGTTCCATTCTATACCAAGTATTTTCCTTAGACATTTTTTATTTCGAATGCGTTCAACTTTGTTTCTATATCTCTTGTTGTTTTCCAGCTTTCACACGCATACGTAAGGGTTGATAGTACATTTGATTTGAATAGCCTAAGTTTTGTGTTTGTGCTAATGAGTTTTGATTTCCACAACTTTTCAAGGCTTCTGAAAGACATTGCTGCTTTAGCCAGTCTGATTCTAATTTCTTTGCTCGTATCCCCTTCTCGATCAATGTGACTTCCAAGATAGATGAAGTGATCGATCTCTTCTACTGGTTTGTTTTCCATGTATATTTTGTCACTTGTTGGAATTAAACTTTTCATGACTTTAGTCTTTTCATGATTGACCTCAAGCCCAATTTTGCTGGCTATTGATGATAGTTCATTTGTGTTTTCCTGCATCGTTTTTATCTGATTGCTGATGAGAACTATGTCATCAGCAAAGTCCAGGTCCTCCAAATGGTCTCCTTGTATCCATTCGATGCCTTTATTACCAGTGCAGCATTTCTTCATTATGAAGTCCATAACAATTCCAAATAACAAGGGCGATAAAATACATCCTTGTTTAACCCCAGTTTCTATTGGGAAACATTCGCTCAGTCCTTCCTCTGTTCGAACTGCACATGTGTAACCATCATACATGTCTTTGATAATATTTATGATTTTTGATGGTAAGCCATATTGCTTCAGAATTTTCCACAAATAATAATACATAAATATTATTATATGGGAACTTCCGAGGCGATAATAGGGAATAATAGAACAAAGAAGTATGTGTTAGCACTCGAAAAATTGACAGACAAACAACAATAGAAAAAACGAAGAACAATATATGGTCCGAAGTGGGATCGAACCCGTACTCAGTGGCACCGCGCCTTGCCACGAGAAGCCGAACGCTTGGTACACTGCCACGCAGCCAACTAAAAATTGGCTATTGCAGTAGTGTCTTCCACGAAAGGCGATCTCAATGACTATAGCATAGGGTAACGATCACAGACCGGAAATAAATTGTATATTTGTACCTTCCTTTACTTTTAGTAGGCTGCTGTGTCTTTTAAGATGCCCCAAAAATCTTATATCTCCATTAAAACCTTGTAACTCTCTTATTTAACCATTTTTGTAAACAAACTGTCTAAACAACTATGTTTTTGATCAATTTGCATTCATTTTCTCACTGCTATTTTTCATTTTTTTTTTTTAAATTGCAAAAAAACAGCAGTGATGTAGTGTGTTAAACCTCTTGTAAGGAATGTGTTAAAAGATCATTTTGCAATGATTTAAGGAAAATTAAATTTATCCTGCTAAATTTTGTATTTTTTTCTATGTTCATCAGATTATATTAAGAGATAGTTGGCTCCATAAAGGACTGTTTGTACCACTCAAATGTAGCTCTGATCTTCTTTGACTACTGTTAGCATTTTAATGATGTATGCTGTAGTCTGTAGGTAATTGTGATAGTTGTTCTGTGGTTAGTGAAGTGTGTACCAGTGGGACACACTTTTTGTAACAGCCTCCTAGAGGGACACACTTTTTGTAACAGCCTCCTAGACGAACACACTTTTTGTAACAGCCTCCTAGTGGGACACACTTTTGTAACAGCCTCCTAGAGGGACACACTTTTTGTAACAGCCTCCTAGAGGGACACACTTTTTGTAACAGCCTCCTAGACGAACACACTTTTTGTAACAGCCTCCTAGTGGGACACACTTTTTGTAACAGCCTCCTAGAGGGACACACTTTTTGTAACAGCCTCCTAGAGGGACACACTTTTTGTAACAGCCTCCTAGAGGGACACACTTTTTGTAACAGCCTCCTAGTGGGACACACTTTTTGTAACAGCCTCCTAGAGGGACACACTTTTTGTAACAACCTCCTAGTGGGACATACTTTTTGTAACAGCCTCCTAGAGGGACACACTTTTTGTAACAGCCTCCTAGTGGGACACACTTTTTGTAACAGCCCCCCCCCAGTGTGACACACTTTTTGTAACAGCCCCCCAGTGTGACACACTTTTTGTAACAGCCTCCTAGAGGGACACACTTTTTGTAACAGCCCCCCAGTGTGACACACTTTTTGTAACAGCCTCCTAGTGGGACACACTTTTTGTAACAGCCTCCTAGAGGGACACACTTTTTGTAACAGCCTCCTAGTGGGACACACTTTTTGTAACAGCCTCCTAGAGGGACACACTTTTTGTACAGCCTCCCAGCGGGACACACTTTTTGTAACAGCCTCCCTATGGGACACACTTTTTGTAACAGCCTCCTAGTGGGACACACTTTTTGTGCAACAGCCTCCCAGGGACACACTTTTTGTAACAGCCTCCTAGTGGGACACACTTTTTGTGACTGGGACAGCAACTCCCTAGGACACACTTTTTGTAACAGGTGGGACACACTGCCATCGTACCTACCTGCTGCTTAATTCCTTGAAAGTCTTGAGGACATCACCAACAAGATAAATTGCTATAACCATTTCCCACTCTTCCCTTATTTGTGCCTATTCCTGGCTTTCTTTTATCACTTCCCCTCACAAATTCTCTGACATCATCATCAATCTATTTTCTGCTTTATACACTCTGAGGTGAGAGGCAAAGCAACAATAGCACCCTTCTGCTCCAGGGACAAAAGATATATATATATATATATAAAGAATTTCTATTGGGCTGAAATAAAAACTCTAGCCAATCACCTCATGGTGACTGCACTAGTCATGCTGCCTTTATTCTCCAGTTCCAGAGAAAACCCTTAAAAAAAGAAAAAAGTAAAGTACCCGTCATGCCAACTGGCGTATAGGGAATATGGTGATAGTGACCATCAATTTTACAGACCTTCGGCACATGATTTTTGGGGTAATGTGGTCGGTATTACGCCCGTGCCGCTTCACTTTCCCAGAAAAAAATCTGGTACCCATTAAAGGCTGGGTGAACCCAGAAGCCGTCGGTGGGGATCAAACCCTACCCCTTGTCCTTTGTAGTCCAGTTCACTAACCACTGAGCTATCGCGGATCCCAGAGAAAACCCTTGGCAACCAGAAATGCAATAAAAGCCATAATACATTTTTTTTTAATGGTTTTAGACAAGTTCTTCTGTCTTTGCCTGCCTCAGTATCATTATAACTATAACCAAAGTCCATTTGTATTCTGATCTCATTTCTGATAACACCAAAAAAAATCTTGGCACAAATGTATGTCATGGAATGAGCTACAACTTACAATTGATCCTCCTGTGCTTGCAAATGGTGCGCTTTTATAGCTTTCAGACTGATAGTCACCTGTTGATGGATAAATAATTGATGCATTATCAAAAGATGTGAGATTCCGAGGATAATGGTGGCAGAGATGAATAGTTTGGACTACGCAAGAGAGGTATAGTATGTTGTGGAAGACTGTCAGGCACACCTGGTGTGGGAGCGAGTGTCATTCATGGATCACCATCACCATCATGTGCCATATTGGTTGGCGTAGGTAATCATGTACTTCTACAATCTTCTTTCCACAGTGCATCATATCAATTCTGTTGCTGACTGTTTTCTATGCCATGATACAGAGCTATCAAGTATTTTCTCTCTTTGTTGTCCACGATCTCTCTTTCCTTGTATTTTGTCAGATGTAATCAAGTATTCCAACTTTCCTCTTCTCATGATGTGCCTAAAAAATGTTGATTGTTTCTTAGGAGCTCCCTTTTTGTGTGGCCTCTTTGAGAATTTCCTCGTTGGTCTTATTAGCTGTCCAGTGAACTTTCAACATTCTTCTGAGAAATCCCATCACTATGGCTTCTAATCGTCTTTCATTTGTTTGTTTACTGTCCATGATTCACTTCCATAGGTCAGAATTGGCTCTATACAACACCGATGAACTCTCTCACTTATTTTTATCACTTCATTCATTTGAGTCTGTTTCCTGTATAAATTTTACCGTCTTTTGTAATTTTTGCAGAGGCCCATATAGTTTTGTCTGTAGTGTTGTATCTATGGGCCAATGGATTTTCCTCAGTCTACTATATTCAGTGCAGTCTTGAAGTATGTGTTCAGCAGTCTGGGGCGCTTGTCCACATGTATATGTAGTTGAGGTGTCGATCTTGAATTGTGTGTACATGTGACTGTGGAGTCGATTGTGCTGACATCAAGATTTTGGAATCAGTCTTTCATTGATGTCTTGGCCTATATGAACATTTTTCTGCCTGTATTAGCACTTTTGTGTCTCTCCATTCTTAGTGCTGGTATCCTCCACAATTTCTCCATCTCCAAAATTAGTGTTGATTTCATTGCTCCTGTGATGACCCTAAGTGTCTGGTTTTGTACTTTATCCACAAAAGTTTATAAATGTTAAATGACAGCTTCTTCTAATCACTTCGAATATATAAAGAAGAAGTATGTTTATTTTATCTTCCTGGAAGAGCAAAAATAATCAAATGAACTAAAGTATCAGTGAGAAACAGCTGTGAGCAGAAGAAAAGTGAGACTGTTTAAGTTGTGTGTCACATGATCCAAGATCCAAGCTTGGTTGAGGTAGTCATATTTTGAGAGATAAGCAGGTAGAAAGAAACCATGATGAATAGTGGTCAAATCATCGAGTGCCATCTTCACATCGAAGGTTGGCTACCATGGAGTGCCATTCCGCTCTGTCTCTTGCTTTGATGATGCAGGTTGTCATAGGCTGACTTGTCCATCTTTTGATGTTACTCATCCATGTTAGTCTCGATCTACCTCTACCTCTTTTAATTTGTATTTTCCCTTCCAGGATTACTTTTAGTAGACTGCTATGTCTCTTAAACATACCCCAAAAATATCATTTTTCTTGTTCTAATTGTATTTGGTAATTCTTTTTTTTTTCTTCATTTTTAGTTGTTTTAAGACTTCATCATTTGTTTTCTTTACTTTCCATCCAATTCTTCCTATTCTTCTATAAATACTAGTCAAGTTTGTGTCATGGCAACTGTGTGTAAATCGTTTTTTCTGACACGGCTCTTGCTGGCGAGTTTAAAGTGATTTACAGTCTAGTTGTGAAATAATGTGCTGCTATTTCCCATTTAAGTTATGTTTACTTCTGACGAGAGGATAGATTATGAACTTTATAGATATTTCAGTGGAATACTATTTATTCTTCTTGTGTTGACATATTTACCTATCTTCGATAGGTTAACGCATGTTCACAGTTCGACAGGCAAACATCTATTTTGACAACGATGATGCCTATGGGGAATGTCCATCCCGAATGTACAAAGTCTGTGATAGCAGATGGGGCGGAAGAATCAGAAATGATCAACGGCTCAGAAAGCAAAAACAGCAAAGTGTGTGGTACACAAGAGGAATATTCAGGGCATAAAAGACAAATAGGACTGACCACCGTGAAAGAGATTGGAGCCTCATCACGTACTATTCCAAAGAAAGCCATGGAGATTTATAGAAGAAAAGTAGTCAGAAGAGCTATACAGACCGACCATGGACACTAGGGAGATTTGGTTAAAACGACTCCTGATGATGGTGAACAGTTAGGCTAACCATTTCATAATAGGGCGCTGGTAGTCTAGAGGTACTACATCGACCTCAGGACAATTAGTATTCACAATTTTTACGCAGCTGTCGTCAAAATGTGACTCATGGATAGGTGTCATAATTGAGTTAAGTTATTTGCGGGTCATTATCATTTCACTCCGAACATGTCCACAGGTGCTCAGATCCCCTCCTCAGCAAGTCCCACAGTGTCCAGCGACTGATGACTCCAGTTCTATGTTGGTTGATAAGTCTTCTTATACGGCCACTAAGTTTCTCATTTTTGGCTGTGCCTATCTTAACTTGTCATAATCTACGGTTAAACTAAGGTTAATCTAAGGTGTCATAATCTAAGGTTAAACTGAAGATGACACTCTTAACTCTTTCCGTACGGAAGCTTTTTATTGAGCAACGGAAGAGATTTTAGAGACAAAATTGTTCATGGTTTTAAGAATCAATCTACATATTTATATTTATCTAACATATAACATATTATATGAATGTTTAGATAATTGAACAAGGTATTAGATTTCACCAATATCCAGATGATACAAGACATGTAAAACGAATATGGTTTGATGGCGTTCACACTAATAAAATTTAGCATGGCGCACCATGCGGCGAAACGTACGCAACCGAAATGGCGCACCATGCGGTGGAACATATGGAAAGAGTTAATATTATACCTTGATCTTAAACTGAATGTAAAACACTGAAACTTGCAGATTGCAGACCCAGACCCAAACTAAAAAGTTTCTACTTCAAAGAGTAAATTAAGAAAAGTAACAAAAATCATCTCAGAGTAATACTTTGAGTAGAAAGAAGATGGTAATGACAGGCTTTTATTTATTGATTGTTACATTCTATCTATCTATCTATCTATTGACCTTTGAGCCATGGCTGGCCCACAAGACATAGACCCAGATATTCTTTCTCTTTTTCTAAATTTTCTTTCTAGCAGTCTCAATCCTTGCAAAAAACATTTATCGAACCTCGCCATTTGTCTCTGTTCTGTGCAAGCATCTATCTCATTGAGGGAGCAGATTCCTGTTGCCTTTGCCTCTCTGATCAATGTTCTTCTCAGTGTTTCTCTGGGTCAGCCTCTTTTCCTCTTATCTGTTGTTTCTCACATGAGGGCTTGCTTCATTATTTGGTTATTATTTCTTCTCATCACATGTCCAACACATATTCATTGTCTTTTCATGATTACTGATGATAGTGATTGATTGGTGATTTCTCTAATTTCCTCATTTGTTTTGAATTTATTCCGTGCTAAACCAAGTATTCATCATCATCGAATGCCTTCTCCGTAAAGAAGGTTGGCTACCATGGATCTCCATTCTACTCTGTTTCTTGCTTTGATGGTGCAGCTGTCATAGATTGACTTGTCCATCTTTGATGTTACTCGTCCATGTTAGTCTTGGTCTGCCTCTGCCTCTTTTACCTTGTATTTTCCCTTACAATATTACTTTTAGTAGGCTGTTGTGTCTTTTAACATGCCCCAAAAATGTCATTTGTCTTGTCTTAATTGTGAGGAGCCACGATAGCTCAGTGGTTAGTGAACTGGACTACCACGGACAAGGGGTAGGGTTTGATCCCAAACGACGGTTTCCGGGTTCACCCAGCCTTAAATGGGTACCGGATTTTTTTCTGGGAAAGTAAAGCAGCACGGGCGTAATACTGACCACATTACCCCAAAAATCATGTGCTGAAGGTCTGTAAAATATAGGGTCACTAACACCAAATTTCCCTATACGCCACTTGGCATGACGGGGGTACTTTACTTTACTTTCTTCTTCTTCTTCTATCCTTCCTCTGCTGCCGTTGGCATCGAGGGTAGAAACAATCTGCGATTCTTTGCTCTTCTGTTGGCCTCTTCTGATGTTATCCCTCCTAGTGACTCTAGTATTCCCTTTATCCATCTCTTTCTCGGTCTTCTTCTTAATCTGGCATTTTCGTAGCGTTTATTTAAGGCTCTTTGAGTCATTGTTAGTTCTTCTTGTCTTGTTATGTGGCCGAACCAATTTATCTGTTGTTTCTTTATGTATTCGATGGCTGGTTCAATTTCGAGTTTCTTCCTCAGGTAGTGTTTACTTTCTTCTTCTACCTTTTAGCTCCCAGTGGAGCATAGGTCTTCAACAAACACTTTCCAAGTCGTTCTGTTTTTTGCAATTCTTTTAAGATCATTCCATGTCTTCCCCATCATCTTCATCTCTGCTTCAATCTGTCTTCTCCAAGAATTCCTTGGTCTTCCTCTTTGTCTTTTCCCCTGGGGATTCCAAAAAAGGGCCTGTTGTGTAATACTCTCAGTTGGTTTCCGTAGTGTGTGTCCTATCCATCGCCATCGTCTTCGCTGTATTTCTTTATCCACTGGTATTTGACCGGTACATTTCCATAATTCCACGTTTGTGACTTTGTCCTGCCATTTCCATCCCTTTATTCTGCGCAAGCATCCATTAATGAAAGTCTGTACCTTCGTGATTGTCAATTTTGTTATTCTCCATGTTTCACAGCCATATAATAGAACCGACTTAACATTGGAGTTGAAAATTTGTATTTTTGTATTTAGCCTAATTTCTTTGGATTTCCATATGTTTCCCAGTGCAATGAAGCTCCTCTTGCTTTTGATATCCTTATTTTGGTATCGTTTTCTGTTCCTCCCTCTTTATCTATATTACTGCCCAGATATATATAAGATTGTACGTCTAGTAGAGGTATTTCTCCTAGTTTTATTTGGTTATTGCCAACTGCATTAATTCTCATAATGTTGGTCTTATCTCTATTAATCTTTAGTCCTAGCTGTTGTGATCTCTCATCTAATATACTCATTTTATCTTGCATCTGTTGGTGGCTGTGTGATAGGAGAGCTATGTCATCAGCAAAGTCTAAATCATCAAGTTGTTTGGTCAGTGACCACTGGATCCCATTTCTGTTGTTTTGAGTTATTTTCATAATCCAATCTATGGCCAGTAGAAAGAGAAATGGAGACAGAAGGCATCCTTGCCTTACTCCTGTTCTTATTTCAAATGCTTCTGTAAGCTGTCCTTCATGCACCACACTACATTTTGTTCCTTCATACATTGTTTTTATCAGGTTAATAAACTTTATGGGGATTCCATAATGACTCAGCAACTTCCAAAGCATTCTTCTGTCTAAACTATCAAATGCCTTTTCGTAATCTATGAATCCAATATAAAGTGGGGATTTTAGTTCTAAACTTTGTTCAACTATTATACGTAGAGTAGTTATTTGATCAGCACATGATCTGTTCTTCCTAAAACCTGCTTGTTCATCTCTCAAGTGTTTCTCTATAGCCTCTTTTAGTCTCTCCAGAATGATTCTGCCTAATATTTTTCCTGGCACTGATAGTAGCATAATTCCCCTATAATTTGTGCACTCCTGTAAACTTCCTTTCTTTGGTAGTTTGATCATATAACCTTCTCTCCAGTCTTTAGGTATTTCTTCCCTCTCCCAAATTTTATCCAATAGATTATGTAACATCTTGGTAGAGGTGATAATATCTGCTTTGATGGCTTCCGAAGGAATTTCATCTGGTCCTGTGGCTTTACCATCTTTTAACAGTTTGATGGCTTTCATTATTTCTTCTTTGCTTGGTTTTCCGCAGTTAACGTGTAATTCTTCTTCTGCTGGTAGTATATCTGGAGGATTATTTGAGCCAGGTCTGTTCAAAAGTTCTTCAAAGTGCTCCTTCCATCTCTCCATTTGTTCCTTTATATTACTAAGCAGATTTCCTTTCTTATCTTTGATAAAGGCGTTGATCTGTTTGTATTTTCCACCTAATTTCTTTGTGCTGTTGTACAGTTCTTTCATATTCCCTTTATTTGCTGCTTCTTCTGCCTCTTTAGCTAATTCATCTATATATTTCCTCTTATCCCTTTTAATGCATCTTCTCACTTCTTTGTTCACCTCTGTGTAAGCTTCCTGTGTCTTGGCTTTATTACTTCTTGTTTTGCTTTTATTTATGTCTGCTTTCTTGTTCTTTCTTTCTTTAATTTTATCCAGGGTCTCTGCTGTCATCCATGCCTTATTCTGGCGTTCTCTTTTCCCCAGTGTTTCTTCGCATGTCTCTTTCCATATATTTTTTACCTGTTTCCAATGATCTTCTATATTTATTGTATTTTCTAGTTGTTGGAGGACTTGGTATTTGTTTGATATTGTGACTGCGAATTTATCTTTAATTCCTTGTTCTTTAAGAAACCCTACATTGAAATATGTTCTGCCCTTATTCGTTGTAGTATACCTTTTTAATTTAATTTTAAGTTTGGCTAACAGAAGATGATGATCAGAAGCTATATCTGCCCCTCTATATACTTTTACATCCTGTAAGGATGACTTAAACTTATTATTAATACATATGTGATCAATTTGATTTTCCGTTCTATGATCTGGTGACACCCATGTAGCTTTGTGTATTCTTTTATGTTGGAATATTGTTCCTCCTAGGCTCATTTGATTAAGGGCGCAGAAATTCACAAATATCTCTCCATTCTCGTTTATATCTCCAAGTCCATGTTTTCCCATAATCTCTTCAAACCTCTGTTGTCTGATCCTACCTTAGCATTTAGGTCTCCCATCAAGATTATAATATCCTTGGCTCGTCTTGCATCCATCTGGCATTGTAGCTGTTTATAAAAATCATCTTTAACTGAGTCATCTTTATCGTTGGTTGGTGCATAGCATTGTATAATGTGTAATTTTATTTTGTTTTTGGTTGTTCTAAATGTTGCTCTCACCAGTCTTGGTCCCACTGCCTCCCATTCTATTAGTGAAGACACTAGTGTTTACTTTACTTGTCTTAATTTTATTTAGTAGTTCTCTTTTTATTTTCAGTTGTTTTAAAACTTCATCATTTGTTTTCTTTTCTTTCCATCCAATTCTACCTATTCTTCTATAAACCCACATTTCAAAGGCTTCAATTTTCTGTTCTGTTTACTTGTCTAATGTCCATGTTTCTGCACTATACAGGAATATGAGAAGATGTAATATTTTGCCATTCTTAGTTTCAGCCATGATGATATTTGTTTTGTTGTTAGTATATTTTTCATGGCATTAAAATTACTTTTTGCCATACCTATTCTTTTGTTTATTTCAATTTTACATTTTCCATCATTGGTTATAGTATGTCCCAGGTAGTTGTAGCTCTGGAGTGTCTCCAGATGTATTCCCTCAACTGTGATATTAATTGCAGGTCTTGAGAATTTTCTTTGTTTATGATCATAGTTTTAGTCTATTTGATGTTCACCAGACATTTATTTTCAAATACTTTCAACTTTGATTCTATGTCATTTGTTGTTTTCCAGCTCTTGTATGTACATATAAGTGTTGATAGTATGTTTGGATTGTTACATTAAGCAAGTTACATCAATCAACTTACTATTTTCTTTGTTTGACATGCTGGTTTAATTCCAGGTGAAAGTTGTGAACTGCAATCAATCAGATATGCAAAGAGATCTCTGTAAATATGAAAAAGAAACATTATTTTCTATAAAACACTTTAGTGTAAATATTCTTTTGTATTATTATTTATAATATCTTCCTTTTGGGCTGTCACCTGATGACCACTAAAGGAATTGATTGTCCTCTTCATCATCTCTCTTTAAAAGGACATTTGAGTGGGTGTGGATGCGTTGTGTTGAGGTTTGAACTGTGATCTTACAGTCCTACATATTTTTTAGGTTGGAAAAAATGTTTACCTCAACTTGTATTTGAACCTGAACCTACAGGTCAGCAGACTGCACTAACCACAACACCACCTGCTCTCATTTCTATTGTAAAAAGTAAAGTGCCCCGTCACGCCAAGTGGTGTATAGGTAATATGGAGTTAGTGACCATAATTTTTACAGACCTTCGCCGCATTACTTTTTTTTTTTTTTAAATGTGGTTGTTATTACGCCAGTGCCACTTGTTTACGTTCTATCTATCTATTGACCTTTCGAGCTGTAGCCGGCCCATAGGGCGTAGACCAAGATACTCCATCTGAATTTTTGTTCTAGCAGTTTTCAATTCTTTTAAAGATATTTTATCAAATCTCGCCATTTGTCTCTGATCTGTGCAAGCAGCTACCTCATTGAGGGAGCCGATTCCTGCTGCTCTTGCCGCTCTCATCAATGTTCTTCTCAGTGTCTCTCTGGGTCTTCCTCTTTTTCTCTTACCTGTTGTTTCCCACATGAGGGCTTGCTTTGCTATTCGGTTATTATCTCTTCTCATCACATGTCCAACATATGACCATCGTCTTTTCTTTATTACTGAAGATATTAGTGGTTGATTGGCGATTTCTCTAATTTCCTTGTTTGTTTTGAATTCGTTCCACGCTATACCAAGTATTTTCCTTAGACATTTATTTTCAAATGCGTTCAACTTTGTTTCTATAGCTCTTGTTGTTTTCCAGCTTTCACACGCATACGTAAGGGTTGACAGTACATTTGATTTGAATAGTCTAAGTTTTGTGTTTGTGCTGATGAGTTTTGATTTCCACAACTTTTCAAGGCTTCTGAAAGACATTGTTGCTTTAGCTATTCTGATTCTAATTTCTTTGCTTGCATCCCCTTCTCGATCAATGTGACTACCAAGATAGATAAAGTGATCGATCTCTTCCACTGGTTTATTTTCCATGTATATTTTGTCATCTGTTGTAATTAAGCTTTTCATGACTTTAGTCTTTTCATGATTGATCTCAAGCCCAATTTTGCTGGCTATTGATGATAGTTCATTTGTGTTTTCCTGCATCGTTTTTATCTGACTGCTGATGAGAACTATGTCATCAGCAAAGTCGAGGTCCTCCAAATGGTCTCCTTGTATCCATTCGATGCTTTATTACCAGTGCTGCATTTCTTCATTATGAAGTCCATAACAACTCCAAATAACAAGGGCGATAAAATACATCCTTGTTTAACCCCAGTTTCCATTGGGAAACATTTGCTCAGTCCTTCCTCTGCTAATTTACACATTCTGTATCAGGTCTACGTTTCATTAACAAAATCGTTTTTACGATAGCGGCTTGTTAAACCTCTGATCAACGGTTCTATACCAAGCCAGAGAAAAACTTTACTTTACCAGAAAAAAATCTGGTATACCCCTTTAGGGTTGGGTGAACCTGGAAGCCGTCGATCAGGATTGAACCTGACCTCTTGTCCTTTGAGCTATCATGGTTCCCTCATTTCTATGGTACTGGAATATAAAAGTCACATGTCCAGTGCAGCTGACACATGATATCCGCTCATTCAGTCCAAGTCCTTATTTCAAATGATATGAAAAAACAACATGTTTTACCCTACAAAAATATGATGTTTTGAAGCAGCAGTTACGTTATTTTATAGGATTGGATGCCATCCATTCTGCCACCCATTATTTCTCAATTAATGCAATTATTATTAATGAATTGTTAATTATTCATTAAAAATACATGTAACAACAAAGGAAAATAACTAATTCAGACAGTTCGAGCAGCTGAAGAACGACAATGATATAAACCACGACACCTTTTAGGTATCAGTGAAAAGAGAAAAGAAGAAGAAGAATTATTTATTATCATCAAATGAGAGTATTACACAACAGGCCGTTTTTTGGAATCTACAAGGAAAAAGACAAAGAGGAAGACCAAGATATTCTTGGAGAAGACGGAAAGAGATCAAAATGATGGGGGAAGGACATGGGAACATTCTTAAAAGAATGGCAAGAAACAGAACGGCTTGGAAAGTATTTGTTCAAGACCTATGCTCCACAGGGAGTTGAAAGGTATAAGAGAGAAGAGAATACAATTATTATTAATGAATTGTTAATTATTCATTATCATCATGTGCCATACTGCATGCTGTAAGATGTCCTTCTACAATGCTCTTGTCTTCTGTGCATCATATCAATTTGTTGTGGCATACATACCTTGCCATAACGTAACATGGTTGACCACAAAGCTATACAGTATCTTCTCTCTGTCGTTCATGATTTTCTTTCCCTGTTTTAGTGTATTTTGCCAGCTTTAACCAAGTAGATAATGGTAGGAATAAAACCCTGCCAAGAATATATAGAACAACAACTTAAATGGTCTGACCACCTGGTCAGAATGAATCCTCACCAATCACCATCAAGGGCGTTCTTCTCAAGAATGCATGGAAAAAGACCAAGAGAAAGACCCCGAAGAAGATGGATAGATGCAGTGACAGAGACATGTAACAACAAAGGAAAATCACTAATTCAGACAATTCGAGCAGTTCAAGAATGACAAATGATATAACCATGACACCTTTTAGGTATCAGTGAAAAGAGAAAAGAAGAAGATGGATAGATGCAGTGACAGAGACATGTAACAACAAAGGAAAATCACTAATTCAGACAATTCGAGCAGTTCAAGAATGATAAATGATATAACCATGACACCTTTTAGGTATCAGTGAAAAGAGAAAAGAAGAAGATGGATAGATGCAGTGACAGAGATATGTAACAACAAAGGAAAATCACTAATTCAGACAATTCGAGCAGCTCAAGAATGACAAATGATATAACCACGACACCTTTTAGGTATCACTGAGAAAGAGAAAAGAAGAAAGAACCAAGTACTCTAACATTTTGTTCTTTGGTTATGGAAGGCCCCGGTATCACTGCAAACGAATTAAAATCCATAATTGCTCAAACGTACGTTGCCAGTGGAATCATCCGAATTACTATCTCATCTCCCAAACAAAAAAAGGTAGCTGTAGTCCCCATCCAAGTACTCTAACATTCCTCGACTGATGATGTGCCCAAAAAATTGTAATTGTTAATTACAATTGATTGAATGTTTCATTGGTCTGAAATATTGTCCATAAATCTGCCATGTCGTTTCTTGTTAGTTTTGCATGAATTTGACAGTTTTTTAAAAAATGATAATGAACCATCATCCATAATGATCAGAAGCAAGTAGTAGTCAAAGTAATCTAAGTTTAATAATATTGTAATATATATGTAAGGCCCTTTTCGTTTTGTCAGACGGTTTAGTGGAGGCTATTATGCATTTTGCTAAGAGGCTTTTTGTTTTGTCGAACAGTTTCTCTAATGGCTAATTCTACCAATGTTTGACAAACACACTTGGCCACAGAATGAACAAGCTGGCCCACTGATCCAACGAGTTTTCCTTTTTTTTTTGTGTGGGTCTTTTCTCTTCCATGTTTTGCCATAGCACAGATGGTGTTATGCCATTTTTTATACAGGTTCTCCACGCTGTGTGATCACTTGCCAGATGTTCCCAATCGTTTACACATCAGAGATGATTTACAGATACCTTTATATCGTAGTTTAGGAAGCCGCGATAGCTCAGTGGTTAGTGAACAAGGACAAGAGGTAAGGTTCGATCCCAACCGACGGCTCGGGTTCACTCAGCCTTTAATGGGTACTGGATTTTTTTCTGGGAAAGTAAAGCGGCACGGGCGTAATACCAATGACATTACCCCAAAAATCATGTGCCGAAGGTCTGTAAAATTTATGGTCACTAAGACCAAATTCCCTATACGCCACTTGGCGTGACGGGGGTACTTTACCTTTTTTTACTTATATCGTAGTTTAGGTCCACCGATTTGTCTTTTTCCGTGTATTAGTTCACCATATAGTATTTGCTCAAGAATATGGTTTTCTTCCACTCGCTGGACATGCCTCAGCCATCTTAACCTTCGGCTTCTGAGCATTGACATGATTGTTAGGATCTTAGCACGTTGCAGGACAGTTTAGTTAATTATTTTGTCCTGCCATTTGATGTGCATTATTCAGCGGAGACATTGCATATGGAAGATATTCATTCTTTTTTCGTGATTTGAGTATGTTGTTCAGGTTTCAGATCCATATAATAGTGTACACACAAGTTTGATATATTAAGAGTTTGGTCTTTAGTGTCAATTTCGCGCTGTTCCATGCCCTTTCTATGAGTTTGTCGAAAGTCGTAGCTGCCTTACCAAGTTGGCTGTTTATTTCATCATCAAGAGAAATGGTTGACGTTACTGTGGATCCAAGGTACATGAATTTCTGAACTAATTAATGTAGACAATCTTTTAAAGTGATTAATAAAGGTTTGATGTCACCTTGACTTGGAATTACTGTTTTTGAAAATTAATTGACAGTGAAAAAAGGTTGCACGCTTTGTCAAGGTTGTCGATCTGCAATTGTCGTGTGGCTTCACTATCAGCAACTAAGGCTGCATCATCAGCAAATAAAAGCTCTTTTAAGTAGGGAACCATTTGTTTTTGCTCTTAATTGTGCTAAGTTGAACAGTGAGCCATCTGATCTTGTGTGAATGTAAAGGCCTCCTGAGCTGTTTTCAAAGGCGTAATTTAGAAGGGCAGAAAAAAAATATGCCAAAATGTGTGGGGGGCGAGGACACATTCATGCTTCACTCCATTGTTGACTTTAAAACTCTTTGATGAATTCCCATCAAAGTGGATTTTGGCATTTATGTTTTCATGAACGGACATAGTCAGCTTAGTAATTTAGGTGGGCAGCCTATGCTTTCTAACACCCTGTAGAGCCCATCTCTTTTTACTGAGTTAAAGGCCTTTGTGAGATCCACAAATGCAATATAGAGCAGTATTTTTTTGTTCATCAATTTTCTTGTAATTGTCTAAGTGTGAAAATCATGTCTATAGTTGATCTCCCGGCTCTGAAGCCACATTGAGACTCGGGAAGAATACGTTCTGCAGGTTTATGCAATCGTTTTAGTACTACTCTTGCAATAATGTATTAAGTAATGAACAACTTGAACAAAAAGAGTAATTGTAATAACCTGTCTATAGTTACTGAGTAACTTACTGTCTCAGTGTCTGCTTCAGTCTCTTATAAACTTTAGTTATAGTGTCTGTCTAATGTATCTATCTCTATAATCTAGTCTACCCTTCTATACAAACTAATTCTTTCTGCTGTAACATCTTCTTTCATTTTTATAATAAATATTACTTCCCTTTACTTTTACTTACGTCTCCACTTTTCATAGTATGATATTATGCTTGCTTGCATTTGCTTGTTGACTAAGGAACACACCTTCCCATCATCCGCCCTTAAGAGGGCATTAAGTGGGCGTGTCTGTGTTGTGGTTTGCAGCAAAACTGTGATATTTGTGCCTTTCAGCCCAGCACATCCGACTTCAGCATGTTATTTTTTAGTATGGAGTTGTCTTCCCTCTTCAATCCCTTCTCGCTTGGCTCGACTAGATAGGTAAGTCTGTTACAGAAGGCACTACTGAGAGGTGGAGTAGGGTCTGGATGATTCTGGTTCACCAATCTTATCACAAACTATCAGCTGTGGATCACTGACAAATTCCAGCTATGCTGCTGAGAGGCGACTTTGTTTCCATAGTATAGTATGACATTATATACCCTTTGGCATCTTGATAGACTATTGTTAGCAAGCAATCATGATAAGTCAGACTCAGTAGTTTGGTAAACATTTTAGTGTTTTATGCTGGATGCTGCTTTGCTGAACAGCTTCTCTTGTGGCTGACTCTGCCAATATTGGATAGACAGATCCCTCCGCAAAATGAACAAGATATATTCGTGGTACCTGGCCTCCTCTCTTTTCTCCCGCGCCTTTTTGTCTGTCTTCTGAATTTGATATCAGTGCTGATGTCATTATCAGCACTCAAGCACTGCCTCGAAAGTTGTTATGCCATTTTTAAAATCTAGGACACATGGTGGGCCATGGACCTAATTCCAAGTGCTGAGTATGAGAGTTGGTGTTTTGCCTTCTTCTACCTAGTACCTGTGTCCTAACGAGGATGGAGATGACATATCACATTACATATTACACTAATTACAGTATTGAGTATTCCGGTTTCAAGTGTTTGCTTGCTCTGCCGCCTGTGCCAATAATTTAAATTTGAATCACAGATGAGATTCAGATGAGATTCACTGTCCACTGTCAGTAGGTGAGTAGGCTCTGTCCAAACTAACAAACTTTGAATTTGATCATAGTTAAGTAGCCTAAACCTAAAGTGCTAAAGTAGCCTCCTCCGTCAGTCATAATTTTAGTAATTTAAATAATTGACAATTTCAAAAATGTGTCGAATATTTTTCACAAACAACTTTTACTAGTACGAAAAAAAGAGTCAAAATGCCAATCAACTTAGATCAATTATCATCAATGGATCAATAATTAGTGTAGAATAGTATAGATAAGACTGGCTGGCGAGTGTGAGTCGTGAAGTGAGTGAATCTGGCTGGATGAGACGACTCACCAGAGAGGAGAGTGCTTTTTATATTAAAATTAAAACATCATAACATGCCTACACCTACACTGTACTTACTAGCTTACCGGTCGAGGAGCAAGAAAATTGGGTTCTAATCTTTTCCAAAAGTCAAGTAATTGGCTGCGATATTTATTGAAGGAGACATTCACTAGTTAGGTTTATTCCAGCACCAAAAACATTAATTATTGAAACCAGTCGCAGACGGGAGACGGGCTCTCTGGCTTCCCTCAGGAACTTCCGGCGATCATCAACATGGTGTGTCGTGCCGTTGATAGTTTCCTTAAGACATCATCATCAAGTACCGGGCCAGCTCGTAGGTGATCATGTCTCTCCACAACTTTTGATCTCGGAAGTTATTTATTATTTCTGTTGTTGACCTTCTGCCAAGCCATTCTCTTAGGCTGTTTGGTATTTTTTCTCTTTGCTTCCCTATATCTATTCGTCCCTCAATTTTGTCAGTTGTTACAATATATTTCAACTGTTTTCTTCTCATTACATGGCCAAAAAATTATGATTGTTTCTTCCTAATATTGGAAATTAGCTCTATTTTGCTTTTACCTCCTTCAGAACATTTTCATTACTCTTCTTAGTTGTCCATGGTATTCTCAACATTCTTCTGTAAAACCACATTTCTACAGACTCCAGTGATTTTCTTGTCTGTTGTCCTATTGTCCATGATTCACATCCATATGTTAAGACTGGCTCTACATAACATTTAAGAACTCTTTTTCTTGTTTTTAATTGTCAAAAATGGATTGCATAGTATCTTCCTCATTTTTTGGAAAGCTGCTTTTGCCTGAGCCATTCCTTAAGACAGGAGACAAATAATAATAAATTAATATTATTATAGAAGGGTTATACATATATATATATATATATATATATATATATATATATATAAATAGTTTATATTTATATATAAACTTCCTAGGCGATAATCAGCTAATCATTTCAGAGGAACAGCTGCGTTTACAGCACTCGGACAAAAAATGACAAATAATCAACAACAGGAAAAACAACAACAAAGGACAATATATGGTCCGAAGCAGGATCCCGTACTCCTTGGCACTGCGCCTTGCCACGAGAAGTCAAACGCTAGGAAACACTGACAACTCAGCTAATTAAACAATTAGCTGTCATTGACGATGTATTTCACGCAGGTGTTCTCATTACTATAGCATATGGCTGTGATCACAACTCGGGAATAAATTGTGTATCTGTATTTTTCCTATTAAGTTTCCTTACAAAGTAAGTAAAGTAGAGGTAGAGTTGTGGTTTTACAGATGAATATTGAGAATACTATGGACAGCTAAGAAGAGTAATGAAAACGTTCTGAAATAGGCCAAAGCATTGAGAGAGCTAATATCCTATATTAGGAAGAAAAAATCATTTTTTGGTCATGTAATGAGAAGGGAGCAGCTGGAATATTATATATATATATATATATATATATATATATATATATATATATATATATATATAGGGACGAAGAGATAGAGGGCAGCAAAGATAAAAGATAAAAGATACCAGACAGCTTAAGAGAATGGCTTAGCAGTAGGTCAACAACAGAAATAATAAATAACTTTATCTCTCTCTCTCTCTCTCTCTCTCTCTGCGATAAGGGCTCAATCAGAGTAGGATTCCAGACTCTCACCTGAAGTCAGCTGTCAGGTTAAGTATGTTGATCGCCTCCACAGACAGAACATCACAATTAGAGTCTCCCAGATCCACTCCGATTGAACACCCGTTAAAACGTTGCACTGTGTTCTGCGCCAGTGGCCCAGTGCATCCGATTTCAGCCAACATTTTATTCAGGTTTGCTTTCCTTAGCCTTTGATTTTCCCCAAACTTCATGCAAGGCAGCAGATGATCTTTTCTGTAGGGGGGTTCTGCCCTTAGATGATCGGCCCTCCCAGGTTTACGAGCACCATCTGCCCGAGTAACTAGAGGTGACTAACACAGACATGCACACACAAAGATATGAGATGTGACTAACACAGACATGCACACAGCGATACGAGGCATGACTAACACTGACACACACCAAGATATATGACACATGCCTAACATACACATGCGCATAAAGATATGAGATATGACTGACATTGACATGCACACACAAAGATATGGCACATGCCTAACATAGACATGCACACAAAGATATGAGATGTGACTAACATAGCCATGAACACGCACGGATATGAGATGTGACATACACAGATATGCACACACAAAGATATGAGATATGACTAACATAAACATGTACACAAAGATATGAGATATCACTAACCCAGACATGCACACACAAAGATATGACACGTGACTAACACAGATACACACTAAGATATGAGATATGACTAAACACAGACTCACATAAAGATATGAGACATGACTAACACGGACACACCAAGATATGAGATATGACTAACATGTCACACACCAAGATATGAGCCATGGCCAGCACATACACACACAAGCTAAGATATGATCCATGGCTAGCACAGAAACACATCAAGATATGAGCCATGGCTTCACGGAAAAAACACCAAGAAATAAACAATGTCTAGCACAGAAACACATTAAGGTATCCATATGCTTGTGTGTGTTGTAGTCGGCAGACTTTTCTTAACATATGAATCATCGACATACGAGACGCAGGCCCCGATTAAATGTTCACAGGTTTCGTTGAACAGTTGTCCGGAGATTTGAGAGTGCAGTCTGACTCGTAGAACGTTTCATTGCATGTACGGTTTCCGTTTGACTGTACACAGATGTCGTTGAAACAGTTGTCCGGACATCTGAGAGTGCAGTCTGACCCGTAGTACGTTTCCTTGCACGTACAGTCTGCACTTTCCGGGTCACATATGATGTCACAGCCATCAGACCACGTCTGTTTGCACTGTAGCACAAAGTTACCATCGGGACAAGTGTCATTACAGGTATAGCCTGGATGTTTACATTGTAGGTATTTTCCGGATTTTTCCTCACAAAAAGGACAGACACTGAGACAAGACCGGAGCAGTCGTGTCCATAGATCCCATGTGAACAGATGCCGTGACACGTAGCGATTATGACGTTGCAGCCTTTGCAACACACACTACACACTGCACAAAACGACAAAGAATGCCCGTCCAGAAAATAGGTGTATGTAAATGTTTGCACCTCACATACCGTCAGTGCACTGTCGGCCTGCGAAATGTTCGATGAGAACTCAATCTTAATGTGTGCCATTGTCGCTTGTGTGGTGACTACAATTGTATTCACAGAAATATTTGGGTATGATATATCATTATACTGGAACACTACGCCGCCACTGTCAGAGAAAGCCCATAGAGTGGCATTCTTTACCCGAATCATAGTGCTAGCTCGATGATAGATTCGAATGGTGTGAGTCTTCTGGGGCGTGGCAAAGTTCAGATACCAGTAAACAGAATTGGTTCCACTTCTCAAATATGTGTGTGTGCCGTCATTGTCATAGAGATGGTCTTTGTTTTGCCATTAACTGCGGCCTCTGGTCCACATCCGTCTCCTGTATAACAAGCATTAAATGTGTCGGTATGGTTTGTGTTCTGTTTGAGAGCCACAATCCGACCCCCGCCAATGTAGATGGAGAAGATATTTGCAACTATCGCCCCTTCAATCCGTAACTTGTTGATCAGACCAGCCCCAGAGCAAAAGACATCAATCTCGTGCAAACTAACTACAAACCTTGATTCAATGTTACATGAGGCAGAACCATTAGTTTTACCGTGAAACTGTCCGGATATGTTAAGTTATTCAGATAAATCCTAAACCAGGAGAACAGCAAAGATTGATTGAGAGTTGCCTCAACTGATGTAGAATCTGTGTCCGGATTACATGTGGTGTAGTTGTTATCAAACAGGAAAGTAGGTTCAGATTTTTGGGCGTATTTGTAAACGAGATCCAAGTACTGACACTGGGGTCCGAAATATTCATGCTGACAACTGTCATTGTTTGGGCATGTCCTGTAGTTTTGTCACAAACTGCGTCATTATAGCAGTGACATTGTAACGTACAATTTGTCCCAAACCAACCGTCTGCACAAGATAGGTCATTAGCTTCCAAGGTCGCGTACGAAGCCAGCAGAATAAAGGCTTGATCTACAGCGGTGGTTAACGAACTATGTACAAACATTTATTATCAAACCAGTGGTTATATTTATAAAAATCCGCCAGGATTTCAATCCGCCGCTGTGATAATAGATAGCGTGATGCTCAAAGAAAACATTGTTTACACAATGGCACGAACGCGAACAGCTTCCATCTTGGTGCGTCCCATGACGTCATATCTCAAATAACTTTCGAGATCGAAAGTTGTGGAGAGACATGATCGCCTACACCAGCAGGCCCGGTACTTGATGATGATGCTGATAGTTTCACCGAGAGATGATACAAACCAATTAAACGTTGTTGCCAGAAAGGTTAAAGTTTTTATAAAAAAGCTTTAACCTAGTTACAGAAGACAATCTCTGATTTTAAAAAAGTAATGATCGTCTAGCAAATGTTTCGCTTATTTAGAAAGCATAGTCTCATGTTGAACGGATCGTGTCTCGTTAAGAAGGCGAAAGCCTCGTGCAAAATTATTGAGTTATTTGCGAGTCATCACCATTGCACTCCGAACATGTCCATAGGTGCTCAGATAACCTCCTCAGCAAGTCTCGCAGTGTCCAGCGACTGACAACTCCAGTTCTATGTTGGTTGATAAGTCTTCTTACACGCCCACTAAGTTTCTCGCTTCTGGCTGTGCCCATCTTAATTCCAATCTCTTTCATCCGAAGGAGTGACGTGGACTCATGGTTGTCGAAATCCTGTGTCATTCCCACTTCCCAAAGGGCATTGATGATGTCCGTCCGATCCATTGGTTGACCGTCCTCAACAACAGCGCAGCTAGCCAACCTGTCCGCTCTTTCATTTCCCCGTACTCCCGCATGTCCTGGGACGTAAGTAGTATAGTAAGGGTTAAAGCACTCTAAACTTAGTTTTTTATGCCTAAATGCCGTGTTTTTTTGTCTATATAGAAAGTATACACGTAGATGCGTTTTGTTAAATGCCCTGTGTTTTGTCTATATAGAAAGTATACACGCAGCAAGACGGATCGACCAACACAGCGAGACATCGATGTCCTGTGTTTTTGTCTATATAGAAAGTATATTTTATAGAAAAAAATATTCATCTTACAGCGTAAAATAGACCCACAACACAGGCCGCTGGACTGAACACAACTATGAAAATAAACTTCCGTGAATCAATCGCGCTTATAACACGAAATTTCACATGCGACTAGTTTAAATATAATCTGGTAAATAAAAGTTGGACGACACTATTCCACTCTCAACTAACTGCTAGATTAACCAATCAGAGAAGAGGATTTCTATCGGACACCCGCCAACGAAATGACTGACCTCTGGATTAACTATTCAGAGAAGAGGATTACTGTTATCGTGATAACTGACCTCATTTTCCACTTGGAGTGTTGTCGAGTCTGATGCATGGGTTATTTTAAAGCGATTCGGTCCCTGATAAAAGCCACATGTCGGGTCAATGATGGGGAAATAATACAGGTGGCGGTTACTTGAATGTGCTTTGAGCTACTCCCATACTTATATTAGACACATCGAACAGATAGTTATATCCAAAATCCCAAAAGTTAGCCCAAATCACAACAATTTTACCCCAGAACACAAAAATGTAGGCTCATATGCAAAAGTTGACCTAAAAATCTACTCACATAGTCATAATAGTTAGACACAACGAGCAGGAAGTTATATTCAAGGTCCAAAAAAGTTTGGCCAAATCACAAAAATTTTACCACCAGAAACAAAAATTTAGGCTCATAAGCAAAAGTCGATCTCAAAACCCCACAAAGCTACTCCCATACTTATACTAGTTAGACACATCGAACAGATAGTTATATCCAAAATCCTAAAAGTTACCCCAAATCACAAAAATTTTACCCCGAGCACAAAAAATGTAGGCTCAACATGAAGCTCATTCATTTTCCTCTCGGACCAAAGACGGTACATTTGGCGGAAGCCATAGTTCTCCACAATTGACGATTTTCTGCTAGTTCCGGTAGTTCTTGGTTGTTTCTTAGCCCCACAGTTCAGCATTCCCTAGTAATTGTCTGCACGACACTTCCTTGTGTATTCCTCGTTTTATTTTAACAGATGGGTTCCACATAAATAACTGATGGGTAAGTCTTTCTTCATTCATTCTCAGCACATGACTGATGTATTTTCAACGCCTTTTTCTTATAAAGCTTGACACGTATTGTTTTCCTTCAATATTGGACAGGTTATAACAAACAAATGTTTCTGCATCTTTATATTGTTTGTATTCCCGCAGAGATCTTGTCAGACCACGATGACAAATTTTTGTTAAGTGCCGTCTTTTGTCATTGTATAGCTGTATCTTTCTTTCTCTCTATTGTTCACCGATAACTACTGAAGGAATTAATTACCCTCTCCGTCACTCATCCTTAGAAGGACGTAAAGCAAGCATAGATACGTTGTGTTGGAGTTTGCAGTAAACCTGTGATATTTGCGACTTTTAGCTCAACAATCAACATTTTTGGGCACATCATGAGAAGAGGAAAGTTGGAATATTGGTTACAACTGGCAAAATAAAAGGAAAGAGAGATCGCGGTCAAGAAAATACTGGACAGCTTAGTGTCATGGCATGGAAAACAGTCAACAACAGAACTGATATAACACACTGTAGATAGAAGATTGTGGAAGGACATGATCACCTATGCCAACCGGTATGGCACATGTTGATGATGATGAGCTCAAGACATCCGACTTCAATATGTTATTTTCGAGTATATATATATATGTATATATATGCATGTATGTGTGTTTGTTTGTATGCATATATATGTATGTTGATATGTATAAGTATGTGCACGTCTGCTTGTGCGTGCATATATGTATACACGCATCTGTGTGTGTGTGTATACATGTATTTATGGGCCCTTAGATACTTTCAGACATTGTCAGTGTCTTTGAAGTCGACGTAACCTAGACAGCGTTCCCCCCACTCGTGTATTTTTAGAACCCTTCACCCCTGACCTGAGGGTATAATTACAGCTACACCCGTGGGACAATTTCTTTCCCGTTCTGACCACGGTCCATGACACAGGGAAGTCATTTTTCTTTCTTTAACATATTTCGATTATTTTGTTTTGGATGTTTCATTACTAGTTAGCTATGTAGGATTAGTTTTATTTATTTACATATCTGTGTGTGCGTGTTGTTTGTTTGTTCCTGCTGAAGGCCTATTGAGCTGAAACGTCGTTCAAATCTGTGTCGTCTACTAACCACGTAAAGCTTTACCATACCATTTTTTCTTTTTTTTTTCAATTTTCCCTAAACAGGTTAGTCTGTTTCTGGAGGCACCATGAAGAGCTGGAGTAGGATCTGGATAGTTATGATCCACCGATACTGGCAAAAGCCATCACATGTGGGTCGCTGACAGCTTTCAGCTCTGCTGTCGTGAGGTGCATTCGCCTCTGTGAATCTGTAACCACTGAACAAAACATATTAGAATGTCTCCACACTCACTTTGATCAAGTCTTGTAGGTGAAGTACTTTGATGTGAAAAGAAGTGAGGTGCAGAATGGCTCAGGCAAAAGCAGCTTCCTAAAAATGAGGAAGATACTATGCAATCCATTTTTGACAATAGAAACAAGAAAAAGAGTTCTTAAATGTTATGTAGAGCCAGTCTTAACATATGGATGTGAATCATGGACAATAGGACAACAGACAAGAAAAGCACTGGAATCTGTAGAAATGTGGTTTTACAGAAGAATGCTGAGAATACCATGGACAGCTAAGAAGAGTAATGAAAACGTTCTGAAAGAGGCCAAAGCAAAAATAGAGCTAATTTCCAATATTAGGAAGAAACAATCATAATTTTTTGGCCATGTAATGAGAAGAGAACAGCTGGAATATGTTGGAACAACTTGGAAAATTGAGAGATGAAGAGATAGAGAGTAGCAAAGAGAAAAGATACCAGACAGCTTAAGAGAATGGATTAGCAGAAGGTCAACAACAGAAATGATCAATAACTGTCAAGATCGAAAGTTGTGGAGAGACATGATCACCAATGTCAGCAGGTTGGTACTGGTTGATGAAGTACTTTGAACCGTGTTATGAGTTGTAGTTGTAGTGTTTGTAGTAGTTGCAGTAGTTGTAGCAGTTGTAGTAGTAGTAGTTGTAGTAATTGTAGTAGCTGAGGTGGTCGAAGGCCCCTGTATCACTGCAAACGAATTACAGTCATAATTACTTCAACTGCCCGTGCCGGTGGAATCATCCGAATTAACATCTAATCACATTTAAGGATCAAAAAGGCATATGCAATTCCCATCATAGCTGCTACAGCTCACTGCAAAAGTCATAAGGCCAAAAGGCACTGAAAGTGAACACTGCTGAACTGTCCTTCGTCATACGATATCATCATTCATCGTAAGCAACTCAAAACACAATCCAGATGAAAAAAAAAACAGCTCACTAAACTCAGTAGCTCCAGCAGCAAGCCAAACTTGGAATATGAAAATACTGCAACAAGGAACACTTTTCAGATTGAGCCTCAACGGTCCTGTTGCCTATCCACCATATTGACCTGGAAGTCCTACATGCCATAACATAAAGTACCAGAAAAGGTTTATGACAAGTAATGAAATTCTTCCCTTTTACCTGAAAAAAACCTGGCAACGCTACCATGGCTAGATTTATTTTATAATGTTTAAGTCTGTTAATGTGTCTTTACTGCTCTTTTTTTTTTCATTATCCAAGGTGTCCTAAGTATTTTTCTGTGCATTTCCAGATTGCCCATTATTCACAACCATATGTTGCTATCGGGAGCCGCGATAGCTCAGTGGTTAGTGAACTGGATTACAAAGGACAAGGATCCCAACCGACGGCTTCTGGGTTCACCCAGACTTAAATGGGTACCAGATTTTTTCTGGGAAAGTAAAGCAGCATGGGCGTAATACCAACCACATTACCCAAAAAAACATGTGCTGAAGGTCTGTAAAATATAGGGTCACTAACACCATATTTCCCTATACGCCACTTGGCGTGACGGGGGTACTTTACTTTTTACTTATATGTTGCTATCAGAAAGATACATGTCATCTGTAATTTTAATGCCTTGTTGGTGTTGTGAAATATTTTCTTCTTGGCATTTAATTTTTATGAGACTATTGCAAATCGTCTTTATATTTCCGTCTGGCAGTCTCCGTTGTTACTTATTACATATATTCAGTTTGTTACAAATTACCAAAGCTATTCAGTTTGTTAAAATTTACCCAAGATATTCAATTTGTTACAATTTACCCAAGATATTCATAGTTTGTTGTAATTTACTCAAGATATTCAGTTTGTTACAATTTACCCAACGATATTCATAGTTTGTTACAATTTATCTAACGATTCATAGTTTGTTACAATTTATCCAAGACATTCTGCTTATTACAATTTACCCAAGATATTCAGTTTGTTACAATTTACCCAAGATGTTCATAATTTGTTACGATTTATCAAAGATATTCATAGTTTGTTACAATTTATCAAAGATATTCATAATTTGTTACAATTTACCCAAGATATTCATAGTTTATTTTACAATTTACCCAAGATATTCATAGTTTGTTACAATTTACCCAAGATATTCATAGTTTGTTACAATTTACCCAAGATATTCATAGTTTGTTACAATTTACCCAAGATATCATAGTTTGTTACAATTTCAAGTTCTTTGTTGTCTGATGATTTTATTTTGGATTGGCTTTTACAATGTCGGCAGGAATTAATTAAATTTTCTGCAGGATTTTTTTTTTTCTGGTGGAATGCGCTGAACCGCATTCCGAACCTATTTGTAGAAACAAAATTAAAAAAAAAAAGTAAAACTAAAATAATTTTAAAAGTTATGTTTTTAAGTTTTTAATTTTCAATGTTATAACTTATAACATAACTAAAGTTTGGAAACTACATAAAGTATAACATGTAAGTACATCATAATATTAGGGAGCCGCGATAGCTCAGTGGTTAGTGAACTGGACTACAAAGGACAAGGGTTAGGGTTCGATCCCAACCGACGGCTTCCGGGTTCATCCAGCCTTAAACGGATTTTTTCTGGGAAAGTAAATGAGCACGGGTGTAATACCGACCCCATTACCTAAAAATCATGTGCTGAAGGTCTGTAAAATACCACTTTACTTACTACTACTACATCATAATATTGTATAATGATATTATTATAAAACTTTCTGTGTGTTTATTCTTTCCCCTCATGCGAATTCTGGGATCTATTTTTTCCAGCAAAAATAAGAAGCCATAGGTTTCTGTATATTTAGATATCACTTTTTCTTTTCACTGTTTTTTAAATGAATCTATTGGTTCAATTGTGGTAATTCATGATTATACCAAGAAATTACGATGGAGGTTTTCTGTTCCCTTCCGTCGTTTGTTTATGGTTGACTCCGCTAGCCTTTGACTAAAAAGTCTCACCCACAAGGCAGTGGGGTAGAAAGCTGATTTCCAATATTAGGAAGAAACAGTCATCATTTTTTGGCCATGTAACGAGAAGAGAACAATTGGAATATATTGTAACAACTGGGAAAATTGAGGGATGAAGAGATAGAGGGAAGCAAAGAGAAAAGATACCAGACAGCTTAAGAGAATGGCTTGGCAGAAGGTCAACACAGAAATGATAAATAACTGTCAAGATCGAAAGTTGTGGAGAGACATGATCACCTGCACCAGCATGCCCAGTACTTGATGGTGATGGTGATGATGCTGATTGGTTCGAGAGATGAACTTGTGACTTCAACATATCTGAGGATATATTTTTTACATTTTTTTTTAACCATTCTGAAAATAATTACTAAATAAAATTTGAAGATAAATTTTTTCTTCAGCGTGACTTCCATTTCTGGTTGTGATTCTCCAATTAGTGCAAATTGGCTTTAGTTTTTTTTTTTTTTTTAAATTTAAAAAGACAAACACACAAATAAAATTCAATTATGTTTATTCATTGTCTTGTGTGCATAAATATGGAACGAAACAGCTAAAGTGAGTGAATATTAACAATATGTGAAGAAATATCAAAAGAAGGAATAGACCTGGAGACAGTTCAGAACTACAACTACCTTGGACATACTATAACGGTGATGAAAATGCACAACTGAAATAAACAAAAGAATAGGAATGGCAAAAAGTAATTTTAATGTCATGAAGAACATACTAACATCAAACAAATAACACCAGGGCTAAAACTAAGATAGTAAAATGTCACATCTTCTCAATATTCCTGTATGGTGCTGAAACATGGACATTAGACAAGAACAGAACAGAGAATTGAAGCCTTTGAATGTGGATATATAGAAGATTGGATGGAAGGAAAAGAAAACAAACGATGAAGTCTTAAAACAACTAAAAATGAAAAGACTACTAAACACAATTCAAACAACAAATGCTATTTATGGGCCATGTAAAAGACACAACAGCATACTAAAAGTAATCCTGGAGGGAAAATACAAGGTAAAAGAGGCAGAGGCAACCAAGACTAACTGGATGAGTAACATCAAGATGGACAAATCCGCCTATGACAACCTGCACCATCAAGCAAGAGACAGAGCAGAAGGCACTCCATGGTAGCCAACCTTCGTTGCGGAGATGGCACTCGATGATGATGATGGAGAGTCAAGGGCTGTCTAACTATTGTGTTTTCATCATCATCATCGAGTGCCATCTCCGCATCGAAGGTTGGCTACCATGGAGCGCCATTCTGCTCTGTCTCTTGCTTTGATGGTGCAGATTGTCATAGGCTGACTTGTCCATCTTTGATGTTACTCGTCCATGTTAGTCTTGGCCTACCTCTTTTACCTTGTATTTTCCCTTCTAGTATTAATTTGATTAGACTTGTGTCTTTTAACATGACCAAAAATATTTCATTTGTCTTGCTATAATTGTGTTTAGTAGTT
>JAVIAB010000102.1:8826072-8884429 GCA_032433765.1 Megaustenia siamemsis
GATAGATGAAACATGCAATACAAGTCACACCTCGTGATATTAATGCAAGAAAAAAAATATGTCAAGTATCACATTGTATAGGAAAAACAGAAAGACACAACAGTTCACTTCCATAGAAATACAACAGAGAAAAAAAAACAGCCTAATTCTATAGAAACAGAAAAGAAAAACAGTAACAGTCAAATTTAATAGAAATACAACAATGCACATTAATAGTCACATTCCAGAAACAGAATTACTCCAATTACAACTAATATCGTGAAAAAAAATGTCACATTCTATAAAACAAAATCAGCAAAATACACTATCACATTTATAGAACAATGGCAGAAAGCAACAATGTCACATTCTATAAAACTACAGCAGCAAAATACACTATCACATTTTCTAGAATAATAGAAAGCCACAATGTCATTCTATAAAACTACAGCAGCAAAATACACTATCACATTTTCTAGAACAACGGCAGAAAGCCACAATGTCACATTCTATGGAAATACACAAGAAAAACTCTCCAGACATTACTTTTCTTTTGCTGAAGCTCCAGACTCTGTCGTTGATGAGAGCCAAAGATGAAAGCTTCCGCACAGCTGGGTTGATGCACATGTTCTGTGGAAACAGCAGAATTCACACAGCAGCAATAAGTGAAACAAATGTCAAAGTTACCTTCAATGAAATAAAACCTCTTCTTCAGCTGCTGGGCTCACTTGATGACTACTCCTCTTGATTATCTGCCTTGGAAAGCAGTTATGTGGACGTAGACATGTCATGTCACTAATTTACGGCTAAAAAAGTAGTAAAAAATTAACTGCCTCGTCACGCCAAGTGGCGTATAGGGAATATGGTGTTAGTGACCAACCTTTACAGACCTTCAGTACATAATTTTTTGGATAATGTGGTCAGTATTATGCCCATGCCATTTTACTTTCCACAAAAAAATCTCGTAGTACCTATTTTAGGCTGGGTGAACCTGTAAGCCGTCGATCAATATCAAACCCAAGCTCTAAAAATAGTTTTTTCTTTGAACTTTTGACACACAGCTGTGTGTTTACACTAGGATAGACGCATGGACTCGAATTTCCTGTCTGGGTTGATTTATGACCTGAATTTGACTGCTTGGATTGGACATGTTACTTGTCTATCGATACAGCCGCAGTAAGCCATCCCCAGCAAGTTTGGCTACCTCATAGCGTTATCCGCTGCGTTTCCTGAGTTACAAAGGGTTGTTTGATGTCAGCTGATGATTGAGAAAATTTCCTTGGTCATAGCCACAAAAAAATAAATAAATAAAAAGAGGAAAAACAACAAATTTCTCAATAGGCAAATATTTCACATTTTACAAGATCATATCTCACGAAATGGGGAAAAAAATCCAACACCAAAGGTATAAATCCACATTCAGAAGTCACTTTCTTTCCTTCCTAATTTACCGTTCAGCATCGAAGGGAGATATAATTTGCGATCTTTTGCTCTTCTGTTCGCCTCTGCTGTTGTTATGTTTCCTATCTATCTACTATTGTCCTTTCGAGCCGAAGACGGCACATAGGGCAGAACCACAATCTCAAAACAGAAACTTGCATGCCAAAGTGGCATATATTGCAGAGATCACTGCTTAAAATCTATGACACTGTTTCCATAACAATACTTTTACAATGACAGCTTGCAAGCCATCAATCAACCTCCTTAGTCGCCTCTTTATGACATGCCCTGGAAGGTCACAAGTGTCACTATTCTTTACCTCCCTCATAATGAACCGTGGCACCGGTAACACACATGTTCCTAGTGCTTCTAATATTCCATCGATCCATATATTTCATGGTCGTGGAGTAGAAGTAGTATAATTAGAAAGGTACATGGGGAGGGAAATGTTTGACCACAGCGAAATGTCAAATTTGGAAGAATTTGTCTCTTGATGTGGTCATTTTTTCAACGGTAACATAATCTAGGTTAAGCAGGAACTAAAAATAGTATTTAGACAAATCTTTCACCAGGCACACAAAACTGAAATGTCACAGTAAACAATGAATATACTGGTTTGTTCATCTAGAAATAATATCGTGTTCCTTACCATAAAAAGCATATATTAAAAGGGGTGAAGAGCAAGAGGCAGACCCAGAATAAGATGGACAGACAACATCAAAGAGATGCTACATCAATTGGCAATGGTTGAAGCCGCCAAAAAGGGCAAGAACCAGAACTTTGTATCTCCCCAGACACCCAAATGGGTAGAAAATGAAGTGAAGAAAGAAAGATAATTATTATGTACAAAATGAAGTGAAGAAAGAAAGATAATTATTATGTACAAAATTAAGTGAAGAAAGAAGATAATTATTATGTACAAAATGAAGTGAAGAAAGAAAGATAATTATTATGTACAAAATGAAGTGAGAAAGAAAGATAATTATTATGTACAAAATGAAGTGAAGAAAGAAAGATTATTATGTACAAAATGAAGTGAAGAAAGAAAGATAACTATTATAACTAGAAGAGAAGGTCTAAGAATAATAATATAGAAAAGGGTCTGAAACATGTCAATGAAATACATAGAAAGAAACATGATAAGTCATTTGAGAATATATATATATATATATATATAAATTGTAATTAATCCCTCAAGATAATACAAACATAATAAAGTAAGGAAGGAAAGAACTCCACAGACACAAGATATCTAATGACAAAATTGGGAACACAGGATAACTTACCTGCCTTGATCCAAGAGAAATAACCCTAACATCTTCAAATGGGCTCTTTATTATCTCCTTTATGAACTGCGAAACTGTGAATGAGTGCGACTACAGTAGTAGATCTGTGAAATAGAAAAAATGCCAAAGATTTATACACTACAGTTGTATTAATAGATTATAATTAGTATATATATATATATATATAAAGGGCTTACAGTGTATATCGCACAAATCCCTTTTCTTGGTGAGCTTTTCAATCACAGTAAGTTACGATATGTCTGCTGTCCTTGCCTCTCTTATCTGTGTTTTATTACTTGGGTATCTATCTATCTTTTGTTGCCTGAAATATTGTCTATATCTGCAATGTTGTTTCCTGTATAAATTTTACTGTCTTTTGTAATTCTTGCACTTGCCTCATGGGTATGCCTCTTTTCTTTTTTCTTGTTGTTTTCCATAAGAGAACTTTCTTTATAATTTTCTTCGTTATTTCTTCTTGTCATATGGTCAACACATACCCATCTTCT
The DNA here is from genome assembly GCA_032433765.1 of Megaustenia siamemsis. Lineage (NCBI taxonomy): Eukaryota > Metazoa > Mollusca > Gastropoda > Stylommatophora > Ariophantidae > Megaustenia > Megaustenia siamemsis. The sequence goes on from JAVIAB010000102.1 coordinate 8,829,284, forward strand.
TTTCTACTTATATGAATGCAATGCACATAAAACTATGAAAACAAGATGTGATCAAAATGTTTTAAAATTAACAGCATGAGTCAAAATCCAAGTGACAAGGCAGGAATGGTGCTCGCCTCTTTTTTCATGGTGGGAAAAAATCTATGAATAAATCTGGTTGGTTATTTGGTTATGGAAGGCCCCGTATCACTGCAAACAAATTAAAATCCATAATTGCTCAACCGCCCGTGCCAGTGGAATCATCGAATTACTAACTCATCTCCCAAACAAAGAAAGGTAGCTGTAGTCCCCATCATAGCAGTCTCAGCTCACGCCAAAAGACATAAGGCGAAACCACATAGAAAGTGAACACGGCCAACTGTTCCCTGTCATACGATATCAGCATTCATCGTAAACAATTGGAATATCGGAACATGATCAAAACGGATGAAACACACAGCTCATGGTGTGCACAGAGCACTTAACTCAGTAGCTCCTGCAACAAGCCGGACTTGGAATATGAGGAAACTGCAACAAGGAACACTTTTCAGACATAGCCTTCAATGGTTCCTGCCATATGGTATCCACCATATTGCCTGGAAGTTCACGTCCTCCTGAAAATGATGATTATCATAGTATTTAAATGTATAGCGCTTGATGATGTTAGGACATCGTATTTGACTCCAACTCCGAACATACAAAACACAGTTCGTCATCAGATTATCCCCATTACACACCAAACAACATATGAATAAATCTGTTTTGGTTGAAGCCTAAAACTTGGCAATACATGCAATGGCAGACATTGGTTTACAGATGAATATGGGAAAAATGATCGGATGATAATATCTTAAAAATGGAAAGGCCTTGACATTTCAGAATTTCTGAGAATGACTGATCGACCACTTTATTGGAAGTTACATTGATCAGGAAGGGGATACAAGTAAAGAAATTAGAATCAGAATAGCTAAAGCAGCAATGTCTTTCAGAAGCCTTGAAAAGTTGTGGAAATCAAAACTCCTCAGCACAAACACAAAATTAAGACTATTCAAATCAAACATACTATCAACTCTTATTTATGCATGTGAGAGCTGGAAAACAACAAGAGACATAGAAACAAATTTGAACGTTTTAGAAAATAAATATGTAAGGAAAATACTTAGTATAGTGTGGAACGAATTCAAACCAAATGAGGAAATTAGAGAAATCGCCAATCAACCGATATCTTCAGTAATCAAGAAAAGATGATGGTCATATGTTGGACATGTGATGAGAAGAGATAATAACCGAATAGCAAAGCAAGCCCTCATGTGGGAAACAACAGGAAAAGAGGCCGACCCAGAGAGACACTGAGAAGAGCATGATCAGAGAGGCAAGAGCGGCAGGAATCGGCTTCCTCAATGAGATAGAGTTGCTTGCACAGAACAGAGACAAATGGCAAAATTTGATAAAAGATCGTTACAATGACTAAAAACTGCTAGAATAAAAATTTAGGTAAGAGAAAGAATATCTGGGTCTATGTGTTATGGGCTGGCGATGGCTCGAAAGGTCAATAGATAGATAGATAGAGAATGACTGAAGACAGAGATCAAGAAGACAGAGATCAAGAAGACAGAGACCAAGAAGACAGAGACCAAGAAGACAGAGATCAAGAAGACAGAGACCAAGAAGACAGAGACCAAGAAGACAGAGATCAAGAAGACAGAGACCAAGAAGACAGAGATCAAGAAGACAGAGACCAAGAAGACAGAGACCAAGAAGACAGAGACCAAGAAGACAGAGATCAAGAAGACAGAGACCAAGAAGACAGAGACCAAGAAGACAGAGACCAAGAAGACAGAGATCAAGAAGACAGAGACCAAGAAGACAGAGATCAAGAAGACAGAGACCAAGAAGACAGAGATCAAGAAGACAGAGACCAAGAAGACAGAGATCAAGAAGACAGAGACCAAGAAGACAGAGATCAAGAAGACAGAGATCAAGAAGACAGAGACCAAGAAGACAGAGACCAAGAAGACAGAGACCAAGAAGACAGAGACCAAGAAGACAGAGATCAAGAAGACAGAGATCAAGAAGACAGAGACCAAGAAGACAGAGATCAAGAAGACAGAGACCAAGAAGATAGAGACCAAGAAGACAGAGACCAAGAAGATAGAGATCAAGAAGACAGAGATCAAGAAAACAAAGACCAAGAAGACAGAGATCAAGAAGACAGAGACCAAGAAGACAGAGACCAAGAAGACAGAGACCAAGAAGACAGAGATCAAGAAGACAGAGACCAAGAAGACAGAGACCAAGAAGACAGAGACCAAGAAGACAGAGATCAAGAAGACAGAGACCAAGAAGACAGAAACGAAGAAGACAGAGATCAAGAAGACAGAGACCAAGAAGACAGAGACCAAGAAGACAGAGATCAAGAAGACAGAGACCAAGAAGACAGAGATCAAGAAGACAGAGACCAAGAAGATAGAGACCAAGAAGACAGAGACCAAGAAGATAGAGATCAAGAAGACAGAGATCAAGAAAACAAAGACCAAGAAGACAGAGATCAAGAAGACAGAGACCAAGAAGACAGAGACCAAGAAGACAGAGACCAAGAAGACAGAGATCAAGAAGACAGAGACCAAGAGAAGAGACCAAGAAGACAGAGACCAAGAAGACAGAGATCAAGAAGACAGAGACCAAGAAGACAGAAACGAAGAAGACAGAGATCAAGAAGACAGAGACCAAGAAGACAGAGACCAAGAAGACAGAGATCAAGAAGACAGAGACCAAGAAGACAGAGACCAAGAAGACAGAGATCAAGAAGACAGAGATCAATGGAGAAGGTAGATGAATTTTGTCAGTGATGTCCAAATGTCCCCCAGTGTTATGAGATGAAGAAGAAGAAGAAGAGACGGTGGGTAAAATTGTTTACTTTGCATGTAAGTTTGTTGATGGTACAACTTTAAGATGATTATGAAAGTTTGTGATGTCGCCCAAATCCCAATGACTGCTCTTCTGCCTTGTCTACTCTAAAAAATCAGTTGAATGTTTAGTTTAGGTGCAGTTTAGTTTAGGTGCAGTTTAGTTTAGGTGCAATTTAGTTTAGCTGATAGATTATCTTCATTTCACAAAAACAACTCCATATTGTTCAGATCCCCTCATCAGCATGCTCATGAAGTACACCCACCACACATTCATGAAAGCACTGAAGATGGCTTCAGCTCAGGTGAGCAAACTACATAACACTAGCAAAGACCTTAACCTCAAACCTCCTTAGTCATTTCTTGTGACATGTCATGTGACAGTGGTTTTAATCATTCCTCCCCTGACCAAGGCCAGGGCCCTGGTACCCAGCCATATCGGCACAGCAGAAATGAATTAAAGTAAACTTCTGACACATCTAACGCCAGAATTTTATTATTTTGGAGAGAGTATATTTTCCTTTTTGACCCAATTTCATTTGCCAAAATAGTTAGCTTGTTTCTTGAATGACCACAAGGAGATAAAACTCTGACTTACTTCCCCTAAAACAGTAAAGATGGGGAACAATCTTGAAAAGAAAATAATGTCAAACTTATGTATCATCATCATTGAGTGCCGTTCTCAGCAACGAAGGTTGGCTACCATGGAGCGCCATTCTGCTCTGTCTCTTGCTTTGATGGTGCAGGTTATCATAGGCTGATTTGTCCATCTTTTGATGTTACTTGTCCATGTTAGTCTTGGTCTGCCTCTTTACCTTGTATTTTCCCCTCCAGGATTACTTTTAGTAGGCTGTTGTGTCTTTTAACATGGCCCAAAAATGCATTTGTCTTGTAAAAAACAAAAACTTATGTATGCAGCTAAAATATTGCCTTCTTTGATATACCGGTTAAGTGAGCTTGAATGTGTTGTGTTGCTAGTCTATGGTAAATCTGCTACATCCGCACCTAATTGCCTAAGACATCAGTCTTTGTCATGGAGAAAACTTGCCAGATTTATAAACATCAAATTATCTTAAAACAACTAAAAAATGAAAGAGAACTACTAAACACAATTCAAACAAGACAAATGATATTTTTGGGCCATGTTAAAAGACACCAATAGCCTACTAAAAGTAATTCTGAAGGGGAAAATACAGGTAAAAGAGGCAGAGGCAGACCAAGACTAACATGGATGAGTAACATCAAAAGATGGACAAATAAGCCTATGACAACATGCACCATCAAAGCATGAGACAGAGCAGAATGGCGCTCCATGGTAGCTAGCCTTCGTTGCGGAGATGGCACTCAATGATGATCAAATTATCAGAAGTTACATATTATTTTTGTGTTTAGTTTGGTCTGTTCTTGAAACATCTTCATTAATGGATGCTTACGCAGAATAAAAGGATATAAATGGCAGGACAAATTCACTAACATAGAATGATAGAAATGCACCAGTCAAATCTATCTATCCATCTATTGACCTTTTGAGCCGTGTTCGGCCCATAGGGCGTAGACCAAGATACTCCTTCTCTTCTGAATTTTTGTTCTAGCAGTTTTCAATTCTTTTAAAGATATTTATCAAATTTCGCCATTTGTCTCTGTTGTGTTCAAGTAGCTCCACAACTTTTCAAGGCTTCTGAAAGACATTGCTGCTTTAGCTATTCTGATTCTAATTTCTTTACTTGTATCCCCTTCTCGATCAATGTGACTTCCAAGATAGATAAAGTGATCGATCTCTTCCACTGGTTTGTTTTCCATATATATTTTGTCGTCTGTTGGAATTAAGCTTTTCATGACTTTAGTCTTTTCATGATTGATCTCAAGCCCATTTGTGCTGGCTATTGATGATAGTTCATTTGTGTTTTCCTGCATCGTTGTTATCTCACTGCTGATGAGAACTATGTTATCAGCAAAGTCGAGGTCCTCCAAATGGTCTCCTTGTATCCATTCGATGCCTTTATTACCAGTGCAGCATTTCTTCATTATGAAGTCCATATCAACTCCAAATAACAAGGGCAATAAAATACATCCTTATTTAACCCCAGTTTCTAGGGGGAGCTTAAGCGCCTGCGACCTGTGGTCGCAATAGCAGGGCCGGCGCACCATCAGCTGGCCAAGACCTAGCAGTTCTACCTCCTCGTGGTCTCCCCTGGTAACAGTCTGCGTCAAAACAGACTGGCTAACAGAAGCTAGGATCGCAGTGTTCCCTGTTGTGGTGCCTGTTACTGATATAGAGGACCCAGTATTGCAGTACCTCTGGGCTGAACTAGTAGTTTCCAGTATAGCCTGGGACAGATGACCTCCAGCCTCCAGTAAGAGCCGGGAATGTCAAGAAAGCCATTACGACCCGTCACATCATATGAGTCAAAGGGCAAACATGCTTGTATCAACTCGTGGTAATCCGTCAAGAACAAGAACAAGAACCCAGTTCTATTTGGAAACATTCGCTCAGTCCTTCCTCTGTTCAAACAGCACATGTGTAACCATCATATATGTCTTTAATAATATTTATGATTTTTTATGGTAAGCCATACTGCTTCAGAATTTTCCACAAAGAATCTCTATGAATACTATCAAATGCTTTTTTGAATTTGATGAAGTTAAGTACAAAAGGTTTTTGCTTTTCAATGTGTTCCTCCAATATAAGTCGTAGAGTGAAAATGTGGTCAAGGCAGCTTCTCCCTTTTCTAACCCAGCCAGTTCTTCACGCATTACTGTATCTATTGAATCCTTTATTCAATTTAGGATGATTTTGCAGAATAACTTTGAGGCAACTGACAAAGTGTCACACCTCTCCAGTTGATACAATCTCTAAGATTGCCCTTTTCTGGAATCTTAACAATGATTCCTTTTTTACCAGTCAAATACCAGTGGATAAAGAGATACAGCAAAGACGATGAAGAACACAGGTGTCCAGAGCATAATAAAATAGATCTTCTTCAGATACAAGCTTTGAAAAACTGAAGCGGTAAAAAAAATTACGACTTTCACTTTTACTCATAGAAATTATTAAACCGTACTGCTGAATAAGGGAGCCACGATAGCTCAGTGGTTAGTGAACTGGACTACAAAGGACAAGAGGTAGGGTTCGATCCCAACCGACAGCTTCCGAATTCACCCAGTCTTAAATGGGTACCGGATTTTTTAACTGGGAAAATAAAGCGGCACGGGCGTAATACCGACCACATTACCCCAAAAATCATGTGCTGAAGGTCTGTAAAATTTGTGGTCACTAACACCTTATTCCCTATACATCACTTGGCGTGACAGGGGCTCTTTACTTTTTTTTTTACTTTAACTTTCGATCTCGACAGTTCTTTATCATTTCTGTTGTTGACCTTTTGCCAAGCTATTTTCTTAAGCTGTCTGGTATTTTCTCTCTTTGCTTACCTCTATCTCTTTGTCCCTCAATTTTTCCAGTTGTTACAATATATTCCAGTCATTCTCTTCTCATTACATGTCCAAAAATTATTGTTTCTTCCAAATATTGGAAATTAGCTCTCTTTTTGCTTTGGCATCTTTCAGAACACTTTCATTACTCTTCCCAGCTGTCCATGGTATTCTCAACATTCTTCTGTAAAACCACATTTCTATAGACTCCAGTGATGAGAGATTAAATGTCATGAATTAAGTGAATCGTATATAGAATATATAGTCCAGGAGTAATTTTTCTGGCAGTGGCAGGCTAGACAAGCATTTTGGTCAGACTTTTTAGAAGGAATTCTTTATTTGTCGTCACGACTGTGTGGAACTAAGGTAGATGTTTTAAAGAGCAAGCGTTCAGATGTGTTGTGTGTTTTCCTCTGATAGTTGTACGCACAGGGCTCTCTCTCAACACAGGCAGATAACTCTGTCTTCGGGGGTACTCATATTTTTTCCCTCGATAATTAATTGATGTTTCAAGCCGGGCCTTGCTGCTGAGTTGTTGCAGAGAGAAATCACAAATAAAAATCCCAACTGGGGGAGCCGGGATTTGAACTCATAACCTCTTTGTCTTGAAACTGGCGTCCTGCCTTGAGACCAACCAGTCCCCAAATATAACATATAAAATACATAACGATATGCAAGAACCAAAACATTTCAATCCTTACACTGTCCAGCTACACCAAGAACTACACTACATCTAAAAGGGAAGTGACTAGAAGAATCAGCAATACAACATCTAAAGAGATCAAATTATATTATATATTTCTCCTGCCATGCTCCAAGGAAACAGCAGATTGACGAAAGAAAGAAGAAAGTCTATTCTTATAGAAGATTTAGGCATGAGGTGTATTTCAATTGGTGCAAATTATCTTCACAAGTTTTCAAAGCTGACCAGAAATAGGCCAACCTGCGCATGAGCAGCATGTGTTCTTTTAATACAGGGAGAACTATGTATAGACAATCAACATTTGAGATGAAGTTCCAGTGGTGAAGTGGTTAGTATATAAACAATCAACATTTGAGATGAAGTTCCAGTGGTGAAGTGGTTAGTATATAAACAATCAACATTTGAGATGAAGTTCCAGTGGTGAAGTGGTTAGTATATAAACAATCAACATTTGAGATGAAGTTCCAGTGGTGAAGTGGTTAGTATATAAACAATCAACATTTGAGATGAAGTTCCAGTGGTGAAGTGGTTAGTATATAAACAATCAACATTTGAGATGAAGTTCCAGTGGTGAAGTGGTTAGTATATAAACAATCAACATTTGAGATGAAGTTCCAGTGGTGAAGTGGTTAGTATATAAACAATCAACATTGAGATGAAGTTCCAGTGGTGAAGTGGTTAGTATATAAACAATCAACATTTGAGATGAAGTTCCAGTGGTGAAGTGGTTAGTATATAAACAATCAACATTTGAGATGAAGTTCCAGTGGTGAAGTGGTTAGTATATAAACAATCAACATTTGAGATGAAGTTCCAGTGGTGAAGTGGTTAGTATATAAACAATCAACATTTGAGATGAAGTTCCAGTGGTGAAGTGGTTAGTATATAAACAATCAATATTTGAGATGAAGTTCCAGTGGTGAAGTGGTTAGTATATAAACAATCAACATTTGAGATGAAGTTCCAGTGGTGAAGTGGTTAGTATATAAACAATCAACATTTGAGATGAAGTTCCAGTGGTTAGTATATAAACAAACATAAATTCTATTATTAATAATTTCTATATTATTGACTAGCTCTATATTATTGGGGAGCCGCGATAGCTCAGTGGTTAGTGAACTGGACTACCACGGACAAGGGGTAGGGTTCGATCCCAACCGACGGCTTCCGAGTTCACCCAGCCTTAAATGGGTACCGGATTTTTCTGGGAAAGTAAATCAGCACGGGCGTAATATTGACCACATTACCCCAAAAATCATGTGCTGAAGGTCTGTAAAATATAGGGTCACTAACACCATATTTCCCTATACGCCACTTGGCGTGACGGGGGTACTTTTACTATATTATTGACAAGCTCTATATTAATGGCTATCTCTATATTAATGACTAGCTCTATATTAATGACTAGCTCTATATTAATGGCTATCTCTATATTAATGACTATCTCTATATTAATTACTATAGTCGATTTAATGTCTGGCTTTAGAAGAAGTTAAAGTTTAAATTGTAATAAAAGTTCGACAAAATAAAAAAAATACTGCTACAAAAAAAAATGTTAAAAATTACAGAAATATTTCAATCAGATCTTACTTTGGTGATGTGACTTTCTTCACTTTCCTCATCAACAACTTTGCCACCGCCATCATTCTCATCATCACTTTTATAATCCACCATTAGAAGATCTTGATCATCTTCATCAACATCTCCTCTCTCACTTAGGTCCTTTTCAAGAGCCGCCATTTCCTCTATGAAAGCCTGTCTGATATCATCAGACGCTCCCAACATCAGGTCATCAAAGTCTGTATCCTGTTTGAACTTTCTCTGGAACGGAGAAAGTAAAAAGATGAAATATTAAAATACAACTAGGGCAAATTTAGGAACATTTCCTAATTTGTACTAAACATGACATCACACTCATAATCAACACAAGTGTTTACTTTTTAGAATTTGTATAAATGTATAATTAATTATTTGTTATGATTGTGGAATGCCCGGTATCACTGCAAACGAATTAAAATCCATAATTGCTCAACCAAGCCACTGGAATCATCCAAATTAACATCTCATCTCAATGAAGGATCCAAACAAAGAAAGGTTGCTGCAGTCCCCATCATAGCAGTCTCAGCACATGCCAAAAGACATACGGCAAAACCGCACAGAAAGTGAACACTAATCATTTGTGCAAATATACTTTCTCTCTCTCACTCTTCACTTCCTCTTATACCCATTCGGGTGTCAAGGGAGATACAAAGTTCTGGTTCTCATCCTTTTGGCGGCTTCACTCGTTGTTTTTACATCTAACTCCAGGTCTACCTCTTGCTCTTCTCCTCTTATATTATATTCCTGTATGGGAAGGAATTGCATGGCATTTTTTCTAGATGGGAAAACCAGCTTATTTGTTATTTTTGTATGTAGTTTAGGATTGGTTAAATGCTTACTCTTTCTCTTATAATGTCCTGTACTTTAAAATATGGAATATGAACAAATATTTGCAGAGATGAGCCCTCAAACTCATGATCGACTTGTTACTTAACAATTTTCTAGGAAATATATCAAAGACTACAAACAATAAATAATTTTGCTAGAAGGTCAAATAAGAATCAAAGGCTAGAGAAGGAGTCCCAAACAAATGCATGCTGAAGATGAATACACTAAACTGCAAGACGTAAAACAAAACGACAAAATTCGCTAATTAACGAACAAAGAATAATACTGACCTCTAAACCCTAAACCCTACTATAATATGTTGTGAAGTGGCATAAAGGCAGTGTACATGACAACAATGTGCCAAACCATAAGCCAAATACCATGGCATATGCCATGTGGAAATATATAAGAGAACATATACCTCCAGAGTTCGTACCATTTTTTAAATAGATATTTGGAAATACTGCAACTAGCTCTTAAAAGGTTCTACCTAAGTCAATATAAGACATGTTACTGGTATTCCCTCTTTTTGTCTATTTCTATTTGGTAACCCCCTCTCCCACTCCCCATTTCAGAAGCACACATGTTCAGTTTCTGGATGTGGAAAATATTTTTTGGAAACTGGAAAACCCCTCCATCAAGGCAGACAACCCACCTCCAGCACCATTAAGACTGTTGCACACATGTTAGGCTATGGAAGGCCTCGGTATCACTACAAACATATTAAAATCCATAATTGCTCAACCGCCCATGCCAGTGGATTCATCTGAATTACTATCTTATCTCTAATGTCATACATGCGACTAATGTCTAACTGTCAGAGATGTTGCAGAGTGAGTTGAAATATCTATCAGTACAGGCCTTAAAAATCCTGCACCAACTCTTCAACATTATGTTTGACACATAATATTCATGAGCGCACTCATGTGTGTGTGTTGAATGACTCAATGAACATGATCTGCAAAGTAGAGTCAGGTCCAATTCATTGTCGATGGTTGGGATCAATAGAGATCTAAGATTTGCAGCATCACATCCATGTATGTCCCAGGCCGTGCTGGTGTTGAGGGCAATGACAGAGTGGACAGACTGCCCGGTTTGGCAATATTAGCTGCTGGAAAGTCAATGGTTAGGTCAGATATCATTAACCAATTTATGAAAGATAAGTGGAATAACTTTGATGGAAGTACAAATACATGGCTATCTAGACTAAGTGAACTGGGAGTGAAGACCGGTGTTGTCAAAACAATGCGATATTCTGGACAAATGAGAGGATTTGTCAACCAACACCAAACTGGTACAACTAGTCGCTGTGTGCTGATGGACATTTTGAGGAGAAGATCGGAGCAACTATGGGTGTGTCCAGAGTACTGTGATGATGATCCTAATTTAACATAAAACATAGACACAACATAGACACAACCCTGAGGGGTGGTACATCAACATTTAGATCCTGCCTGCACCATGACAACAACCCTGCTCCTAAGTCTGTATCCACAAACAATTTTGACAAAACACAAAACTCTGTTGCTCTCATACAATCCCCTGGTCTTGCTCATAAGACCTTTCCCCAGACCTGAAGAAAACAGTAAAAGGCTGCCAGTTCAACGAAACTGAAGATTGAAGCCAACGAGATGAGACAGACGAGATCTGTTAGAAAGAAATGTGAATACCTAAAGTGGTTTTATTATTGTCTGGAAAGTTTGAATAAATGTGTATAGGCACAAGGTCATTACTTTGAAGGAGATAAAACCAACAAGCTGGTAAGTCTAAACATAAACTTACCCAAAAAAATCACTTTCAGCACTTTCTGAACAGCCTCATATTTGTTTGTAAAGCTACTCTATTATTCTTTTAAAAGAAAGGATGTGATTGGTTGCTATATAAAGCATTTTATTATTAGTTTTTTTAATGGAATACCCAAATACTCATCATCATATGCCATACCGGTTGGCATGTCCTTCCACAATCTTCTATCTACAGTGCATCGTATCAGTTCTGTTGTTGGCTGTTTTTCATGCCATGACACCAAGCTATCCAGTATTTTCTCTCTTTGTCATCCGCGATCTCTCTTTCCTTTTATTTTGCCAGTTGTAACCAAGTATTTCAACTTTCCTCTTCTCATGATGTTCCCGAAAAATGTTGATTGCTTCTTTCTGATGTTTTTAAGAGCTCCCTTTATACTCAAATACTGACTTATTATAAATAACTCTCAACCAAATAAATTGACTCATGAGTTCAAAGAATTAACAGACTTTATAAAAAATAATCTTGCCTTCCGTTTCCTATTAGATGGATCTGAGTTCTGCAGCTCTTTAGTTTAGCTTCTCTTTGCTCAATGTGTAGCTGTTCACTCTGGAGAAATAGTTTTAAATGGTGTCATGATGGTTCAAAATAATGTTGGGATAACAGACAAGACTGAAGGTCAAGAGAAATTGGGGAATACAGATATAAAAGAACGAAGTGGAGCAACAAAATGTAGTACTTTTTTTTAGTTTGAAATGGCTTCAGAGTTTACACTGCCTCTTATAGCTGGTACCAGAGTGTAGCCTGGTATGATTCTAACCATATATGTTACCCATACAAATATTGATGACTATGAACAGAAATTAGTACCTAATTGACTTATACACCATAAGCATGTCAAGCACGTCCATCCATCCATCCATCCATACATCTATCTATTAACCCTTCGAGCCGTAGCTGGCCCATAGGGCATAGACCCAGATACTCTTTCACTTACAAAATAGCATAAGTCATTTTGGCTACTATTAAGTCTTTAATTTTTTTCTTCTGATTTTTAAGGATTTCTAAATTGTTTGTTTCTGTCCCAGTTGAAGATGTTTCAGTTGAAATGATGTTGTTTGTTTAGTCTTGCTTTGTTTGCAAAGTTGAAACATTATTGTTATTGAGTTATTTGCGTGTCATCATCATTGCACTCCGGACATGTCCATAGGTGCTCAGATCTCCTCCTCAGCAAGTCCACAGTGTCCAGTGACCAACGACTCCGGTTCTATGTTGGTTGATAAGTCTTTTACACGGCCACTAAGGTTCTCATTTCTGGCTGTGCCCATCTTAACTCCCATTTCCATCATCCGAAGAAGTGACGTGGATCTGTGTTTGTCGAAGTCCTGTGCTCTTCCCACATCTCGGAGGGCATTGATGATGTCCGCCCGATCCATTGGTTGCCCGTCCTCAACGACAGCGCAGCTAGCCAACCTGTCCGCTCTTTCATTTCCCCGCACTCCCGCTATGTCCAGGGACATAGACAAAGGTGACCTTACGTATTTTGGACTTCTGTAATGACAACATTATTGTTGTTGTTCTTTATTGTTGCTAATCAACTTTATTCAGATTTTAGATAGGAAATTAAGTACCTGTGAAAATAAATTCACGGTTAAACAAGGATGTATTTTATCGCCCTTGTTATTTGGAATTGTTATGGACTTCATAATGAAGAAATGCTGCACTGGTATATAAAGGCATCGAATGGATACAAGGAGACCATTTGGAGGACCTCGACTTTGCTGATGACATAGTTCTCATCAGCAGTCAGATAACAACGATGCAGGAAAACACAAATGAACTATCATCAATAGCCAGTGAAATTGGGCTTGAGATCAATCATGAAAAGACTAAAGTCATGAAAAGTTTAATTCCAACAGATGACAAAATATACATGGAAAACAAACCAGTAGAAGAGATCAAGCTTTATCTTGGAAGTCACATTGATCGAAAAGGGGATACAAGTAAAGAAATTAGAATCAGAATGGCTAAAGCAGCAATGTCTTTCAGAAGCCTTGAAAAGTTGTGGAAATCAAAACTCATCAGCACAAACACAAAACTTAGGCTATTCAAATCAAATGTACTATCAACCCTTACGTATGCGGGTGAAGGCTGGAAAACAACAAGAGATATAGAAACAAAGTTGAACGCATTCGAAAATAAATGTCTAAGGAAAATACTTGGTATAGTGTGGAACGAATTCAAAACAAATGAGGAAATTCAAGAAATCGTCAATCAACCACTAATATCTTCAGTAATAAAGAAAAGATGATGGTCATATGTTGGACATGTGATGAGAAGAAATAATAACCGAATAGCAAAGCAAGCCCTCATGTGGGAAACAACAGGTAAGAGAAAAAGAGGAAGACCCAGGGAGACACTGAGAAGAACATTGATGAGAGAGGCAAGAGCAGCAGGATTCGGCTCCCTCAATGAGATAGAGCTGCTTGCACAGAACACAGACAGATGGCGAGATTTGATAAAATATCTTTAAAAGAAAACTGCTACAACAAAAATTCAGATAGGAGAAGGTGTATCTTGGTCTACGCCCTATGGGCCGGCTACGGCTCGAAAGGTCAATAGATAGATAGATAGATAGAAAATAAATGTCTAGGTAGGATCTCAAACATAACCTGGAAAGAATACATTTCAAAGGAAGTGATCAGAGATGAATTAAAACAAGAATACGTGTCGAGCTTTATAAGAAGACGGAAATAAATCAGTCATGTGCTGAGAATGAATGAAGAAAAATTTCCCCATCAGGCACTCATGTAAAAACCATCTGGTAAAAGAAAACAAGGAAGACCAAGAGAATCACTGCACAGAACAATTATTAGGGAAGGCTTATCAAAGGGACTAAAAGCAACCATGACCTACACGAACTATAAGCAAATCATCATTAGTACAGAACTATGACATGCACCCTATGTGTCGTGTTTGGTCCAAGAGGAGAATGAATTGCAGTGGCCCAACATGGTTTTCCATGCATATTTCTATCACTAACCTTTAGTTTAGTCATTTCTCTTCCTGCTCCTTTTTTGCTGCAAAATCTCGGATCCAATCAATTTCTGTGGAAAAAATAGAAAGCATAAGACAACCTTCAACAAGCACAGAGGGTGAGATGACAAAAATATAGAACTTATTATTTATTCAAATATTCAAACTTGATTAAATTTATTCACTAATTATTTTTTTACGCTTCATTTATAATGTGAAATGTTTGCTTCACGGAATATGAGAATTGGATAAGATTCAGGTAAAAATGAAGAAAGAGAATAAATAGAAAGTAACAGACTACAAAACTTATTTAAATATCGTCTTCCTCATTTGCCTTTCACAGCATTTATTGTAAGCTCAAGACCTGGTATTTTTATAATTTGTCTTATCACGTGACCAAACTATTTTATCTACTGTTTCTTTATGTATTAAAATGCGGGAATTATTCCCAGTTTTTTTTAGTTCTTCGCTTTTGATCTTATCTCTCGGGCTGTTTTCCCACCATTCGTCTAACACATTCCACTTCTATATTGCTTATTTTCTTACTGTTCTTGAGTCTAGCGTCCAGGTCTGGCATTGGTAGCACAACATTGGGAAGAAGATTGTATTGTAGAGTGCCTATCTTGCCTTTGGTGTTATTTATTTTCTCGTTGAGCAGAAGTTTTAAAAATGGTGTTACCAATACAACAGATTACAAAACCGTGTCACTCCCTCAGATGAAAGAGATGGGAGTTAAAGATGGGCACAGCCAGAAACAAGAAACTTAGTGTGCGTGTAAGAAGACTAATCAACCAAAACAGAACTGGAGTCGTCAGTCGCTGAACACTGCGGGACTTGCTGAGGAGGGGATCTGAACACCTATGGACATGTTCAGAGTGCAATGATGATGACCCGCAAATAACTCAATAACTATCTATCTATCTATCGACCTTTCGAGCCGTAGCCGGCCCATAGGGCATAGATCAAGATACTCCTTCTCTTATCTGAATTTTTGTTCTAGGAGGTTTTAAATTTTTTTAAAGATATTTTATCAAATCTTGCCATTTGTCTCTGTTCTGTGCAAGCAGCTCTATCTCATTGAGGGAGCCAATTCCTGCTCCTCTTGCCTCTCTCATCAGTGTTCTTCTCAGTGTCTCTCTGGGTCTTCCTCTTTTCCTCTTACCTGTTGTTTCCCACATGAGGGCTTGCCTTGCTATTCGGTTATTACCTCTCCTCATCACATGTATAATAATATACAAAATAACTACAAAACCTACAACAAATATTATTGCAAGCAATAATTATAATGTGTGTCATTAAGAATTACCTTCCTCCGCTTTGAATGGTGTCTCCAGATTTCCATTTCCTGAACTAGAGAGAAATACAAAACAATTTTAAATTTACTGGAAAAAAATAATATTAGGTCACTGAAAGTTAAGCAACTCCAGCTAATAAGAAAGATATTCATTTAACAACTTTTTCTCTGTCTCTAGGGCCTCGGTGGCCTAGTTGGGAAAACCACTCGACTAGGCTATTGACTTTTGGACAAACCATGTTCAATTCCCGCTGGAAGAAGTGTGAGTTGAACTCATGGTTTTTAAAAAAAAATACCCCCATAGTCGACCTAGCCTCTGGCAGAGATGGGTACCAGGGTAGTACTCTGGGAAGGTGAGGAATGCTGCCTCGCATCGTGAGTTTCGATGCTTGAAGCGACACTATCCAGAAGTCTCTGAACACTTCTGAATAGGTGGCCAAGCACATATGGGTGAAAACTTGCATGCTAAACGTCGATTCAAGTCTCGTACTTTACCTTTACCCCTCTCTCTCTCTCCTTTTTCACTTCCTCTTATACCACTTTGGGTGTTGAGGGAAATACAGAGTTCTAGTCCTTGTCCTTGTAGGAGCCATAACAATTGTCAATTAATGTTTTCACATTTCTAGGAGGTTGTCAGTCTGTCTTACTCTGGGTCTACCACAGACTCTTCTTTCATCTTCTAATTTAATGCATGTTTTGTTTGGTCTAGAATCTCTTGCCATTCTTTCCAGATGATCAAACCATTTTATTTGTTGTCTCTGTATGTAGTTCAGAATTGTTCCAATGCTCAATAACTCTCCTACCACAATTAATTATATAAATTTCAGCTGCAGCTTTAATTTTTTTTTAAATAATCAACAAACTCTAAATTCTCTGGCTAATGGGTCTCTCTGATAAAACTGTTATTGGTGTAAAAAGCTGCCTGGTGTACAGGGTTGCAAATAAATTAATAAATAAAAATGAGCTGAAATAGATAGATACTCCAGAAATCTAATTATTATAAAAATATTGAATATTTGAGAAACTGAATGTTTGGGAGTCTGAAGGAAATCATAAATTCTATTCTATTCTATTCTATCCATGGAACCAGTTTCATAGCAGTCAGGATTTCCCCATACCCGCTTCACCACTTGTCACAGCACTTCCCAAAATGCATCAGTAAATTCCGTTGAGAAAGTTGATCCATGCACAACATGGATGATGCACAACATCACTAAACATACTCAGCTGTACAGGTGACAATTCCAAGCGTCATTAGTTACCTCTTACCACATACAGGCGGGTTAACAGTGGCTCTGTTCTTGTCCCCCCCCCTCCCCCATCTTGAGGACCCCAGTGAAATGAAATTATTTCACATATTTATCTATTGATCTTTTGAGCCATAGCCGGCCATAGGGCGTAGACCCAGATACTCCTCCTCTTATCTGAATTTTTATTCTAGCAGTTTTCAATTCTTTTAAAGATATTTTATCAAATCTCACCATTTGTCTCTGTTCTGTGCAAGCAGCTATAAGCTATTGAGGGAGACGATTCCTGCTGCTCTTGCCTCTCTCAGCAATGTTCTTCTCAGTGTCTCGCTGGGTCTTCCTCTTTTTCTCTTACCTGTTGTTTCCCACATGTGGGCTTGCTTTGTTATTCGGTTATTATCTCTTCTCATCACATGTCCAACTTATGACCATCGTCTTTTCTTTATTACTGAAGATATTAGTGGTTGATTGGCAATTTCTCTAATTTCCTCGTTTGTTTTAATTCGTTCCACGCTATACCAAGTATTTTCCTTAGACATTTATTTCACATAATCCACATTAAAATGTAAATATAAACCTGTGCAAGTAACAAATGTGCTTTTCTTACTTAGTGGGGAAAAGAAGCAATAAAATCACAGCAGCTTGAACATTTTTATCAAATATACAACTGTCAGGATGATCATAATATATGGCCCTTTTCGTCTTGTTAGACGGTCTAGTATAGGATATTGTGTATTTTTTTAGGTTTTGTTTTTATCAAACAGCTTCCCTTGTGGCTAATTCTAATAAATGCTTGGCAAACACGCGGTCACAGAATGAACAAGTCAGGCCCACCAATCAAAAGGGTTAGATCATAATAGTCAAGATATAAATAACCTAAAATATACTGATAATACAGTCTTTGTTGATAAAAGTGCACATAGGTTGCAATAAACGACTGACATTATAATAATGGAAAGTGAACATAGGTTGCAATAAGCTACTGACATTATAGTAATGGAAAGTGAACATAGGTTGCAATAAACGACTGACATTATAATAATGGAAAGTGAACATAGGTTGCAATAAGCTACTGACATTATAGTAATGGAAAGTGAACATAGGTTGCAATAATATACTGACATTATAGTAATGGAAAGTGAACATAGGTTGCAATAAACGACTGACATTATAATAATGGAAAGTGAACATAGGTTGCAATAAGCTACTGACATTATAGTAATGGAAAGTGAACATAGGTTGCAATAAACGACTGACATTATAATAATGGAAAGTGAACATAGGTTGCAATAAGCTACTCACATTATAGTAATGGAAAGTGAACATTGGTTGCAATAAACTACTGACATTATAGTAATGGAAAGTGAACATTGGTTGCAATAAACTACTGACATTATAGTAATGGAAAGTGAACATTGGTTGCAATAAACTACTGACATTATAGTAATGGAAAGTGAACATTGGTTGCAATAAACTACTGAAATTATAGTAATGGAAAGTGAACATTGGTTGCAATAAACTACTGACATTATAGTAATGGAAAGTGAACATTGGTTGCAATAAACTACTGACATTATAGTAATGGAAAACAAAAATAAAGACCTCAACCTCAGCAGGTAATTCTTCCTCCCGTATACCATAGACCTGAGGATTGTTGGGGCACCAATGACAGACTTCAACAACCATCTCCAATGATCTTCATCATCATTCATTCTTTAAGACTGAAGTCTAGATCTGCCCATTCTTTAGAGTTATCTTCCCATCTCTTACTCTGTCTGCCTCTCTGTCTACCTGCTTTCACAATTCCCCGCAGAATGATCTTGGCAAGACCAGACATTGAAGATGTGGTCAAACCATTAAAAATTGTGCATCTTTAAAATAGCAAAAAGATCATTATGTACACTGATTAGATTCTTGTATCCTTTTGTGAACTTTTTCATTCATGATACAATTTAAGTATCAACAGCTAACAGACAGAAGTTGAAATGACTCAAGTATCAACAACTAACAGACAGAAGTTAAAATGACTCAAGTATCAACAACTAACAGACAGAAGTTGAAATGACTCAAGTATCAACAACTAACAGACAGAAGTTGAAATGACTCAAGTATCAACAACTAACAGACAGAAGTTAAAATGACTCAAGTATCAACAACTAACAGACAGAAGTTGAAATGACTCAAGTATCAACAACTAACAGACAGAAGTTGAAATAACCCAAGTAACAACAGCTAACAGACAGAAGTTGAAATAACCCAAGTATCAACAGCTAATAGGCAAAAGTGATCAGCACAGAAAAAATACTTCCCTAAAATACACAAATAATGTAAATAAACAGCCTCAATTACCAAATGCACAACTAAAGTAAATAGACAATCTCAATATACCAAATATACAACTAAATTAAGTAGCATCAAACTATCAACGCACAACTAAAGTAAATCTATCTATCTATTGTCCTTTCCCTACTTTCTTACTTCCTTTGCTACTTTCAGAAAGAGAGTTCATTGGTGCTATATAGAACCAATTCTGACCCATGGAAGTGAATCATGGACAGTAGACAAACAAATGAAAAGAAGATTAGAGGCCACAGAGATGGGATTTCTCAGAAGAATGTTGAAAGTTCCCTTGGACAGCTAAAAAGACCAAGGAGGAAATTCTCAAAGAGGCCAACACAAAAAGGGAGCTCCTAAAAAACATCAGAAGGAAACAACATTTTTCGGGCACATCATGAGAAGAGGAAAGTTGGAATACTTGGTTACAACTGGCAAAATAAAGGAAGGAGAGGTCGCGGACTACAAAGAGAGAAAATACTGGATAGCTTGGTGTCATGGCATGGAAAACATTCAACAACAGAACTGATATGATGCACTGTGGATAGAAGATTATGGAAGGACATGATTCCCTACACCAACCGGTATGGCACATGATGATGATTGTCCTTTTGAGTTGAAGACAGCACATAGGGCAGAACCACAATCTCAAAAACAGAAACCTTGTGTGCCAAAATGGCACATATTGCAGAGATCACTGCTCTAAAATCTATGGCTCTGTTTCCATAACAACACTTTTTACAATGACAGCTTGTCAAGCCATCGATCAAATTCCTTAGTCGCCTCTTACAACATGCCTGGAAGGTCACAGTGTCACTAATTTTTACTTCCCTCATAATGAGGCCCCAGTAACATACGGGAAGTAAATAGACAGGCTTAAATTACCTTGGGTTGTTCATTAATTCCTCAAGCTCATGTTTCTGCTTGGCCTGAAAGTCTCTCAGCCATTTCAAGGCTCCACAAATAAGGCTTAATGACTTGCCCTAGGGGAAATGAAGCGGCAAATAAAATAAAAAAAACATGTTATTTTATCAGGAAACTGCATGAATGAAAATACAAAGCAAGATTCTATAAAATAAAAAATTGGTTGTATAACTGTCTAACATATAAGTATGGATCTACATAGTCTAGAAGTACAATGTCGGCCTCAGGTTACGAAAGGCGCAGTTTCAAGGCCCACCAGAAGTGGTGGTGATTTTTCAAAAATAGGAAAAATGAATCCAAGGATCTGATGTCTAGCCCTCTCGGATAACGGCAATAAACAGGAGGCCCAGTGTATACTCATGTTAAAGAACCCTTGGCAATTAAAATAAAAAAGAAGCGGCCATAATTATGGCCCCTGTTCGGGTAAAAACTATCAGCAGAAACCTACCCACACCATCGGTATGTGTTTGCGTTTAATGATCTTTAGAATCACACTTTACTTCATCGTTTCACATCGCGGGATTTGTTGGGGAGGAGATCTGAGCGCTTATGGAGAGTTGTTAGATTTAAGTAAAAGTAAAGAGCCCCATTACGCCAAGTGGCGTACAGGGAATACGGTGTTAGTGGCCATAATTTTTACAGACCTTCACCACATGATTTTTAGGGTAATATGGTTGGTAGTTAGCCTGTGCGCTTTACTTTCCCCGAAAAAATTCAGTACCCATTTAAGGCTGGGTGAACCCGGAAGCCGTCGATCAGGATTGAACCCGACCTCTTGTCCTTTGTAGTCCAGTTCAATAATGACTGAGCTATCCCAGTTGTTGGAAGTATTTTGAGGGTAATTTGTTGACCAACTGACTACAGTTACAGACTATTTCTTTGAAGATCCATTCCAGACAGACTTAACAGACCATCTCTTTGAAGATCCATTCCAGACAGACTTAATAGACCATCACTTTGAAGATCCATTCCAGACAGACTAAACGGACCATCACTTTGAAGATCCATTCCAGACAGACTTAACAGACCATCACTTTGAAGATCCATTCCAGACAGACTTAACAGACCATCTCTTTGAAGATCCATTCCAGACAGACTTAACAGATCATCACTTTGAAGATCAATTCCAGGCAGACTTAACAGACCATCACTCTGAAGATCAATTCCAGGCAGACTTAACAGACCATCTCTTGAAGATCCATTCCAGACAGACTTAACAAACCATCTCTTTGAAGATCCATTCCAGACAACCAGTCAGATTTAACAGACCATCTCTTTGAAGATCCATTTCAGACAGACTTAACAGACCATCACTTTGAAGATCCATTCCAGACAGACTTAACAGATCATCACTTTGAAGATCAATTCCAGGCAGACTTAACAGACCATCACTCTGAAGATCAATTCCAGGCAGACTTAACAGACCATCTCTTGAAGATCCATTCCAGACAGACTTAACAAACCATCTCTTTGAAGATCCATTCCAGACAACCAGTCAGATTTAACAGACCATCTCTTTGAAGATCCATTTCAGACAGACTTAACAGACCATCACTTTGAAGATCCATTCCAGACAGACTTAACAGACCATCACTTTGAAGATCCATTCCAGACAGACTTAACAGACCATCTCTTTGAAGATCCATTTCAGAGGTTTGAAGAAAATATTATTTCCTCAAATTGCAAACAATGTTCACAAGTTTGACAAAAGTTTTGTTAAAAAATGACCCCCATACAGGCATTGTAAACTAGATCTAATAAGCCAGATATCATCATCATCATCATCAAGTACCGGGCCTACTGGCGTAGGTGATCATGTCTCTCCACAACTTTCGATCTCAACAGTTCTTTATAATTTCTGTTATTGACCTTCTGCCAAGCCATTCTCTTAAGCTGTCTGGTATTTTCTCTCTTTGCTTCCCTCTATCTCTCCGTCCCTCAATTTTTCCAGTTATTACAAAATATTCCAGTTGTTCTCTTCTCATTACATAGCCAAAAAAAATGATGATTGTTTCTTCTTAAATTGTCTAAATATTGTTAAATTTTCTATTGTTGTGGTGATTCATGACTGTACAAGAAGTTACGATGGTGGTTTTCTTTTGCCTTCCGACTGTTTGTTTACGGTTGGCTCCGCTAGCCTTTGACTAAAAAGTCTCACCCACAAGGCAGTGGGGTTGTTTTACTTCAGGGTACCCTCCCTTAACCTTTTACTCTCTCGAGCCTACCTGCAAGGCAGCAGGGCAGCGACAGATTGTACTTTTACTGCATACAGTAGCAGGTAAAATTACCTGACCTGACAAACAAAGCCAGATAACTGACATAATATTTAAAATTCTTCTCCTGCTTTTCACTGCTATGGTGTGTATCCAAAATAACATATAACTTAATTACATTTGAAACAGATTTAAGCAAACAAAGTCAAATAGAAGATAAATGTTCTACTACAATTATGTGAATGAAAGAAATTTTTATAATACAGGCTGCAGCTGTCAACACAAAATAAGTTCAACTTTAAGAAAAAAAATTAATCAAATAAATACAGGGTGTTTTTAAAGTCGCAGTGCAGTGAATTTATACTCTCGGAAGAAAAACGTCACCAGAAATGCGGTTAGCTAATGCGTCACACAAATTGTAAAATATTCAAATATACTTGACTGCTATAGGCGAGTTTATAATGGGTAATGTTGGTATTAACACAATAAAGTGCCTAAAGCATATGTTGAAAATGTCCACCACGGGCCTCAAGACATGTCGTGATTCATCTTTCCATATTTGCGAAAACCTCAGAATAATGTCTGGTGATATTTGTTTAATCTTGTCTACTATTTCAGTCTTTAGGTCATTAATTGTCTGCGGATTATTTTCATAAACTTTCCCCTTCAATGCCCCCCACAGATAATAATCTGGGGGTGTTAGATCTGGTGAACGAGCAGGCCAGATTCCACGTGAAATAATGCGATTTGCAAATATGCTTTCTAAATAATTGAGTGTTGTTGTGGCTGTGTGTGCTGTTGCCCCATCCTGCTGAAACCAGGATTCCTTAATTTCCCGTTCTGTATGGTGTGCTATGAACAGTTCCAGAATTAAAGTACGGTAATGTTCTGCATTTATTGTTTCATTAAAAAATATAGGTCCTATTATCCGCATACGACTTATAGCGCACCACACTCCTACTTTCTGATCGTGGAGAGGCACTGGTGCAATGCATGTGGATTTTCATCACTCCAAAGACGATCATTCTGCCTATTCACGTACCCAGACAAATGGAACCATGCTTCATCTGTGAAGAAAGTGAAATCAAGGATTTCCTCACCTTCTTGGGCTAGAAAATTCTCAAACCACATACAATAATTAATTCTGGATTGGTGATCTAATTCTTTTAATTGAGGAACGACGGAAAATTTGTACGGATGTAACTTTAATTTTTTTTTCAGAACTCTATGAACAGTACTGCTTGATTTGTGTACTTGTTGAGCCAGCTTTCTTATTGATTTGCCAGGACTCATTAGAATGCTGTCCTGGATGTTGAGA
This sequence comes from Megaustenia siamemsis, assembly GCA_032433765.1. Classification (NCBI taxonomy): domain Eukaryota; kingdom Metazoa; phylum Mollusca; class Gastropoda; order Stylommatophora; family Ariophantidae; genus Megaustenia; species Megaustenia siamemsis. The sequence goes on from JAVIAB010000102.1 coordinate 8,852,840, forward strand.
GATGTTACTTCAAGAACAGATGGTCTACCAGGACGGCTAACATCATGTACACTACCGGTGTTTTGAAATTTGATTATTAATTACTCACAGTATTTCGATGAGGCACTGGTGTATCAGGAAATCTATTCACAAATTGTTCAACAACCCCATTCGAATACTTGCCGCCGTTACGGAACACATGCTCCATTATAAATACTCTTTCTTCAATCGTTAACACCATTGTAAGCCAGATCTATCATGTAGCAGTGATGTTTAAATGAACATGTAAATGGTGCTTGAACTATTACGTCATACATAGATAAAATTTAGGTGCGTAATTATTTCAACAACAAAAAATGCACAGTCATTAAAGAGACACCCTATACAAACTTACAGTTCCTGTAGGACTCTCAAATATGCCGATCTTGCCCATATCGAGGCAGGAGTATAAATTTTTCATAAAATCTTTCTGAATCTCGTATGGTGGAAAAGGAAAAGGAAATGAGTCTGGGATGGGAAGCTGGGTCTGAAAGTTCCCTGAGTTGACACCTGTAAATATAAATATCTAATTATTCCTTGAGAAATGAGTTCTAAACTTTGTAAAACTTAGGAAGTAAAAGCATCAAGATGCATAGAAATGAGAAGCTGCTGTAAAGCTGATGATAATAATGAACATTTTTTTAAAAAAAGGAAAAGTGGTTTGGTAACAGCTTTACGTAGGTGAGAAACAAAACAAAAGTCGAACGACGTTTCGGCCACGTAGGCCTTCAGCTAGAACAATAAACAAGAAAATAACAATATATAAGGATATACACAGTGATCTAAACTACATGGCAACAATATGCTAATCTCAAGAAACGAAAAAAGTACACATCTTCAAAATCAATTGTTTTTGCAAGGTCACAGGTGTGAACTAAAAGGGAAGGATTCTAAAATATGTGGAAGTGGGTACAAGAATACAGACAATTCAATCCAGAAATGCAACATTGGGTGTGGAAATTTCCAACTTAAAAAGCGCAAAGTGACAAATCTTCAAAACAGCTAGAAAAGTATGTGGAACGAAGCTAAGCATGTTGCTTCTAATATGTGCATTCCAGTGAACTCGCCGGTACTTGGATGAAGCAAATGTAACAAAATAAATTTTATGATGAAGGTGCTACAGGAGAAGCAGATTTGTCAAAACAATGATGAAATGGATGAATCCCACGAGGAAAAATATTTCAGAAAGTCAGTCTTCTTTGTAATATTGGATAATCTTATTGGTGGATTGACTGTTCATTTCAAAGCTGCAGCGAACATTTCTGAGAAGTTCAGCTTCCTCTGGAAGTACCTGTCAATTGCTCAAGATGAACTGAAATCAAATTCAAAATTACTGGGAGAGGAGATCAATATCCCGCTGATATCAGTGAAGATCTTGTAAGGAGATCAGTCATTTGCCATCTGATCATCAAGCAAATTTTGGAGGGGATGCAGAGTCCATTGGAGCTACTGAACTACTTGAAAAGATATGATCTGGAAGGATTCTTTCCAAATATATGTCTCTGCCTCTGTGTTATGTTAACAATTCCTGCCACTATCACCTCTGTAGAGCGCTCATTCAGCAAACTAAAGCTGATATCAAAATTATCTAAGATCGACTATGTCACAGAGGGCGACTGGTAGATTTGGCTAGATTCAATATTGAGTCTGATCTTGCAAAACTATTGACTTTGATGTGATACCCAATTTTGCCAGAAAAATGGCTAGGAAAGCACCTTTGTTTAACAAAATATAGATGCCATCACATCTTAACTAATAACTGTTATGAGGGATCAAGGCAAAGAAATGCAAATATATGTGGAGCTGCAGTAAAGCTAAATGCGAAGGAGAATTGAAAAAGAGAAAAGAAAAAATGGTATGATTAAAGCTTTACGTAATTCATCGTCGTCCATCAATTACATAAAGCTTTATCTATTTTTTTTTCCCATTCTAACTGTTATGAGCATGTAGTCAATCTGTATTAAATTCATTTATTTCATTGTTTTTTATCATTCGCAGAAATACTTGCCTTCTTTGTCTAAAGATAAAATATCTTTTTAATAAATTTTAAGAATGTTTGAACGTAAAAATAAATCATCATCATATGTCATGCTGGTTCAATGCAGTTACCACAAGGTATTTGGGTCAATGGGTCAGAATTTTCATTTCACATCTGCCAGAAAAAAACTGTTTGACTCTGTAGTGATTTGAACCTCCGTTAACATGATTTGCAGAATAACAAGGTTTTTTATCCACTCGCTCTGTACAAATAAAATAGAGCACTGATAGAGAACATGAGCAGAGCACTGTTGGACCACTAGAACAGAGCACTGGCATAACTGATGAAAAATGGCTAATTTCATGAAGTAGACTCTCTAATTGATTCAGATGCTTAAAATGAGTACTGAACTCTCTATTACCTTGCTAAAGATGGCATTACAGCATTCTGAACAAGCCCATAAGTGCCCAGTTACTATCAGCAGATATTGAAATGTGTGCTTGCCAATGGTTCTACTAGCTTACTGGTTATACACACACCTAATTTACCCTCACATTTTATTATTCCAAACTTGTTTAAGACTATTTTCAAACTGTTCATCATCATTGAGTGCAATCTCCGCATCGAAGGTTGGCTACCATGGAGCGCCATTCCACTCTGTCTCATGCTTTTATGGTGCAGATTGTTATAGGTTGACTTGTCCATCTTTTGATGTTACTCGTCCATGTTAGTCTTGGTCTACCTCTGCCTCTTTTACATTGTATTTTCCCTTCCAATATTACTTTTAGTAGGCTGTTGTGTCTTTTAACATCCCCAAGAATTTTATTTGTCTTGTTCTAATTGTGTTTTTCCCGTGTGTTACCGGGGCTTCATTATGAGGGACATAAAGAATAGTGACACTGTGACCTTCCAGGCATGTTGTAAGAGGCGACTAAGGAGGTTGATCGATGGCTTGACAAGCTGTCATTATAAAAAGTGTTGTTATGGAAACAGATACATAGATTTTAGAAGCAGTGATCTCCGCAATATGTGACATTTTGGCATGCAAGGTTTCTGTTTTTGAGATTGTGGTTCTGCCCTATGTGCCGTCTTCGGCTCGAAAGGACAATAGATAGATAGAATTGTGTTTAGTAGTTCTCTTTTCATTTTTAGTTGTTTTAAAACTTCATCGTTTGTATTCTTTTCTTTCCGTCCAATTTCAAATGAGGCCAGGACATTTTCTGATTTAAATTGGCAGAAATGACTAATTGTTGGCCTTGAGTATATCTATTATCCCCACCACAGGCACAGATGAGACCAACTTATAAAGCTCTTTTGTTCTCATAAAATCACTACTTCACCATATTTAAATGCTCTCTCCACATCAAAGGTTGGCTACCATGGAGCACAATTCTTCTATGTCTCTTGCTTTTATAGTGCAGATTGTCATAGCGTGACTTATCCATCTTTTGATGTTACTTGTCCACGTTAGTCTTGGTCTGCCTCTTTTACCTTGTATTTTCCCTTCCAAGATTACTTTTGGTAGACTGCTGTTTTTTTTAACATGCCCCAAAATTATAATATCTTGTTTGAATTGTCTTTAGTAGTTCTCTTTACATTTTAGTTGTTTTAACACTTTGTTTGTTTTCTTTCCTTTCCATCCAATTCTTACTTTTCTTCTATAAATCCACATCTCAAATGCTTCAATTCTCTGTTCTGTTTTCTTGTCTCATGTACATGTTTCTGAGCCATGCAGGAATATTGAGAAAATATAACATTTTGCTATTGTTAGTTTTAGCCCTGATGCTATTAGTTTTGAAGTTAGTATATTTTTCATGGCATTAAAATTACTTACCGCTACATTCTTCTACCTTTTTAGCTCCCAGTGGAGCATAGGTCTTCAACAAACACTTTCCAAGTCATTCTGTTTTTTGCCATTCTTCTAAGATCATTCCATGGCTTCCCCATCATCTTCATCTCTGCTTCTATCTGTCTTCTCCAAGAATTCCTTGGTCTTCCTCTTTGTCTTTTCCCCTGGGGATTCCAAAAAAGGGTCTGTTGTATAATACTCTCAGTTGGCTTCCGTAGTGTGTGTCCTATCCAGCGCCATCGTACCTCAACATACCTCATTACCGCTACATTACCTCAACAATATTTGCAAGTATTTTTTTAAAGATTTCATTGTTCTATACATGACATACTACAGGTTACTTACCACTAACCTCCAGTCTACAACAGTGGGAACTAACAGAATCCTCAGTCTCAACCGGAAGGGATGCCTGTACAGTAGTCTCAGCATCAAGTTCAACTACAGCAGCAAGAAGATCATCATCATCATCAGAGTTGAAATGATCCATTCTGCTATTAGAGTAAAATTTAAATGTTATGACGGACATTTCACAAAGTGAAGGTTTAACAAAGACATTTCACAGAGTGAAGGTTTAACAACGACATTTCACAGAGTGAAGGTTAACAAAGACATTTCACAGAGTGAAGGTTTTACAAAGACATTTCACTGAATGAAGGTTTAACAAAGACATTTCACAGAGTGAAGGTTTAACAAAGACATTTCACAAAGTGAAGGTTTAACAAAGACATTTCACAAAGTGAAGGTTTAACAAAGACATTTCACAGAAAGAAGGATTAACAAAGACATTTCACAGAGTGAAGGTTTAACAAAGACATTTCACAGAGTGAAGGTTTAACAACATATCACTTCATTATTTTTTTTTATTAAAGTGCTATTTGTGCCAGAAGTAAATTCATAGCACTCTGGGCATATGAGAGAAATGACCTCCTCCTTTTTCCTTTCAGCTCCCTGTGGAGCATAGGTCTTCAACAAACACATTCCAAGCTGTTCTGTTTCTTGCCATTCTTTTAGGATCATTCCATGTCTTTCACATTATCTTCTTCTCTGCTTACCGTGTCTTCTCCAAGATTATTTTGGTCTTCCTCTTTGCTTCTTCCCCTGGGGATTTAAAAAAAGGGCCTGTTGCGTAATACTCTCAGTAGTGTGTCCTATCCAGCGCCATTGTCTTCATTGCATCTCTTTATCCACTTGACCATGCATCCAACAATATCATTTATAATCAAGAAAAGAGGGAGGTCACATATAGCCCACATGATGAGAAGAAACAACAAGAGGTTTTCAAATGGGAAACAGAAGACAAAAGAAATAGAGGCTAACCTAGAGAAACACTAGAGAGAACACTGAAGCGAAAGGCAACAACCATGGGCATCGGCTCACTTGTTGAGCTGGAGAGGCTCACTTGTTGAGCTGGAGAGACTCACCAAGAACAGGCACAAGTGGCGACATACAATGTGGGTACTGGCAAGGCTGGACGCTTAATAAGAAAGATCATCATGTATAAAGATTGGAATTCCCACTGTGTCCATGACATCTTCTTCTTCTGCGATCATGGCTCATTCAGAGTAGGATTCCAGACTTTCTTATGAAGGCAGGTGTCTGTTTAAGTGATTCGGCTGCCTCATATAGTTTCTCTTCCAGGGAGGTGGGTGTGGACCACATTGTCCTTCTCAAGTCCACGACTTCAAAGAACAGTAAATAGACTCTGGCAAACCCATAGATATTTCAACCCTTTTAACAGATGATAAAATGTGTGCACATTGATGGTTCCAGTCGTTGCTACACACACCTAGTATGTCCTTTCAAATTGTCATTCCTACATGTTATCATCATCATCAAGTACCATGCCCGCTGGTGTTGGCGATCATGTCTCTCCACAACTTTTCGATCTCCACAGTTATTTACTATTTCTGTTGTTGACCTTCTGCCAAGCCATTCTCTTAAGCTGTCTGGTATCTTTTCTCTTTGCTTCCCTCAATCTCTTCTTCCCTCAATTTTCCCATTTGTTACAATATATTCCAGCTGTTCCCTTCTCATTGCATGGCTAAAAAATTATGCCTGTTTCTTCCTAATTTTGGAAATTAGCTCTCTTTTTGCTTTGGCCTCTTTCAGAACGTTTTCATTACTCTTCTTAGCTGTCCATGGGATTCTCAACATTCTTCTGTAAAACCACATTTCTACAGCCTCCAATGATTTTCTTATCTGTTGTCTTATTGTCCATGATTCACATCCGTATGTTAAGACTGGCTCTACATAACATTTAAGAACTCTTTTTCTTGTTTCTATTGTCAAAAATGGATTGCATAGTATCTTCCTCATTTTAATTATTATACACCACTTTAAACCTCTTTTTCTACATATTATACTCATTCAGTAAAAGAAAGCAACAAGAAAGGTCTCAGACTGAATAGTAAGAAAACAGAAGTAATGGTTATATCAAAGAAACAATCATCACCATCATGCAGCATAAAAATAAACGAGACAAATCTGAAACAAGTGCAACGTTTGAAATACTTGGGCACATGACACGACAGTGATAACATCAGATGGAAGATGCAACACAGAAATAAAAAACAGAATAGCTCAGGCCAAAATAGCATTTCAGAAAATGAAAAATATCTTATGCAACAGATCTATGTCAATAGAAATGAGAAAGAGAGTTCATCGGTGCTATATAGGACCAATTCTGACCTATGGAAACGAATCATGGGCAGTAGACAAACAAATGAAAAGACGATTAGTGGCCACAGAGATGGGATTTCTCAGAAGAATGTTGAAAGTTCCCTGGACAGCTAAAAAGACCAATGAGAAAGTTCTCAAAGAGGCCAACACAAAAAGGGAGCTCTTAAAAAACATCAGAAAGAAGGAATCAACATTTTTTGGGCACATCATGAGAAGAGGAAAGTTGGAATACTTGGTTACAACTGGCAAAATAAAAGGAAAGAGAGATCGCGGATGACAACGAGAGAAAATACTGGATAGCTTAGTGTCATGGCATGGAAAACAGTCAACAGCAGAACTGATACGATGCACTGTGGATAGAAGATTGTGGAAGGACATGATCGCCAACGCCAACCGGTATGGCACATGATGATACTCATTCAAATTTGTATCTATTTGTAAGTGTCTATTTCTAATATATAATTGTTGAAGCTCTTCTTGTGCATCTCTTTCCCACCACACAGAAGCGGTCTTTCATTGCAATGAAACACATACTTTTCATTTTTATTGAATACAAACTGGTATGAAAAATAAAGTGACTTATCAGAGAGAAAAGGAAATGGAAAACAGAAACGTCTATATACCTGTTAACAACAGGTAAGATAAAAAAAAAAGTAAAGAACCCGTCACGTCAAGTGACGTATAGGGAATATGGTGTTCATCATCATCATCGAGTGTCGTCTCCGCAACAAAGGTTGGCTACCATGGAGCGCCATTCTGCTTACTCTTGTTTTGATGGTGCAGGTTGTCATAGGCTGATTTGTCCATCTTTTGATGTTACTCGTCCATGTTAGTCTTGGTCTGCCTCTGCCTCTTTTACCTTGTATTTTCCCCTCCAGGATTACTTTTAGTAGGCTGTTGTGTCTTTTAACATGGCCCAAAAATCGCATTTGTCTTGTTTGAATTGTGCTTAGTAGTTCTCTTTTCATTTTTAGTTGTTTTAAGACTTCATCGTTTGTTTCCTTTTCCTTCCATCCAATTCTACCTATTCTTCTATATATCCACATTTCAAAGGCTTCAATTCTCTGTTCTGTTTTCTTGTCTAATGTCCATGTTTCTGCAAAATATAGGAATATTGAGAAGATGTAACATTTTGCTATTCTTAGTTTTAGCCCTGGTGTTATTTGTTTTGATGTTAGTATGTTCTTCCATCCATCTATTGACCTTTCGAGCCGTAGTCAGCATATAGGGCGTAGACCAAGATACTCCTTCTCTTATCTGAATTTTTGTTCTAGCAGTTTATGTTCTTCATGATATAAAAAATATGTTAGTGACCCTATATTTTACAGACCTTCAGCACATGATTTTTGAGGTAATGTGGTCGGTATTGCGCCCGTGCTACTTTACTTTCCCAGAAAAAAATCCGGTACCCATTTAAGGCTGGGTGAACCCGGAAGCCGTCGGTTGGGATCGAACCCTACCTCTTGTCCTTTGCAGTCCAGTTAACTGACCACTGAGCTAAAGTGAGATAAGATAATCATCAACTGCACTCTGAGATAGTGCTGCAGTGCAACTGGCTGTGGAGTTTAGTGGAACGGTAGCAGGACTCAACCTTGACTGGAGACAGAATGTATGAACTGTTTGTTTTCGACTTCAATTTGCCACTAGTTGGACTGCAGTCGGATTGAATGTCCTACCGAAGTGAAGGCCTGACTTCATTTGTTGGAACAGCAAATATTGGTGTGGCATGCTCACAGGCTGGGTTTAGAAAAGGGAGAAGCTGTCTTGACCACATTTTCACTCTACGACTTATATTGGAGGAACACATTGAAAAGCAAAAACCTTTTGTACTTAACTTCATCGACTTCAAAAAAGCATTTGATAGTATTCATAGAGATTCTTTGTGGAAAATTCTGAAGCAATATGGCTTACCATCAAAAATCATAAATATTATCAAAGACATGTATGATGGTTACACATGTGCAGTTCGAACAGAGGAAGGACTGAGCGAATGTTTCCCAATAGAAACTGGGGTTAAACAAGGATGTATTTTATCGCCCTTGTTATTTGGAATTGTTATGGACTTCATAATGAAGAAATGCTGCACTGGTAATAAAGGCATCGAATGGATACAAGGAGACCATTTGGAGGACCTGGACTTTGCTGATGACATAGTTCTCATCAGCAATCAGATAAAAACGATGCAGGAAAACACAAATGAACTATCATCAATAGCCAGCAAAATTGGGCTTGAGGTCAATCATGAAAAGACTAAAGTCATGAAAAGTTTAATTCCAACAAGTGACAAAATATACATGGAAAACAAACCAGTAGAAGAGATCGATCACTTCATCTATCTTGGAAGTCACATTGATCGAGAAGGGGATACGAGCAAAGAAATTAGAATCAGACTGGCTAAAGCAGCAATGTCTTTCAGAAGCCTTGAAAAGTTGTGGAAATCAAAACTCATTAGCACAAACACAAAACTTAGGCTATTCAAATCAAATGTACTATCAACCCTTACGTATGCGTGTGAAAGCTGGAAAACAACAAGAGATATAGAAACAAAGTTGAACGCATTCGAAAATAAATGTCTAAGGAAAATACTTGGTATAGAATGGAACGAATTCAAAACAAACGAGGAAATTAGAGAAATCGCCAATCAACCACTAATATCTTCAGTAATAAAGAAAAGACGATGGTCATACGTTGGACATGTGATGAGAAGAGATAATAATCGAATAGCAAAGCAAGCCCTCATATGGGAAACAACAGGTAAAAAAAAAGAGGAAGACCCAGGGAGACACTGAGAAGAACATTGATGAGAGAGGCAAGAGCAGCAGGAATCGGCTCCCTCAATGAGATAGAACTGCTTGCACAGAACAGAGACAGATGGCGAGATTTGATAAAATATCTTTAAAAGAAAACTGCTAGAACAAAAATTCATATAGGAGAAGGTGTATCTTGGTCTACGCCCTATGGGCCGGTTACGGCTCGAAAGGTCAATAGATAGATGCTCACTAATCTTAAGTCCATGGATTTGTTGCGACCGCATTGAGATATGCTTCCTGTGACGGCCGTTACAGCACCCCAAATGTGTCCATTATGAGCTATAAGCCATTTATACAAAGCTCAGCACGTTCAATATTACAGTTTTGTGTGCATCGAATAGCACGCATTTTCACAGAACAAAAATGTTCTATACAACAGTACAAATGATCACAATGAACATGTTGATGGTTGTTGGAATGGGGGCTGAGCGGATATGGGGGTACCCCACCTGCAGTGAAGCCATTCTGTTCTAAAGACAAAGTTGGTGGTGGTTGGTTGGTTGGTTGGTTGGTTGGTTGCGTTCGCCCAATGACTAAAGTATTCTAGAGTATCGTGGTAGACTAGAATATTCCTCTTCATCATCCGCCCTTACAAGGACGTAGTGGACGAGTCTGCGTTGTGTTGTGGTTTGCAGTATAACAGTTATATTTGCGCCTTTCGGCCCAACACATCCGACTTCAGCACGACATTTTTGAGTACCGGGTTGTCTTCCCTCTTTGATCCCTGCACACTTGACCAGACTAGACAGGTTAGTCTGTTACTGGAGGCACCACAGAGAGGTGGAGCAGGGTCTGGATGGTTTTGATTCACCGATCCTGGCGCAATCCATCAGCTGTGGATCGCTGACAACTTCCAGCTCTGGTGCTGTGAGGCGCGCCTTCGCCTCCAGACAAAGCCAATCATTAGCTTGTTCCCATTGAGCTGTACAAAGTATCAAAGGCAGTAACTATTACTGTCAATATGAGACATTGCTAGTTCTTGCATGTTTTATTTATTATTATAACCAAGGGCTAATAATTCTCTAATGTTGGTTCTGCTTAATAAATCCTTGACACTTTTCTCCCACTTTTTTGTCATCTCCTGTGTTTAAAGAGGAAATATATTTTAGCTAATTTTGAGTACATGTCTACTGTGAGTCCATCTTCTCATTCTGTTAAAAGCATGCATCTTTATTTTGTCCCTTCACAAATAATTTCATTTCTTTTTAAACTTTTATTTTTATATTTAGCAGTCTTTCTAAGTATTTCTTTTTTAGGGAACTAGTTTCTTTTTTGTGCATGTGCAGTGGACTTCCAGCCCCTGCAACTACATGATAGTACTTGTTCTACATGCAAATTATAGAGCTCGAGTTTAGAATGTGAGATGAGATACTTGGGGGAAAATAGACTGTTATTGTCATCAGAAGTGGCAGTAATAAATGATGATAAAAGAAAGATAGATGGAGCCACACCCATTAAAATTTGTTCACTAGTTGTAACAATAATTTTGTAATGGAAATGAGTAAACCAGGAAAGAAGACATACTCACAACTATCTATCTATTGTCCTTTCAAGCTGAAGATGGCCTATTAGGCAGAGATTCTAGACCACAATTGTATTTCGATACTCTGAAACTTTCTCAAGTTCCATATTTTTGCTTTCCTTCACTATAATGTAGAACATTTCTCATTTTCACTCTTAGCGATTAAGACTGTATCATCAGCATACCGTAGATTATTTATATTATGACCTACGATTGTTATTTCAGGCATGCCCCTTATGGATCTTAAAATAATCTCACTATAAATATTAAACAAATCTGGTGACAGCACACAACCTTGTCTAACACCCTGTTTTATTTGTTGAAAAATTCCCAATTGGTTTCCAGTTCTTATGGCTGCTGTTTGTTGCCAGTACATGTTCTTTATTATTCTTTGATCTTTGCTGTCTACATTTATGCTTTCTAAAATTTTGATTATTTCTTGGTGTTTTACTTTGTCAAATGCTTTGGTGTAATCTATTAAACATAGGTATAGATCTGTTTTCACCTCTATGGCTCTTTCTACTAAAGATCTTATGATGTATATGATATTGCTCTTTCCTTTACCTCCAACAAAACCACACATTCCATGATGTACCAAGTAATTTCCTGAAGCACTTGTCTTCATACCCATGTAGTCTAAGGATAACACACGTTGTGTCTCATTAAAACAAATATGCGGGAGCCAAATGTTTTATCTAAAGGATAATCCCTGTTTTTTAAGTTCTTTGTTTCAAATTAGTGATATTATATAATATATCTGACAGTTTTCATTTCAGTGGTTTAATTAATTGATAAACTATGTCCAAGTGTATGAATCTACTCACACGGTAAAGTCCTAGTTTAGGCATATAAATTATTTTTTGGAAGAGTAACATTTCCTTGAGTAACATTGTAGCACTGCGCTTCTTTATTCTGTGGTTCTCTTATTACTCGTAATCGTAATACTTCTCTAACTCTAATTAAATACTCAAATACTAATACAGTAGTAGAGAAAGACTAAGAGAAACAATGGGGGGGGGGTCGGGGGTAAAGTAACAAAGTTCTAATTCTTCTTCCTTAAACCTGCTAACTTTAGCATAATTTTTAGTTTTTGAAAACCACGATTATTTATTCCTGTTGTGTTGCAACGCCAATTAATAATAATTATAATGGAGATCGCTCGATTCTCTGTAATAATAATAATGTATAATGTTTGTCCTTAAACTTAAACTCGCATCCATCATTCCTGTCCATGCTATGTACGTTTTTTTCAATCAATCAGTTTTAACAGTTGTATGAATGTCCATATGCCATGATAAATGATGATACGCGTACCATGAGTTCAGTGAGTACGACGACGGCGATACAATCAATAATAACAACTCAAACTGCATAACAATACAATTAAAATAAACAATAATAGAAGAATACATAATTGGTAATTTCCTAGTTTGATCAGATATATTATTTCAGTTTGGAAGAGTGATGTCCCCTAAAATATGTCTGCCAAAATACAGTGGTTCTACGCATTCTTGGCGTTGGGGTCATTACGTACGCTGGCATGTGTCACTCACACTGGCGTTTGGGTCAGCGTGGCGTTCGGGTCAGCGTCTGCGTCCAATCGAGATGTTAATTAATAAGTCACGCGTTATAATATATTTATAAATATTTAACACTAAAGCTAAACCTAACCCCTGGACCCAACGCCCAATCAACAGATACTCCGAAATGATTACATGCCAGCGTAATGACCCCAACGCCAAGAATGCGTAGAACCACTGTATTTTGGCAGACATATTTTAGGGGACATCACTCTTCCAACTGAAATAATATATCTGATCAAAGTAGGAAATTACCACATAATTATATAATTAAATACCGTATAAGTATACAGTAAATACAGTATACGCTACTTGTCAAGTCTTGTGTTACTAGTCTTTTATCTTTGTTTACTTTTAACTTTTCTACTAGTCTGTGGTGTGAAAGTAGACATGACATATGATATATAATATCACATCGTTGTCGGAGGTAATTTGTAGGTTTGTGTAAATGACAATTTGCATGATATAGTGTCGATATTATGACTGCGAAATAAAGAATTGTTTATTTGGAGAGAAGGGAAAAAACACAATAATTGTCAAATATTGACAAACAAACCTTTCCTGTTGTTATTGTTTCCGTGGCGGGAAATTTAGGGACTTTCCAAAGTGGAGCTAACTCTAATCTATTGAAGATCTAAGCCTAGTATTACCTCCCATTTACATTGAGCGTATCTCTCTCTCTCTCTCTCTCTCTCTCTCTCTCTCTCTCTCTCTCTCTCTCTCTCTCTGCGATCAGGACTCAATCAGAGTAGGACTCCAGACTCTCACACGAAGACAGCTGTCTGTTTAATCCTGTTAGATCCACTCTGCTTGAATACCTGTTAAAACGTTGCACTGTGTTCTGCGCCAGTGGCCCAGTGCATCCGATTTCAGCCAGCATTTTGTTCAGGTTTGCTTTCCTTAGCCTTAGGGGAATAGCCCCTGCCATAGAATATATAAGGAAATAACAGATAAAATGGTTTGGCCATGTGACAAGGCAGAAAGAACAAAACACAACACAGCGAGCTTTCAACAAACGTTGTGAGAACATCAGATCCAAGGGTCGACCACGAAAAAGATGGATTGATGGAATATTAGAAGCACTAGGAAACATAACAGCAGCAGAGGCGAACAGAAGAGCAAAAGACCGCAAATTATATCTCCCCTCGGCGCTGAAAGGCAAATGAGGAAGGAAGAAGAAGAAATAGATTAAATATTTGGACTTTTGTATATAAAATATTTGGACTTTTGTAGATAAAATATTTGGACTTTTGTATGTAAAATATTTGGAATTTTGTAGATAAAATATTTGGACTTTTGTAGATAAAATATTTGGACTTTTGTAGATAAAATATATGAGTTTTTCTTAAAATAGTTTTAAAGCGCAGACACGGACTGGTAGCGCGGTGGTTAGTGATCTGTTCCAGGAAGGAGAAGAGATTGAGTTAATTTCCTTGGCCAACTGGTATCCAAGTTCACCAATCTTTATTTTCTACTACTGACATTCGTTTGTCATATGATTGTCCAAAGATTGTAAAATGATTGTTCTGTGATTTATTTTCTAATATTGGCATTTGTTTGTCATTTTATTGTACAAAGATTGTAAAATGATTGTTTTGTGATTTATTGTATATCACTGGCATTTGTTTGTCATATGATTGTCCTTAAATTAATATGATTGCTCTTTGATTGTTGTCGGCATTCGTATAACATTTGAATGTTATTGGCATTCGTTTTGATTTTCCAAAGATTGTAACATGATTGTAGTGTGATTTTGTTTCCATTATTGACATTCGCTTTTCATATGATTGTCAAAAGGTTGCAATATGATTGTTGTTTAATTTATTTTCTACTAATGGCATTCGTTTGGCATTTGATTGTCCAAAAATTGGGTTACAATTAATCTGTGATATGATTATTCTGTGATTTATTTCAATCATTTATATACGTCTTTTATAAGACTATAATATCATTGTCCCGCTTTTTACTTTTATTGACATATGTCTGTTATATAATTGTTCTATGATTATATATATATATATCTCTCTCTGCGATCAAGTCTCAATCATAGTAGGATTCCAGACTCTCTTATGAAGTCAGCTGTCAGTTTAAGTGATTCAATTGCCCCATCTATGATTATTTGCTTGCTTGCGTTCGCCCGATGACTAAAGTATTCTAGAGTATTCTGGTAGACTAGAATATTCCTCTTCATCATTCGCCCTTAAAAGGACGTTAAGTGGGCGTGTCTGCGTTGTGTTGTGGTTTGCAGTATAACTGTTATATTTACGCCTTTCGGCCCAACGCATCCGACTTCAGCACGACATTTTGAGTACCGGGTTGTCTTCCCTCTTCGATCCCTACTCTCTTGGCCAGACTAGACAGGTTAGTCTGTTACTGGAGGCACCACGGAGATGTGGAACAGGGTCTGGATGGTTCTGGTTCACCGATCCTGGCGCAAGCCATCAGCTGTAAAAAAAAAAAAAAGTAAAGTACCCCGTCACGCCAAGTGGCGTATACGGAAATATGTTGTTAGTGACCCTATATTTTACAGACTTTCAGCACATGATTTTTGGGGTAATGTGGTCGGTATTACGCCCGTGCTGCTTTACTTTCCAGAAAAAAAAATCCGGTACCCATTTAAGGCTGGGTGAACCCTAGCCATAAGCTGTAGCTATGATTATATTATGATTGCTCTGTTATTTTTTCTCTATTACTGTCACGGATATGTCATAGATTATCCTATGATTGTTACATGATTGTTTTATGAATGTTTACCTATTATTGACAGACGTCAGTCATTTTGTTGTCTATGACCTTACTTTTATTTCATACGATTAATCTATGGCTCGTATGCTTCTTCTGTGAATGCCACACTTGTTTTAAGATTTTCTTCTATTATTTACATACGTCTTTCACAAGATTGTCCGATGATTGTAATATGATTGCTGTGAGGCACGATCCCATGCATTTTCTGTGGATGTCCCGTGATTTTTACGTTATTGTAATGTAATTGTCCTATGGTTGTAAGAAGAATGTTGAGAATACCATGGACAGCTAAGAAGAGTAATGAAAACGTTCTGAAAGAGGCCAAAGCAAAAAGAGAGCTAATTTCCAATATTAGGAAGAAACAATCATCATTTTTTGATCATGCAATGAGACGGAAACTGCTAGAATATATTGTGACAGCTGGAAACATTGAGGGACGAAGAGATAGAGGGAAGCAAAGAGAAAAAATACCAGACAGCATAAGAGAATGGCTTAGCAGGTCAACAACAGAAATGATAAATAGCTGTCGAGATTCGAAAGTTGTGGAGACATAATCACCTACACCGTGATGGTGATGATGATGATGATTGTAATGATTGTTCTGTGATTTTTCTTTTACTGACATGCAACTGTCACATAATTGTCCCTTAACAGAATGTTTACAATCCTGATTATATATATATATATATATATATATATATATATATATATATATATATATATGTTCCCATCAATTATTTTAGAATGTAATTTTACCGTTGGAAATATTTGCTACATTTTCTCTACAACATTCTAGAACTGCCGAGACAGGCTGCCACCTTGCTTTGAGCTGGGAATGTCCGCCAAATCAATTCTGTTCCAATTATCGATCTAAAGGAGTATACCAGGTCACGTGTGTCTAAAGAAATCTGGTTAATTCCTGAGGCGAATATTATCTCCGGGAGTGATAAAGAATACAATGTTTGCAATGTTATGTGTGTTATCGTCACGATTCTTTCAGTCGAATTCTTTATGTTACCAGAAACGTAGAAAACAATTATGAAATCGTTGACCTTTTGACCTCGACTTAATAGTCTAACAATACAAATATTTGTAGCCGCGTCACAAACAGCCCGTTGGTTTTGGGGAAACCCTCGTAATTTCCATTCTGTTAACACTTAAGTGTTTTCCACTCTAGGAATCAAGATGACAAAGTGCGAAGACTGGAAAATAGCAATAGAAAATGAATAGATATATTGTTTGAGTATTGGGGAAAAGAAAAAGAAACGATTGTAGACATACTGGATTGTGGTGTGGTAGGCTACGTCTTGTGTAGAAACATTTGATTTCTTCGCAGAATGAAAGAACTCCCGTGAAGAAACTCACAAGTTGATTACACATAATTGACTTCTATCGCGCCAGTAATGACGTAAACAAACTAGCCAGCGTTGAAGAGAAGGTAAGCTTTCGAGCCAGAAAAGCGAAATTACATTCGTGGATTTGATCGATGAAATCATGCTAGCAAAGGGCAATACTTGGACGCCCGCGCGGGCTGTAAGCGTCACTCATTGGCTCATCGATTTGTAGCCCACTCTAAAATCATAGGCGGAACTTTGGATCAGAATAAAAGACATCTTAATTAAATAGAATATTTACCAAGCACGGATGTGTACTATTAAAAAAAAAAAACTAAATACAATAATTTTAAATATAAGGCCTATTGTATAACAACAGTCTCAGATATTCATTTGTTTTTATTTTGTTCGTAAACTTGTTTTATTTATTTAAGTGTATTCGATTTATATGTACAAGCTATCTTTCGTAACATTATACACAGCCGCAGTCTACGCCTCTGACTGTTTAACATATGGGCGTATGGTATCTATTCTATGTTGGATTTGAAGAGATTTACGACAACACTCGATCTATCCTTAATTGATAAGTTCGTTAACACAACAAACCTTGTGTCTGTGGATGTTACTAGTTCATCCAATATGGTGGCTTGTTGTAACAACCACGCCCTGTTATAATGAGGGAGATAACACTGAACTAACCAACGATACATACCGATGAGCCCAGCAGACATGCATGTAGACAGACATTTACAACAGACATTACATCTACTTTACTGTAGATAATTCTGATCATTACAGACCCCATAAATACGCCATAGAGCCAAACTTAAAAGGACAGCCAGTATTTAATCTATTGATGCGGGTGTTTCTTTCTATACTTAGACCAAAGCTATTGTACCATTAAAATGGCGAATATAACCAAAGGTTTGACTGAAACGGGGTCAAGCAAGAATATTGTCCTCATCAGTAAAGAAACCAACATGACGATAAGATGGACCTTTTACTTTGTCATCTTCCCGTGTTTCGGGATTGTTGGTACTGTCGCAAACGTGATCAACCTTACAATTATTTCAAGAAAGGGCTTCAAAAAGAGCTCAAATATTCTCCTCTCAGCCTTAGCCCTTCTGACGTCATGTTTCTGGTTGGTTTGACTAATTTTCCACGAACGGTTATCTTCGCAAGTGTGCCCCAAGTTTTACAGTTCTCGGAGACCATCAATTACGTGTTTTACATCTTTTATATCATATTTTCAATGGTTTATATCATAGGGCTTCAGTGTTCTATGGTGATTCCAGTACTTATCACTGGTGAACGCCTGCTAGCGATATTCAAACCTTTAACATTTACCAGAATTGTGACTCCGTTGCGAACAGTTGTGTCTTATCTTGCATATTCATTCTATTTCTCATTGGCTCTGTTTATCAGTATCTCGTGTGCTTCGGGCTTAAACTAGTCATCCTAAGGGGATATCATTGGGTCTATTTTCTTACACAGAACGATATCACCAAGACATGAAAAGTGGACAGTACCAACTGTATAGAGAGTTTTTTAACTACATAACAGGGGCTGTACAATTGTTCTCGTTTTGTTTGGTTCAGTTGTTATTGGGGTGAAGGTCACCATGATCACCACCAAGCACAGACAACTCACATCAGGTGGAGCTGTTAACAAACAAATGTCCGACAAATCTGTCTCGAGAACAACCAAAACTTTATTAAGCATTTGTATCTTATACCTTGTATGTAGTGGGTTTGGGTTTGTGATGAGTACATCGCCTTGTTACCATCTCTCAATGAAAGAACTCAAAAAATTGTGCTAGATTTGTTTAAGGACCTTCTGGTATCCGCCAACAGCATTGGTAATTTTATTATTTATGTTGCCGTTAATAAAACGTTCATGAACTCAGAGACGGCTGTGAGATGTTGGAAAACTTGACACTTTTAGTTCGAGTATAATAACAGAAAAGTGACATGTGTATGAAGTTGTCAACAAACTGGTAATTGTCAGCAATAACAATTATCAGTACACATATAACAAATTATGTTTGTTTGTTATTCCCTTTTAAAGGTGTTTATGGTAAAACTATATGTGTTATGTTTGACAGTTTATCAATGTTATTACTTGGCAACACAACTAGGCCTTCATAATGATTTCTGAACTACATTCTAATAGAAGGTGTGAGTGTAATAACAGATCCTGCAGAAACAGTGAAACAAAGAAATGGTGAACAAAGATATTATGTCCACATAACACAGTGATCACGAGAATAAAAGCAAATTAAAATATGTGAAAACAAACAAACATCTAGTAAATAAATAAAAACAAAATCAAGGGTTATGAGATTTTTCTTATCAGTGGTTTATTTATCCATCCATCTATCTATTTTATCAGTGGTTTATTTATCCATCCATCTATCTATTTTCTTATCAGTGGTTTATTTATCCATCCATCTACTATTTTCTTATCAGTGGTTTATTTATCCATCCATCTATCTATTTTCTTATCAGTGGTTTATTATCCATCCATCTATCTATTTTCTTATCAGTGGCTTATTTATCCATCCATTTATCTATTTTCTTATCAGTGGTTTATTTATCCATCAGCTATCTATTTCTTATCAGTGGCTTATTTATCCATCCATCTATCTATTTTCTTATCGAGCCGAAAACAGCACATAGGTAGCAATTCTAGACTCTCTATGTTCGACTATCTTTGTTATCAAATGCCAGACCTTGAACAGGATCCGCAATGTATCACGCCACACTTTCCTGTTTTGGGTGAGTTGTTCAATCTCGACGAGGGAGCTGCTGCCTGTTGTTGTTGCCCCAGTGTTCTTTTTATTGTTTTCTTTAGGTCGACTCTTTTTCTTTTACACTCTGGTTCCCATTTGAGGGCTGCTTTGAGACTCTTTTTTGTTTTTCTCATCCCAACCTATGACCATCTTCTCTTGTTTTTATAGGCGAATTTTTGCTCTCTCATTTCTCTTATTTCTGCATAAGTCTTGAACTCATTCCATAGCATACAAAGTATTTTGTTGTTTTTAAATGCGTGACGTTTATTTTCTATTTCTTTAACGTTTTTTCTTCCAGCTCTCGAAACATAAGTGAGGGCGGATAATACATTTTGATTTGAAAATCCTGGGATTTATTATTATGCTTAATAATTTTGATTTCCATATTTCATCACGATTTTCGAAATCATTGTTGCATTCTGATTTTAATTTCTTTGTGTCTCCTTGATCTAAGCAGCTTTCCAAGATTTTACAAGCGATCTACTTATTTTATTGCTTTTCCTTCCAAATATATTTGTTCTATTAGGCAAATTTGATTTTTCATTACCTTTGTCCTTTTTTGGTTGATCTCAAGCCCAATTTTCCTAGCCATTTAATGACAAGGCATTTGTTTTTTCTTACATCATCTTCACGTTGATGTTGAGACGAATTATTTTGTCCGAAAAATCAACGTCCTCCGATTGCAATCCAAGTGTCCATCCAATGCCTTTTGTCACCTCTACAGCATTACTGCTTTCTGAAGTCGATGGTTATTCTAATTAACAAGGGAGATACAACACATTGTTTCACTCTGGTATCAATCTGGAACCACTCACTCAGATCCTGCCTCTGTGAGACGTGCACATGATAAACCGTCGTACAGATTTTTGATGATGTTTCATAATTTTTTGTGGTGTTCTATGTTGTCTTGGTATGTTCCACAATGATCTCTATGTACGTTTCACACTGAGTCTCTATGTATGTTCCACAATGAGTCTCTATGTATGTTCCACAATGAGTCTTTATGTATGTTCCACAATGAACTCTATGTATGTTCCACAATGAGTCTCTATGTATGTTCCACAATGAATCTCTATGCATGTTCCACAATGAGTCTCTATGTACGTTTCACACTGAGTCTCTATGTATGTTTCACAATGAGTCTCTATGTATGTTTCACAATGAGTCTCTATGTATGTTTCCACAATGAATCTCTATGTATGTTCTACAATGAGTCTCTATGTACGTTTCACACTGAGTCTCTATGTATGTTTCACAATGAGTCTCTATGTATGTTTCACAATGAGTCTCTATGTATGTTTCACAATGAGTCTCTATGTATGTTTCACAATGAGTCTCTATGTATGTTTCACAATGAGTCTCTATGTATGTTCACAATGAGTCTCTATGTATGTTTCACAATGAGTCTCTATGTATGTTTCACAATGAGTCTCTATGCATGTTCCACAATGAGTCTCTATGTACGTTTCACACTGAGTCCCTAGTATGTTCCAGAATGAGTCTCATGTATGTTCCACAATGAGTCTCTATGTATGTTCCACAATGAGTCGCTATGTATGTTCCACAATGAGTCGCTATGTATGTTCCACAATGAGTCTCTAGATGTTCCACAATAGTCTCTATGTATGTTCCACAATGAGTCTATATATCTTCTACAATGAGTCTCTATATATGCGATGGAAGTCTTTTTGAAATCAATGAAATTTAGAAGTGGTTTATTAGAAGTGGAAGGATTTTTTGTTTATTTTATCTTTGAAGGAAAACTTCCTATAAAGTCACGTTATTATAAATTGCATAAACAACCATTTCTAGGAAATTATTGCTCAAGATCCTCTTGTCTGTGCTCAAACTTCGGTCTTCTACAAATTTGGTATCAGTCGTGCCCAAAGTGTCACTTTTTGAGCCGGATGTCTTCTCCATGTCAACAAACTGAGGACACACACAATAAAATAAATGAATTAAAACGAGTTCATGTTTCACGCTTACTGAAATCATTATTGGCTTTGATAAGACCACTGAAGTGATAACACTACTGAACTGATAACACTACTGAAGTGATAACACTACAGAACTGATAACACTACGGAACTGATAACACTACAGAACTGATAACACTACGGAACTGATAACATTACTGAAGTGATAACACTACAGAACTGATAACAATACGGAACTGATAACACTACGGAACTGATAACACAGACAAACTGATACCTACATAACTGATAACACTACTGAAGTGATAACACTACGGAACTGATAACACTACAGAACTGATAACACTGCTGAACTGATACTACTATTGAACTGATAACACTACAGAACTGATAACACTACGGAACTGATAACACTACAGAACTGATAACACTAAAGAACTGATAACACTACTGAAGAGATAACACTACAGAACTGATAACACTACGGAACTGATAACACTACAGAACTGATAACACAACTGAAATGATAACACTACAGAACTGATAACACTAATGAACTGATAACACTACGGAACTGATAACACTACAGAACTGATAACACTGCTGAACTGATAACACTGCAGAACTGATAACACTGCAGAACTGATAACACTGCAGAACTGATAACACTACAGAACTGATAAAACAACAGAACGAATAACACCACAGAACTGATAATACAATACAACTTATAACAATACAGATTTGATAACACAATTAAGTACAAACAAATAGAAGCACTCAAGACAGGAGGACACGTCAAAAGACTGGATGTGCAAAAACAAAGGTGAGGAAATAATTATGGAGAGAGAGAAAACAAAAAAAGAAATGAAATGATTACATAAAGTGACTATATAACGATGAGAGAGATGACATAGACATTGTAGATTATTCATCGAGTCGATTGTCCTTTGCAGAACATTATTTTTGTCTACTATAGCCCGTCTGAAAGAATTTATGTCTTTAGTCACATCGTTCCATTCTCCGTAGTTCCTCTGAAAGAATTTCTGTCTTTAGCCACATCGTTCCATTCCCGTAGTTCCTCTGAAAGAATTTCTGTCTTTAGCCACATCGTTCCATTCACCGTAGTTCCTCTGAAAGAATTTCTGTCTTTAGCCACATCGTTCCACTCACCGTAGTTCCTCTGAAAGAATTTCTGTCTTTAGCCACATCGTTCCATTCACCGAAGTTCCTCTGAAAGAATTTCTGTCTTTAGCCACATCGTTCCATTCACCGTAGTTCTACTGAAAGAATTTCTGTCTTTAGCCACATCGTTCCACTCACCGTAGTTCCTCTGAAAGAATTTCTGTCTTTAGCCACATCGTTCCATTCACCGTAGTTCCTCTGAAAGAATTTCTGTCTTTAGCCATGTCGTTCCACCCACCGTAGTTCCTCTGAAAGAATTTCTGTCTTTAGCCACATCATTCCATTCACCGTAGCTCCTCTGAAAGAATTTCTGTCTTAAGCCACATCGTTTCATTCATCGTAGTTCCTCTGAAAGAATTTCTGTCTTTAGCCACATCGTTCCATTCACCGAAGTTCCTCTGAAAGAATTTCTGTCTTTAGCCACATCGTTCCATTCACCGTAGTTCCTTTGAAAGAGTTTCTGTCTTTAGTCACATCGTTCCACTCACCGTAGTTCCTCTGAAAGAATTTCTGTCTTTAGCCACATCGTTCCATTTACCGTAGTTCCTCTGAAAGAATTTCTGTCTTTAGCCACATCGTTCCATTCACAGTTCATCTGAAAGAATTTCTGTCTTTAGCGACATCGTTTAACTCACCATAGTTCCTCTGAAAGAATTTATGTCTTTAGCCACATAGTTCCACTCACCGTAGTTCCACTGAAAGAATTTCTGTCTTTAGCCACATCATCCACTCACCGTAGTTCCTATGAAAGAATTTCTGTCTTTAGCCACATCGTTTCCATTCACCTTAGTTCATCTGAAAGCATTTCTGTCTTTAGCCACATCGTTCCATTCACCGTAGTTCCTCTGAAAGAATTTCTGTCTTTAGTCACATCGTTCTATTCACCGTAGTTCCTCTGAAAGAATTTCTGTCTTTAGCCACATCGTCCCATTCACAGTAGTTCCTCTGAAAGAATTTCTGTCTTTAGCCACATCGTCCCATTCATCGCAGTTCCTCTGAAAGAATTTCTGTCTTTAGCCACATCGTTCCATTCACCGAAGTTCCTCTGAAGAATTTCTGTCTTTAGCCACATCGTTCCATTCACCGTATTTCTACTGAAAGAATTTATGTCTTTAGCCATCGTTCCATTCACCGTAGTTCCTCTGAAAGAATTTCTGTCTTTAGCCACATCATTCCACTCACCGAAGTTCCTCTGAAAGAATTTCTGTCTTTAGCCATATGTGTTCCATTCACCGTAGTTCCTCTGAAAGAATTTCTGTCTTTAGCCACATCGTTCCATTCACCGAATTTCCTCTGAAAGAACTTCTGTCTTTAGCCACATCGTTCCATTCACCGTAGTTCATCTGAAAGAATTTCTGTCTTTAGCCATATCGTTCCATTCACCGTAGTTCCTCTGAAAGAATTTCTGTCTTTAGCCACATCGTTCCATTCACCGAAGTTCCTCTGAAAGAACTTCTGTCTTTAGCCACATCGTTCCATTCACCGTAGTTCATCTGAAAGAATTTCTGTCTTTAGCCACATCGTTCCATTCACCGTAGTTCCTCTGAAAGAATTTATGTCTTTAGCCACATCGTTCCACTCACCGTAGTTCCTCTGAAAGAATTTCTGTCTTTAGCCACATCGTTCCTTCACCGTAGTTCCTTTGAAAGAGTTTCTGTCTTTAGTCACATCGTTCCACTCACCGTAGTTCCTCTGAAAGAATTTCTGTCTTTAGCCACATCGTTCCATTTACCGTAGTTCCTCTGAAAGAATTTCTGTCTTTAGCCACATCGTTCCATTCACCGTAGTTCATCTGAAAGAATTTCTGTCTTTAGCGACATCGTTTAACTCACCATAGTTCCTCTGAAAGAATTTATGTCTTTAGCCACATAGTTCCACTCACCGTAGTTCCACTGAAAGAATTTCTGTCTTTAGCCACATCATCCACTCACCGTAGTTCCTATGAAAGAATTTCTGTCTTTAGCCACATCGTTCCATTCACCGTAGTTCATCTGAAAGCATTTCTGTCTTTAGCCACATCGTTCCATTCACCGTAGTTCCTCTGAAAGAATTTCTGTCTTTAGCCACATCGTCCCATTCACCGTAGTTCCTCTGAAGAATTTCTGTCTTTAGCCACATCGTCCCATTCATCGCAGTTCCTCTGAAAGAATTTCTGTCTTTAGCCACATCGTTCCATTCACCGAAGTTCCTCTGAAAGAATTTCTGTCTTTAGCCACATCGTTCCATTCACCGTAGTTCTACTGAAAATTTCTGTCTTTAGCCACATCGTTCCATTCACCGTAGTTCCTCTGAAAGAATTTCTGTCTTTAGCCACATCATTCCACTCACCGAAGTTCCTCTGAAAGAATTTCTGTCTTTAGCCACATCATTCCACTCACCGAAGTTCCTCTGAAAGAATTTCTGTCTTTAGCCACATCGTTCCATTTACCATAGTTCCTCTGAAAGAATTTCTGTATTTAGCCACATCGTTCCACTCACCGTAGTTCCTCTCAAAGAATTTATGTCTTTATCACATCGTTCCATTCACCGTAGTTTCTCTGAAAGAATTTGTCTTTAGCCACATCGATCTATTCACCGTAGTTCCTCTGAAAGATTTCTTTCTGTCTTTAGCCACATCGTTCCATTCACCGTAGTTCCTCTGAAAGAATTTCTGTCTTTAGCCACATCGTTCTATTCACCATAGTTCCTCTGAAAGAATTTCTGTCTTTAGCCACATCGTCCCATTCACCGTAGTTCCTCTGAAAGAATTCTGTCTTTAGCCATATCGTTCCATTCACCGTAGTTCCTCTGAAAGAATTTCTGTCTTTAGCCACATCGTTCCATTCACCGAAGTTCCTCTGAAAGAACTTCTGTCTTTAGCCACATCGTTCCATTCACCGTAGTTCATCTGAAAGAATTTCTGTCTTTAGCCACATCGTTCCATTCACCGTAGTTCCTCTGAAAGACTTTATGTCTTTAGCCACATCGTTCCACTCACCGTAGTTCCTCTGAAAGAATTTCTGTCTTTAGCCACATCGTTCCATTCACCATAGTTCCTCTGAAAGAATTTCTGTATTTAGCCACATCGTTCCACTCACCGTAGTTCCTCTCAAAGAATTTATGTCTTTATCACATCGTTCCATTCACCGTAGTTTCTCTGAAAGAATTTGTCTTTAGCCACATCGTTCCATTCACCGTAGTTCATCTGAAAGAATGTCTGTCTTTAGCCACATCGTTCCATTCACCGTAGTTCATCTGAAAGAACTTCTGTCTTTAGCCACATCGTTCCATTCACCGTAGTTCATCTGAAAGAATGTCTGTCTTTAGCCACATCGTTCCATCACCGTAGTTCCTCTGAAGAATTTCTGTCTTAGCCACATCGTTCCATTCACCGAAGTTCCTCTGAAAGAACTTCTGTCTTTAGCCACATCGTTCCATTCACCGTAGTTCATCTGAAAGAATTTCTGTCTTTAGCCACATCGTTCCATTCACCGTAGTTCCTCTGAAAGAATTTATGTCTTTAGCCACATCGTTCCACTCACCGTAGTTCCTCTGAAAGAATTTCTGTCTTTAGCCACATCGTTCCATTCACCATAGTTCCTCTGAAAGAATTTCTGTATTTAGCCACATCGTTCCACTCACGTAGTTCCTCTCAAAGAATTTATGTCTTTATCACATCGTTCCATTCACCGTAGTTTCTCTGAAAGAATTTGTCTTTAGCCACATCGTTCCATTCACCGTAGTTCATCTGAAAGAATGTCTGTCTTTAGCCACATCGTTCCATTCACCGTAGTTCATCTGAAAGAACTTCTGTCTTTAGCCACATCGTTCCATTCACCGTAGTTCATCTGAAAGAATGTCTGTCTTTAGCCACATCGTTCCATTCACCGTAGTTCCTCTGAAAGAATCTCTGTCTCAAGTCAGATCTCCTACCTCTTCTGTTTTTCAGTTCAATGTCTCTTTGATGTCTTGAAACCACCTTCTTCTTGATCTGCCCCTATCTCTTTATCCCGGAACCACGCCTTCCATTATTGTTCTTTCTAACGGGCTGTATCTTTTGAAGCGAACTATCGTATTTAAATGTCCAATTCTTTCCAATGTTTAATTCTTCCAATATGTCTTCACTGCTCTTTTGCATTATGCAAGGTATCTTAGGGATTTTTCCGTACAATTTTATTTTGAATAAACCGATTTTCTTGATTTCTGTTTGTGAAATATTACTGTTGGAAAGATGCATGCCCTCAGTAATTTTAATTGTGGGGGGTTAAGGCAAATGAATGCATAAAAATGCGAAGCTGCAGTAAAGAAACAGAAACTAAAGGATGATAATAATGGCAGTTATAGTAAAAGGACTAACCTGAGTATAAATACTAAAGTAAAACACTTAGGACGAAATACAAACATTAAGTAGCAGCTACTAGTACTAGTAAGGGGTTTAAGGCAAAGAAATGCAAATGATACAGAAACTAAAGGATAATTTGTTACCATTTCCTTTTCATACACACAGGATAGCTATTTTCTTTAACATATTTCGAATATTTTTGTTTTTAATGTTTCGTTATTAGTTTTGTGTGTGTGTTTTTCTTGTTTGTTCCTGCTGAATGTCTATTGGACCGAAACGCCGTTTAGTCTGTGTCACTTTTCACGTAAAGCTTCTAAAATACCATTTTTCTGTATTTTTTAAATTTTTCCTTAATTTTAATTGTACTGCTCAGCTGGTATTGTGTCACACGTTTTTCGTAACATTTAGTTTTATTTATTTTTGTTGTTGCTATTGCTAATCTTCTTTTGATCTCTTTCTGACAGTCTCCATTGTTAGTTACTACAGATCACAGATCTTGATAGTTTGTTAGAATTTTAAGTTCCTCGCTGTTGATGATTTTGCATTGGCTTTTTACTTTGTCAAAGGCCATTATCTTAATTTTTTGTATGTTTCGATAGATGTTTTTCTCTTCACTGTAACAAGGTTGTCTTCTCTGCACTGTTAGAGAAGAGGGATGGGTGTCATCAGCGTATCAGAGTTCTGGAATTATGTTGACATTTATTGTGAAAGGGTCAAACTTCACAAACTGTCATCGTTTTCTGACATTTCTCATGATGTTTTCAGCATAGATGCTGAACACGTATGGAGAGTGGATGCACATCCATAAATCAAGACTGGCATCCCAAAATATTGAAGAATTTATTCCTTGTTTTAATTTGACAAAAACGTGTTTTTTTTTTATTATTATTTTTTCCCATTTGTTTTTATGCAACATTTGCCTGAACTATTGTACACCTACATATGTTGGTATATAACATCAGCCTGAACTATTGTACACTTCACATATGTTGGTATATAACATCTGCCTGAACTATTGTACACCTCACATATGTTGAATATAACATTTGCCTGAACTATTGGACACCTCACATATGTTGATATATAACATCTGCCTGAACTATTGTAAACATCACATATGTGATATATAACATTTGCCTGAACTATTGTACATCCCACATATGTTGATATATAACATCTGCCTGAGCTATTGTACATCCCCATATGTTATAATACATCTGCGCTGAGCTATTGTACACCTCACATATGTTGATATATAACATCTGCCTGAGCTATTGTACACCTCACATATGTTGATATATAACATCTGCCTGAATATTGTACACCTCACAGTCTTAATAGCAGAGACAGAGAATGAACTACCAGAAATGATAGAACATAATAGCAATAGAAAGCATCAAGAAAGGTCTCAGTCTGAATAGTAAGAAACAGAAGTGATGGTCATATCGCAGAAACATCATCACCATCATGCAGCATAAAAATAACAAGACAAATCTGAAACAAGTGCAACGCGTTAAATACTTGGGCACGATAATTACATCAGATGGAAGATGTACTATGGAAATAAAAAGTAGAATAGCTCAGGCCAAAATAGCATTCAGAAAATGAAAAATATCTTATGCCAACAAATCTATGTCAATAAAAATGAGAAAGAGAGTTCATCGATGCTATAGAACCAATTCTGACCTATGGAAGCGAATCATGGACAGTAGACAAACACATGAAAAGACGATTAGAGGCTACAGAGATAGGATTTCTCAGAAGAATGTTGAAAGTTCCCTGGACAGCTAAAACATCAATGAGGAAGTTCTCAAAGAGGCCAACACAAAAAGGGAACTCCTAAAAAACATCAGAAAGAAACAATCAACATTTTTCGGGCACATCATGAGAAGAGGAAAGTTGGAATACTTGGTTACAACTGGCAAAATAAAAAGAAAGAGAGATCGCGGACGACAAGAGAGAAAATACTGGATACCTTGGTCGTGGTGTCATGGCATGGAAACAGTCAACAACAGAACTGATACGATGCACTGTAGATAGAAGATTGTGGTAGGACATGATCGCCTACGCCAACCGGTATGGTACATGATGATGTTTCTACACCTCACATATGTTGATATATAACATTTGCCTGAACTATTCTACACCTGACGTCTGTTGCACACGTATGGAGAGTAGGTACATACATCTTAAGTTAATATCGTGACAAAGTGTCATGTTTCAGTAAGGTATTTCTGCCATGGGAAATGGAGTGTGGAACCTTCACTTATCAACTCCACATGTTCATTGAGGTAGCGGGGCTCAGTCCTCTCCCCCAGGATACCTGACCTTCCATGACCCACAGCCCAGGTACCCATTTTCATTCCCAGCTGGGTCGACTGGTGGGGATGAGCGAGCTTCAAACCCCTGTGTTGGGCGTTGAAAGCAAGACCTCGACTCCAATCATCCCCTCAATATTTACATTCATTTGCACCTACCTGTTTTAAACACGATAGTAGTTCATCGGTGCTATAAGCTTGCTTGCTTACGTTCGCCCGATGACTAAAGTATTCTAGAGTATTCGTAGACTGTAGAATTCCTCTTCGTCATCCCGCCCTTAAAAGGACGTTAAGTGGACGTGTCTGCGTTGTGTTGTGGTTTGCAGTATAACTGTTATATTTGCGCCTTTCGGTCCAACACATCCGACTTCAGCACGACATTTTTTAGTACGCGGGTAATCTTCCTTCTTCGATCCCTGCTCGCTTGGCCAGACTAGACAGTTAGTCTGTTACTAGAGGCACCGCAGTGAGGTGGAGCAGAGTCTGGATGGTTTTGGTTCACCGATCTTGCGCAAGCCATCAGCTGTGGTCGCTGACAACTTCCGCTCTGGTGCTGGGAGACGCGCCTTCACCTCCATCGGTGCTATATAGAACCAATTCTGACCTATGGAAGCGAATCATGGACAGTAGACAATTAAATGAAAAACGATTAAAGGCCACAGAGATGGGATTTCTCAGAAGAATGTTGAAGTTTCCTGGACAGCTAAAAGACTAACGAGGAAATTCTCAAAAAGGGCAAACACAAAAGGGGCTCCTAAAAAACATCAGAAAGAAGCAATCAATTTTTCGAGCACATCATGAGAAGAGGAAAGTTGGAATACTTGGTTACAACTGGCAAATAATGGAAAGATAGATCGCGGACGACAAAGAGAGAAAATACTGGATAGCTTGGTGTCATGGCATGGAAAACAGTCAACAACATAACTTGATACGAAGTACTGTGGATAGAAGATTGTGGAGGGACAGGATCGCCTACGCCAACCGGTAAGGCACATGATGATGATGTTTTAATCTGTCCCATTTACCGTATGAGCTGATAATCTACCACATATTTATGAGCAGTTTTTTTTTACAAGTGTCTTATTGTTTGTTGCTTCTTCTAAAATGCAAAAAAACAAACAAACAAGCAAACAAAAAGAACAGAACAAACATTTTCTACTTACAACATTCAGTAGAATGACGAACAGGACTGCCGCAGACTTCATGTTGTTTGAGATCATTATTGATAGCTATATTTGTTTTAATAAATAACCTTGTTGATTTTGTTGTGTTTAAAATGTTTCTTTCTCTTGCTGTGGAGATTCAGAGATCGCTGCCTGCGTGTCGTGATATGAAACAGGCCTCAAGTCGGTCTAGATATAAGCCAAAAGTGACATAAATAATAATTTTATTTTTTAGAGAATTGACAAATCTGATTGGTTTACAGCAGTGCCCAGAGTTACAACAGGACAAAATGGGGAAAGTAGCTGATTGGTTGAGACATGGGGGAGTTGAGAGAAAACGGATCGATAAGATATATCTTGGTCTGATATATGTGGACAAAGGGCTTAGAAGAATTGTTGGCACTTATATAATTCGTGATCTCTTTTTGTAAGCCGAGATATCGGCTTTAACTCCCCTAACCACCAACCAGCTAAAGCAGCTACAACCTCACACGATATTCTTCGACCAAATTTGCTTAACTACATTTAAAATGGAGGCAAGGCAGCAACAGAGCTGGAAGCTGTCAGTGACTCATAGCTGATGGTTTGAGCCAGGATCGGTGAACCAGAACCATCCAGACCCTACTCCACCTCTTACCAGTAAGTAAAAAAAAAAAAAAAGTAAAGAACCCCGTCACGCCAAGTGGCGTATAGGGAATATGGTGTTAGTAACCCGTCACGCCAAGTGGCTATAGGGAATATGGTGTTAGTAACCCGTCACGCCAAGTGGCGTATAGGGAGCATGATGTTAGTGACCCGTCACGCCAAGTGACGTATAGGGAATATGTGTTAGTGACCATACATTTTACAGACCTTCACACATGATTTTGGGGTAATATGGTCGGTATTACGCCCGTGCCTCTTTACTTTCCCAGAAAAAAATCCGGTACCCATTAAAGGCTGGTGAACCCGGAAGCCGTCGTTGGAATCGAACCCTATCTCTTGTCCTTTGTAGTGCAGTTCACAAACCACTGAGCTATCGCGGCTCACCTCGTCCGGTGCCTTCAGAAATTTATCAGACTTGACAGAACAAGCGGTTAGGAATTGAAAAGGCAACCCGGTAATGAAAAATGCAGCGTTGAAATCGAATGTGTTGGGTCTAAAGGCGCAGACATCACAACAGAGTCGTTCAACTACAAACCACAACACAGCAACATCTACCTGTACCTTCTCCACGAAACCTCCTATGCATAGTCTTTTCATTCCCACCCTGGTGCTATCAGTGCCAAACATGTTTACTCACAAATAAACATCAAATGGAAGTTTGTCAACGCAGAGACGAGATGTCTGAAAAAAGTGTTTGGTTGTACGAAAAAAAAAA
>JAVIAB010000102.1:8884529-9062029 GCA_032433765.1 Megaustenia siamemsis
CAATACCGACAACATGACACAACTCATCTTATTTTATCACCAGTTTTCATGAATAACATGAATTGCTGTTTCACGCCTGCTGCTGTGCGATCATTTGACAGTTTATCAATACAGATGTTTCACCTCTCTTGGCGTGATTCACCCTCATCCTAATAATAGAACACAAACTGACCGATTCCTCTGTATACAAATCCCTCAAGCGAGTCATCATCATCACCATCGAGTGTCGTCTCAGCAACGAAGGTTGGCTACCATGGATCGCCATTCCACTCTGTTTCTTGCTTTGATGGTGCAGGTTGTCATAGGTTGACTTGCCCATCTTTTTATTTACTCGTCCATGTTGTCTTGGCCTGCCTCTTTTACCTTGTATTTTCCCTTCCAATATTACTTTTAGTAGCTGTTGTGTCTTTTAACGTGCCCCAAAAATTTCATTTGTCTTGTCTTAATTGTATTTAGTAGTTCTCTTTTTATTTTTAGTTGTTTAAAACTTCATTTGTTTCTTTTCTTTCCATCCAATTCTACCTATTCTTCTGTAAATCTACATTTCAAAAGCTTCATTTTTCTGTTCTGTTTTCATGTCTAATGTCCATATTTCTGCACTATACAGGAATATTGAGAAGATGTAACATTTTGCTATTCTCAAGCGAGTATGAAACAATTAAGACAGTGTAGTCCCAACTTTTTATTGTAGTAGTGAAAAAGTAAACATAAAAAAGTAAAGTACCACCGTCACGCCAAGTGGCGTATAGGGAAATATGGTGTTAGTGACCATAAATTTTAAAGACCTTCGGCACATGATTTTTGGGGTAATGTGGTCGGTATTACGCCCGTGCCGCTTTACTTTCCCAGAAACAAATTTCGGTACCCATTTTAAGTCTGGGTGAACCCGGAAGCCGTCGGTTGGGATCGAACCCTATCCCATGTCCTTTGTAGTCCAGTTCACAAACCACTGAGCTATCGCGGCTCCCATATATATATATATATATATATATATATATATATATATATATTCACACACATACAAAAATCATGACGTTCACACAAACATATATATATTTATGTGTTATGCTAATTCATATTTTCAAATGTGCGTGTGTGGCAGATAAAGACACACGTAATTTACTAGTAAAAAATGAGAAAAGTCAAAGAACGTATTCACTGTACTCATAAACTACAAAGTCGATGTCAATAGAAGTAAGAAAGAGAGTTCACGGGTCTAATAAGAGCCAATCTGACCTATGGAAGCGAATTATGGACAATAGACAAACAAATGAAAATACCATTAGAGGCAACAGAAATGAGATTTCTCAGAAGAATGTTGAAAGTTCCCTGGACAGCTAAAAAGACCAATGAGGAAATTCTTAAAGAGGCCAACACAAAAAAAGGAGCCCCAAAAAACAACAGAAAGGAACAATCAACATTTTTGAGTGCACATCATAGGAAGAGGAAAGTTGGAATACTTGGTTACACTTGACAAAATACAGGGAAAGAGAGATCGCGAAAGATAAAGAGAGAAGATACTAAATAGCTTGGTGTCATGACATGGAAAAACAGTCAACACAAGAACTGATAAGATGTACTGTTGGGTATACGATTGTGGAAGGACATGATCGCCTACGCCAACCGGTATGGTACCTAACGATGATGACTTATAAACTCCTTCAGCTCTGAGCTTTAAAACTAAAAACTAAAAATTAAAAAATCCACTGGCTGCAGCTCAATTTATTTATATTTGTGTTTTTCTTTTATTTTTAAAATGAACGCTCTAACTTCAAAATGAGCGCAGAACCTGGAGAAAAGATTGCCCTATTTCTGCACATGCCAACAATTTTAATTTTAAGGTACTGGTTTATTTGCTGTTAATGACGCCGGTTTGAAGAGGGCCGCGGTCCACCTAAATGAGTCTCGAGTCTCGCTTGGCCCCGCGGGCCGGACCACTCTGAATTAAGACTCACAACCAGCAGCTACGACCAAGTACAACACTTTGATCCTGGCTCGAACTTCAAGTGAAGCCACTATTTGAAATTTGCAGCCAAACTGATACAACTGTTTTTTAGAATGAGGCAGGACAATTTGAAAACTCTTGTATGTGACGTTATCTGCATTGTTGAGCAGAATAAGATAGGGGATTTTATTATTTGTCATTTCTCTTTCTCAAATATACATTTTACATATTTCTTACAAATAAATAATTTAGTTGGATCCGGTATTAATGGCTAAACTAACATCTCGTTGTAATATTTGAACTATCATTTCACTTTAATAGTTGAACTATCATCTCACTTTAATAGTTGACTATCATCTCACTTAATAGTTGAACTATCATCTCACTTTAATAGTTGAACTATCGTCTCAGTTTAATAGTTGAACTATCGTCTCACTTTAATAGTTGAACTATCATCTCACTTTAATAGTTGAACTAGAATCTCACTTTAATAGTTGAACTATCATCTCACTTTAATAGTTGAACTAACATCTCACTTTAATAGTTGAACTATCATCTCACTTAATTGTTGAACTATCATCTCACTTTAATAGTTGAACTAGCATCTCACTTTAATAGTTGAACTAGCATCTCAGTTTATAGTTGAACTATCATCTCACTTTAATAGTTGAACTATCATCTCACTTTAATAGTTGAACTAGCATCTCACTTTAATAGTTGCTATCATCTCACTTTAATAGTTGAACTATCATCTCACTTTAATAGTTGAACTATCATCTCACTTTAATAGTTGAACTAGCATCTCACTTTAATAGTTGAACTATCATCTCACTTTATAGTTGAACTATCATCTCACTTTATTGTTGAACTAGCATCTCACTTTAATAGTTGAACTAGCATCTCACTTAATAGTTGAACTAGCATCTCACCTCAATAGTTGAACTATCATCTCACTTTAATAGTTGAACTATCATCTCACTTTAATAGTTGAACTATCATCTCACTTTAATTGTTGAACTATCATCTCACTTTAATAGTTGAACTAGCATCTCACTTTAATAGTTGAACTAGCATCTCACTTTAATAGTTGAACTAGCATCTCACTTTAATAGTTGAACTAGCAGCATGTCACTTCATTTCATCAACTAGCATGTCACTAACATCTCACCTCAATAGCTGAAAAAAAACATCTTGTTACAAAAGCTGAACTACCATCTCACCTCAATAGCTGAAAAAACCATCTTGTTACAAATGCTAAACTACCACCTCACCTCAATACCTGAATTAACATCTCATTGTAACTGCTAAAATGTTGTTCTTTTTAATATCCAAATACCGAAGTGGACCACTAGATTGAATATCAAGTTTACTATTAGCTTATAATGTCAATAATACATCTAATAAACCACATCTTTTTGAGTAAATAACCAATCTTGTTCTGGAATATAATGGCAAAGATGTAGTGATGTAAATGAACGTGATGATCATTTGGCAATTGTTCTTTGTCCTTGTGTAAAAAAAATTAAAAGGGGATACGAGATCCCATCAGATAATGGAAATATGGTAATTTACGAGTAGATACATTCAAATACGGCCGGTCGGGGGACTGGGTTGGTCTCGAGGGGGCGTCTTGCCAGAGAGGTTGTGGGTTCAAGTCCCGGCTGCACCGGCTGGGATTTTATTTATGATTTCTCTCTGCGGCAACCACCCCTGGTCTCAGCAGCGGTTGAAACGTCAATTGCTCATCGACGGAAAAAAATATGAGTACCTCCGAAGTCGGAGTTATCTGCCTGTGCGGCGAGGGACCCCTGTGCACACGGCTGCCATGCAAAAATGGATTAACACACACAATTCAGTTCCTGGTCTCTAGGGACTTCGTCAGAGGTACAAGTTGGCGAAGGAAAAAAAAAATACAGCCGGTCTACCACGGGAGATCACTCGCTTAGCAGAAATAATTTATAACGCTAAACTCGTAAAATACCATGAAATAAGGATAAAGTGGAATAATAGATAAGATAAAATGAACAAGATAATGATAATGATAGGAGCGGAGATATGGGTAATTCTCAAACGAGTTGAAACTTAGCCCATGAACAGAACAAAACAAGATAAGATAAAATGTTGATGATTATCAAATGATAATTTTGCTGACTATAAAGAGATACAGCGAAGACGATGGCGCTGGATAGGACACACACTACGGAAGCCAACTGAGAGTATTACACAACAGGCCCTTTTGTGGAATCCCCACGGGAAAAGACAAAGAGGAAGACCAAGGAATTCTCGGAGAAGACAAATAGAAGCAGCGATGAAGATGATGGGGAAGGCATGGAATGATCTTAAAAGAATGGCAAAAAAAAAAAAAGAATGACTTGGAAAGTGTTTGTTGAAGACCTATGCTCCACTGGGAGCTAAAAAGGTAGAAGAAAAAGAAGTAGAATTTTGCTAACTGATAAATCAGCAAAATAGAAAAGATGAAGTCGAACGGATACTTACAGTCCCAGTCCTTGTCTAAAGTTCTTGGTCCGAGTGGTAAACGGGCAGCCCATCGTCCCTGTCGATTGAGGCATTCTTATCCAAATCCTTGTAACTTTTTGTGAATGTCTTGTACATCTGGGCTAGTCGGCCCAGCGGTTTGTTTTCCATGGCGAACTTCAAGAGAAAGCTGTACGACTAGTATCCCAGTAGTCATTCATGTGGGCACATACTGTACACCACCTACTAGAATCACTCACGATTTATCAAATCTATTTGTAATCCTTCACAAAATGTAATATATCACTCAGTGAATTAACAATTCAGTAAGAAAGGGATGCATGCTATCACCAAGCTTGTTTAATCTATACACTGAGTAAATCTTTAAAAACATCACAGGGATGCATGCTATCACCAAGCTTGTTCAATCTATACACTGAGTAAATCTTTAAAACATCACAGGGATGCATCTTATCACAAGATCGTTTAATCTATACACTGATCAAATGTTTAAAAACATCACAGAGATGCCAGGCCTACAAATTAATAGAAAGATAGTCAATAACTAAGATATGCTGACGATACTGTACTACAAGCAGAAATCCTAAAGACCTACAACAATTACTTAATAATATAATCATGACAAGCTAAAAAAAATGGAATGTATATGAATATCAAAAAGACTAAAACTGTGATCATAAACAAAGATAATACTCAAAACCCACAGGTGAGTATGAAAGTTGAAGGAATAGACCTCGAGACAGTTCAGAACTACAACTACCTTGGACATACTATAACCAGTGATGGAAAATGTACAACTGAAATAAACAAAAGAATAGGAATGGTAAAAAGTAATTTTAATGTCATGAAAAATATACTAACATCAAAACAAATAACATCGGGGCTAAAATTAAGAATAACAAAACGTTATATCATCTCAACATCACTGTATGGAGCAGAAACATGGACATTAGACAAGAAACAGAACAGTAAATTTAAGCCTTTGAAATGTGGATTTATTTTTAAAATGTGTAGAATTGGATATAAAGAAATGAAAACAAACGATGAAGTCTTAAAACAACTAAAAATAAAAAGAGAATATACTAAACATAATTAGAACAAGACAAATGAGATTATTGAGGCATATTAAAAGACACAACAGTCTACTAAAAGTAATCTTGGAAGGGAAAATACAAGGTAAAAGAGGCAGAGGCAGACCAAGACTAACATGGACGAGTAACATCAAAAGATGGACAAATCAGCCTATGACAACCAGCACTATGAAAGCAAGAGACAGAGAGGACTGGCGCTTCATGGTAGCAACCTTCGATGCGGAGACGGCACTCGATGATGATGATGAATTAACAATCCCACGCTCATAAAAAAATCTAAAATAACAACTTTCGTTATGATATCACTCAGACCACAGCAGGCCCTCGCTTTACACTCGTGTACCATTTTATAGTTTCACCTAATCACCTTACTATAGTCCGTTCAGATTCGTTTGCCTAGACATTAATTTATTTTTTCAAAAACTTATTGTTCATTTGCATTGATCTTTTGAAGTTAGGTTTAGAATACTAATGTCGTTATAAAAATATTTTTTTATCAAAGAAATGTGATCCAGTTTCAAAGATGCCTTATTTAACCTATATTAAAAAAAGTTAATCGATATTATAAACACCGGCGGGATTATGTAGATGCTTACATCTCACAGCTGATTCTTAACATATAGGCATGACCTTCACGGCTGAATGCGCACCGTCCTAAAATAGTTATGTTCCACTATAAATTTTTATAAAGAAATGTTACATATGAAATTTCCCGTTTAGCACAAAATGACATTTTAGCCGAAACCGGAAATTATGTGACATCAAAATCACGGCCGTAGACTCGAGTTCGAGTCATAATTCAGAGGCAAATCTCATATTTACAGAAAGGAGGCGGCACTATCCATATTATCTTCTGCAAGTCTATGTGAGAATGAATATAAAGGCAAAATATTTTACTGAGCATAACATTGCTATAAAGATTTATCAATACTTCTGCAGAGAGCGTAAAAAGGGACATCTTTATTGTTCTTTATCAAACCCTGAGAAGAGAACAATGCATATTTTAGGTTTGTGTAAACGTTCATTTGATCGAATAGTTAAAGGAAGCGGATATTTATTGCCAACAAATGCAAGAAAGCAAGGAAGGAAAGAAACGTTAGACAGTTTTGATAAGGACCTAGTAAAAAGAGAAATATGTCGAATGTTTGATATAAACGAAGAAGTGACACTTAGAAAGTTGAAGCTTTGGCTGAAAACTAACAACGACATTGAAATATCAAAAACTTCATTATGGAAAATATTAAGAAGTGCAGGCTTCACCTTTAGAAAGTATGCTGGTGGGAAAAAACATTATTTGTGAGAAGCCACATCTAGTAGCTCTTAGAAGCAAGTATTTACGTGAAGTGAAGGAAATGCGCGAAAATGATTATGATATTGTTTATTTAGATGAAACTTGGATCAACGCTCATCATACAAATGAAAATGAATGGCAGTTAGCAGATGGAAGTATTAAAAGATCAGTACCAAGCAGTAAAGGGCAACGTTTGATAGTTGCACATGCAGGTAGCAGACATAATGGGTTGTTGCAGAATGCTCATCTCGTTTTCATTTCAAAATCCATAGACAATAGAGACTATCACTCCGAAATGAATGGGCACATATTTAAAGACTGGATCGAGAAAAGTATCCTTCCAATATTAGATCGACCTTCTTGTCTGATAATGGACAATGCTTCATACCATAACGTAGTTAACGTAGAAGATAGAATCCCAACATCATCAAGTACAAAAGATGCAATCAAAACGTGGCTCATAAAGAACACATACAAGTTAACGACAGCTACTTGAAACCCGAATTGCTTAGCCTTGTAAAACAGACACAACGTACAAAGATATTTAAAATAGACAAGTTAATTCAAGAACATGGCCATAGATGTTTGATACTACCTCCATATCATGCACACTTAAATCCTATAGAACTAGTTTGGGCAAAAGTTAAAGGACACGTAGCATATACAAATAAAACTTTCAAATTATGCGATGTTGAGACACTTACAAATCAGGCTCTATCAAATATAAATAAAGACTACTGGGTAAAATGTGAGGATCATGTGTTACGACAAGAAGAGGAATATTGGAAAAAGGATGGTTTGTTGTTTGTTCAGCCGAAAGCAGTAATCGACCTATTTGACTCGTCTGATTTTGAATGATCATTACTCTGATTAAGTCTACACATAAATAGTTGATTTGCAATATTTCCTAGTTGATTTGTTAAACAGTTTATTGTTCAAGACCACCCAAGCAATCAAAAATATGTTATAAGCAAACCAACAACCATTACTTTGAATGGAAGCCTGCTTGAGTCAGTACAGAAGTTCAGCTATCTTGGATCCACTATTACAGCCACACTTTCCTTAGATGAGGAACTAAATGTACGTATTTGAAAGGCAGCGACAAAATTTGGGAAACTCACACCAAGAGCATGGAACTATATCAAATTGACTCTACGAACAAAAGTTCTATATATAATTTAAAATTTGTATACTTGCCACCAAAAAAAATTTTATGGACACGCCTATGGGTCATCGTTGCACTAGATTACTGTAAAACATTTTGATTAGGGT
Organism: Megaustenia siamemsis; assembly: GCA_032433765.1. NCBI lineage: Eukaryota > Metazoa > Mollusca > Gastropoda > Stylommatophora > Ariophantidae > Megaustenia > Megaustenia siamemsis. The sequence continues at coordinate 8,892,625 of JAVIAB010000102.1, forward strand.
CAAAATAATAGTTACATGGGCAAAGATCAAAGGAATTCGCCGCTTTAAGAAAACCGTTATAGCTAGACATCGAGTAACACATATGTTCTCGTGACATGGACATTTTAACACCGTATGCCAAAAATCATGTGAAATCATCAAGAACTTTTTGAATTATAAATCATAACATCTCGGCAAACGAATCTGAACGGACTATAGTGATTACAACAGGGAGAGAGATACAACAATGCACAGTTCGCTGTACTGATACAACACCAAGGATTAATGAGTCATTAAGATAACGCGCTTTGAATCTGTTGACTATTAATGCAGAAAATGGTGATGATAGCTTCTCATCATCAAGTACCGGGCCTGCTGGCGTAGGTGGTCATGTCTCTCCACAACTTTCGATCTTGACAGTTATTTATCATTTCTGTTGTTGACCTTCTGCCAAGCCATTCTCTTAAGCTGTCTGGTATCTTTTCTCTTTACTTCCCTCTATCTATTCGTCCCTCAATTTCCCCAGTTGTTACAATATATTCCAGTTGTTCTCTTCTCATGACATGGCCAAAAAATGATGATTGTTTCTTTCTAATATTGGAGATCAGCTCTCTTTTTGCTTTGGCCTCGTTCAGAACGTTTTCATTATTCTTCTTAGCTGTCCATGGTATTCTGAACATTCTTCTGTAAAACACAACTCTACAACCTCAAGTGATTTTCTGCTAGTCTGTTGTCAGTAGTAGTTGTGGCTGTGAACCCACCCCAAAAGTGGAATAACATGCACCGAAAGACAATAGATTTGGCACCGACTTTGCACGAAACATGCACCAAAACCCGTGCCAAAGTCCGATAATCGCTTATTATCTCGGTGGTCGTGATCGGTAATCGGCTTATCTCGTGGTGTGCGTTGGTGCGTGACGATCGGCGCGTCGTGGTGTGTGCGTGGCGGCTTATCTCGTGGTGCGTGGCGGTGATCGGTGCGTCGCTAGCTCGCCGGTTATCTCTTTTCTAAAATCGGGCGACAGCGGTTCTCTCGGGCGACAGCGGTTCTAAAAGGGGGATGGCGGGTCGTCGCCGGCTATCTCGCGGGTCGGATGGCGGGTCGTCGCGTGCGGGTGGGGAAAGGTGCCTTATTGGTTATCATCATGTGTGGGGCAACAGGAGGCGACATGTAAAAAAATGCTGACAAGCAATTATTAGTATCGTTAGCGTCATGTACCAGATTATAGCGATTTCTCTCTATTGCATATCCAAGCTAACTCAAGTCAAATAAAAATCATCAGCATGTGCCTCAACACTATTAGCATGTGCCTCAACATCAACCTTCATATCCTATCATCATCATGTGCCTCAACACTATCATCATGTGCCTCAACACTATCATCATGTGCCTCAACACTATCATCATGTGCCTCAACACTATCATCATGTGCCACCCTCAACACTATCAGCCTGTGCCACAACACTATCATCATGTGCCACCCTCAACATCAACCTTCATATCATCATCATGTGCCTCAACACTATCAGCATGTGCCTCAACACTATCATCATCATTATGTGCCACCCTCAACATAACCTCAATATCCTATCATCATCTTGTGCCACCCTCAACATCAACCTTCATATCATCATCATGTGCCTCATCATCATCCCTTCATGGCCTATCATCAAGCCACACAAAGTATCAACTCTCTCTCTCACACATTCATGGTAAACCAAAACAAAACGCGTTCTATATTTCTCACAGCTTTATTAATATTACAACAAATATACGACACACATACACATATATATATATATATATATATATATATATATATATATATATTAATTACTGCCCGGTTGTTGATAATTTTAAGCGTCTGGACGGGCCCCTCGAAGCCGAAGTATCCACGGGGCGAGCAAACGATAAATGATACGGTCGTTTACGTGCTGTCTCGATGAAAAGGCATGAGAATTCTGTTAAGTTTCGCGCCACGACACTTAAGAAGTATATAATAAACACAATATAGACCGCACGTGTTGCTAAACAAATCTTGCAACACCCGCGGGTTGTAGACGAATGGAACGTGTGAGTTTTGCTCTATAAAGTTTAAAATATCCACGTGTCTGGGAGGCAAACCGTAGGAATCAAAATACTCACATTCGCCGAGTCCGTTGTAAAATAGGGCCACCCAATGCTCTCCGGGTTCGTGGGCAGGGTCGGTGTTTATGACAAAGGCCGCGGTCGCCGTTGGTCGATGCTCGGTGGTAAGTGGTTTCGTGGAATGACACTAACAAGGGAACAACGTCGAACGAAAATATCCGACATCAAAAGGTTGTAAATCTCCCTCGTGTTCATATTCTTCTTCTTTCTCTCTCTCAAACGGCGAAGTCTGTTAGAATCTGCCTTGTCTTGGACACCTCGAGCACCGAGTCCAACTCGGCGTAGACGATAACTTGTAGGGGAGTAGTGGTGGGAGCGGCAAACTTGAGTTCTATCGACAAGGGTCCGCTTGTGGCTAGCTCAAAATGGGAGCCGTCCAGTAGGCTGGACGAGAGGTCAAAACCAAATAGGCAGTATCCGTCCTTGAATTCTCTATAATCAACGTTATTCCCAGCGTCTTTACCAATCAGACCCATGGCCAGATTTGTGCCGAAGAAAGCTCTCGCGTATTGATTTCGTTCAAAGTCCATAGTTAGAGGCTTTCCCGAGATACATTTCCCGTCGACCGTCAGGTTCATATAAATCAGACCAAAGTGTTGAAAATTGAACGGGTTAGCTGTGTAAACACCATTAAAAGCACTGTCCGTAATCAGACCTATCACTATACGGGTCGGTGTTTGAGACAAAAATAAATTGTCTTGACTGTGGGAAAGCATCCCGCTAGCGATGGAAAATGTCTTGATGGTAACCCTCTTGATCGGGTACCGCGCATTCCCGCTTAAGAGAGCCTTTTCGTGGGCCAGAGAAATCGCGGGGTTTAGCTTAGCTTCCTGACCACGAGCGCGGCGTAGGTGATAACACTCTTATAACCCACAGAGCTATCGTGAGCCGCGAGGCTGAACACATCCTTCGAGGGGGTGAGTTTTATCTTTACATCGACTCTGTTTAACATGTAACGATCCTGCACAAAGACATCAGAGTGCAAACGACCCATCATTTCAACCTCTTTACTACCCGAAGTCAAATCGCGCCGTGTTTTAAAACCCTCATTTTCTTTCAAATCGTCATGGTGGCCAGCTGTGTCTTTGTAGAACAGAGCGGCCGTCAAGTATCCCGTTTTCGCATCCTCTCCGTAATTTAGCGTGGCCTCAAACACCGCTCTAAAAGGATAGGTATTCTCCGACGGTGTAACCAACGTGTCGTTTAGCGATACGTCGACTTGTGAAAATAGACTGTGAAGATAATTGTTGACCGGTCCTACCTCAGCATCGACTGGTACACTATCACCATTCGGGAGGGTGATTTTGACCCGCAGATGTAAAAACGTGTTGAAAAGATCTAGATACTCCTCGCTATTTCCAGAAATGAAAAACTCTATCGGTGCGCTATGCGACAAAGCTGCGATCGGACGAATTTCAATAAACTGGCCAGAGTCTAGAGATGTCTGTGTGGGTGCAACGCTAAATAAATCCAAACCAGAGTGAAGACATTCGCACGATTTGGGGTGAATGAGGGACATTATTAGTCGAAAATATCCTTTGCCACCCTCGTCTTCTTCCCTCTGTTGTGCACCGAATGAAGGGGGAACCGTCCAGCTGTCGGTTTTATCCTCTTCGTAACGGGTTCTCTTGGTGGAGGTAGCTTCATAACTCGCTTTCTGCTTTGACGTAAACCACTTCCTGATTGGTTGTTATCACGCAGGTGGTCTACGGCCCCGTGTAGCAACCGCTGACCGGCCTCCTTAGCTCGTTCTTTGAAAGCTTCGCCGACATTTTTTCCGGCCAATGCGTCCTGTGCGACCTGCAGACCGGTCCCCAAGCCTTCTCTGAACAAGGCCTTACCGCCGGTTTTTAACCAGGGTAAAATAGCCCTCCCGATTCCACCAAAGAAACTACCGATTCCTCGACCGCTCTGACTTCGACCTCCTATAAACACGGGCATCCCATCGCCCGCCTGACAACAGTAAAAGTCTTCGTATAACTCAACATGTCTATGAAGGGGAGTGTGTTTCACCTTATACCAGCTCGAGATGCTTCTTGACTCGAAAGTGTACCGTTAACACCGACGTCCCGCTGGTGAATGGAATGGTTTTTCCGTGTTCGTTGGCTAAAAGGATCTCGACGGTATCGAAGCAAAATCGACTCAGGGGTAGGTAGTGAGGCTTATCGTAGATCTGAAACACCGAGGTGTGATTTCTATTGAGAACAGGCACGCTCCTGAGGAGAGGCACCATCACATCCCCGACCGGTCTGGGGGAAACGAGATCGCAGTAGACGTAGACATTCTTCGCAACACTTTCCAAGTCCATTACACCCACGCTGATGATATCGGGAGCCGTGTCTGATATTGAGGTCGTGGGGAAGGCTAACATGTTTTTCAAAGTGTCGCTTATGGTAACACTGACTCCTTTCTCGTAAAGTTTCAAGATGGCTTTATTCACCTCTTTTGCGTAAATGAATCTCATTTTTTTCCCTTTCACTCCCCTGTACGACTCATCCTCCGCTTTTATGATCGACGCGTTCAACGCGCCGATGAACGCATCGGGTTTCGTGTATAACCCAGGTTCCAATGTCACGTTGAAATAAAATCTGGCGTCGCAAATATCGTCGTTATCGAGAGATTCGTAGCGAATCCAGACATCACCCTCTATTACATTGAAATAATTTAGCGGAAACTGTATCTCCACCAGTGCGATCTCATACTGCGTCGAAATGTCAATGGTCTGAGGAAGTTTAACGAAAAAGTGACCTGGGTTATTATCCTTAAAAAGTTCTATAGATGCATTGCTGGGCAGGGTGACATAAAAACTCATTTTTTTTTTACTCGTTTCACCGTCGCCTCTCCAAGTTTGGATTCGGTAGCATGTAACCCAAACAGCTGCTCAGTAGGGCTATCCAGTTTTCCCTCCTTCGCGTCTGGCTTTTCGGTGGTCAGATTGAACAGCGAGACCGCTACAACTGTATATATAACTACCACTTGACAAATAAAGACAAGTTCTAAGTAGGGGGATAGTTTCCCAAACATCGACCCCCACCAGCGTGGTTCGCCGTCTCTCCCGACTCCCGAGTTTACGGCTCGCAAATCGGGCTCTCCACCAAAAGTTACCACTTCTTCTTCTTCTCGCATCTCTAGTTTTTGTATCTGACAATGTCCTTGGACGGTATCCAAGTGTTAAATGAGGAATCGTACCCAAACCATTTGACTAAACACTCCTTTCGCCCAAAGGATGTGCGACGCTAGGTTATGATACTCTCGATTCTGTACTCGTGTTTGTCTCCAACTTTTTGAATTTCCGGTGTGTAGAATGACCCCTCTATCTCATCGCCCTTATCGTCTTTCAACACATATGTAACGGGGTTTGTTTCATTTACTCGACTGATGGAAAACAGTTCCTCCGTCCAAGCCGGGGCATAACCCTTTTAAAATTGGCTCTGCCCAGGACCAGTCTAACTCGATCACCGGGCTTGTACAGGGGTCTTTCAAATTTAAAGTTGCGTTTGCTATTATACAACGTGTTCCATACCTGTTCTTGATTGTCTGCGTTGACGTCGACCGGTGCCATTTTTATACTTCTGTGATACGAATGGTTATAACTTCGAAGTAGGGCGGGGAGGACTCGGACATAAGACAACTTATTGGATTTCGTGAAATATCGCCACATCCGTTGTTTCAGAGTCCTGTTAAAGCGTTCCACCACGGCGGCCTTAATATCTTCGTTCTGCGTAGTGAAAAAGTGAACGTTGTTGTCAGCGAGGAATTTCTGAAATGTTCTGTTCAGAAACTCTGACCCCTTATCCGTTTGAAAACTCGCGGGTTTCCCATCGAGAAATATCTTACCGACGGCTTCCACTAAGGATTTCCCCGTTTTGGTTCGTATCGGTACAGACCACGCGAATTTACTGAAAACGTCCACGCAAGAAACCAAAAAGGAATATCCATCGTTGTGTTTTTTCAAATGTCTCAAATCGATTAGGTCTGCCTGATATTGCTGTTGGGGGCCACTCGTTATAATGGGACGCCTTTCAAATCTGCGACGAATTGGTTTATGAAGGGTATAGGTATCCTGATGACTCAGCCATTGTTTGATCTTTGCGAGTCCCAGTTTGGTGTTACGTTGCAGGGCCGTTGCACCACTATACGCCCCTGGTCGTCTAGGGTCAAAGTAACGACGTCTCAATATTTTCTCCACCGTTCCCATTTTGGTGTTGGGATTCCGCTCTTTCTTTTTTTAGGTCTCAGTTTATACGTGGCTACGGGCAGAGTGGTTTCATTACCTACCTTTGGGGTTTCCGCTGGTGGTGGTGTCTTGGTCTGCTCTGGTGATACCTCGAATGATGGTGTTGGTGGGGAAGGTGTTTTTTCTGTTGCCGTGTTGTGTTGAATGAGATCGACCGAGCCCAATGAGCGTCGTTTATACTGCTCCAATCTAGTTAAATATTGATGCAGGGCACGTTGGTACACTCTGGCCTTATCGGCGGGTGCTAAATCATCGCGGAATAGGATACGTTGCATTTCATCATCTAAATCTCTCAAGTTGTCACCGATCGCCTCGGGTGGGCTATAGGACGTGGTAGTAGTCTGTTTAAGACCCTCGAGGAATCGAGGATCCACCAAAACCATTTTTTGGCCATTGTTACGCACCTAGTACTCCACCGAGAATACTTAATATAGGACGGAGCAAAGCACCTATAAACCCACCGGTTTGTAGAATCTCTTTCCGCCGCTTAAGACTCGGTTTCTTTTTAGTGAGAAGTCTCAACTTGTTCTTGTGTCGACGTAGCTCGCACTTCTGTTGCTGAGTGAGTCTAACATTACCTTTTAATATGTTATGACAACACTCGCACAAAAAGTTAATGAGTTTGGGAGAGGCTGTTTTTAATATGGCTCTTAAACCGCTCGGCGAGGCGGCGCGCATACATTTCAACATTTCACCGTGCCGTCTAAGTGCTTCATCACACATGATTCTTTACTTTGGCACGTAGACGATTTGTCTCTCCCCGGGAATATTTTTGTTCTCAACCTAAGATTATCAGGTGTGTCCTGACGAAGATCGACCAGCAAATAACCGTGAGGAGTCGCTGTCGCGTCCTTAAAACTATCTTGGAGGTACCCCACCTGACCCGGGTACATTTGTTTACCCAGATTCATAATTTGACTCCCGTCTCTCGGGTTCTTGAAAAGGACTAAATAGTGCGTATTGAGACTTATGGTTCGATGTTCTTTATTTTTTCCGAATAGATTTTGAACAATGTACATCACACTTATATCTCTGTGATGACTACCTTTGGTGAATAATTTTGTTACCCGATCGTCCGTCTCAGACATCAAGTCATCGATGACGATCAGTCTTCTCTTCTTACCACCTTCCAATTTATCGACGTCTGGTAGACCCTCGATATCTCACTGACCCCATAGTCTCGTATATCGGCTGCCATTCCCCATAACACCATATAACTTCCTCCGGTACGGGGACAGCTAGCTCGTGAAGGCTCTGTATAAACTTTTGCACAAATACCGTTTTCCCACACCCGGTAGGACCGGCTATCAGAGCTGTGAAAGGATGATTCCATCGGGGATCCATCCTCACAAGTGCTACTAACTTTAGTGATTACGCCCCCGACGAAAATAACAACGAGTGATTTTAGGTCAGCGCGCGAGGTTTCCCACTCTTCAACTAACACCTATTTTTAAAATCCACAACCTATATAAACACTACAGGGGAGGAGGAGTTTCCTAGTCTCAAGCCGCATTACCTGAGACCGAATTGTTACACGCATCATATTTCCCCACACATCACCCCCTATTGGGTCAGTTCCAGAGGTCACTGAACATGTCGCAACACGACTGATTACCACGCCTGATGACGTATTGCGTTAGCTGCTATAAATAGACGGTCCTCGACCCGATAAACGGGTATAAAAACCCCCCAGTCGAGCAGTGTACACGCACACACATAACCAACGTCTGTTGCCAGGTGGTTTGTTTTTCTTTGAATATGGAGTCGTGTAGCTTGAATACGCCAATTTCGTTTGATCTCAGTGATCAGCGCATATTTATGTCACGTGGAAATGAGACTATAGTTCCATTGTCTAAAGATGGCGTTAAGGCAGTGTCGGTTTGTGTTTTTCGTAACAGACCATTGATAAATATAAGGACATATAGCGGTGATAGTTTTTTTAAGTTTCCTACCAGAACTGGGATAACACTATCGAGAGAGGAATTTATCACGTTAGTTGAGATGCGAGAGGAAATTTTAACCGCTTATGCTAACCTCAACTACACGCCGCCTGTTGTTGACCAGATCAACTACACGCCACCTCTCGTTAATCAGTTCAACTACACGCCGCCTGTCGTTAACCACCAAAACTACATACCATCTCTTGTTAACACGAATCTCATCGACTACACGCCCCCTTTGTTAATCAAGGAATCTCGCTCTTGTTAATCAGACGACAGATCCGGCACCCAATATGAATGCCGCGGGTGTTTCAGCAGAGTCACCAATTACCTATTCCAGCTTTGATCAAGGTTTTGTCAAAATGGAGGGCGGTTGTGTTTTGAAGGCTAATGAAACTTCCTATGCACCCGTGTTTGATAGACATTTAACAAACAGTAAAACAGGAGGGAGGAAACCACGACGCTTAAAATTATCAACAACCGGACAGTAATATATATATGTGTCGTATATTTGTTGTAATAATAAAGCTGTGAGAAATATAGAACGAATTTTGTTTTGGTTTACCATGAATGTGAGAGAGAGAGAGAGAGATGGTTGATACTTTGTGTGGCTTGATGATAGGCCATGAGGGATGATGATGAGGCACATGATGATGATGATATGAAGGTTGATGTTGAGGGTGGCACATGATGATAGTGTTGTGGCACATGATGATAGTTTTGAGGCACATGATGATGATAGGATATGAAGGTTGATGTTGAGGGTGGCACATGATAATGATGATAGTGTTGAGGCACATGACGATAGTGTTGAGGCACATGATGATGATAGGATATGAAGGTTGATGTTGAGGCACATGCTAATAGTGTTGAGGCACATGCTGATGATTTTTATTTGACTTGAGTTAGCTTGGATATGCAATAGAGAGAAATCGCTATAATCTGGTACATGACGCTAACGATACTAATAATTGCTTGTCAGCATTTTTTTACATGTCGCCTCCTGTTGCCCCACACATGATGATAACCAATAAAGGCACCTTTCCCCACCCGCACGCGACGACCCGCCATCCGACCCGCGAGATAGCCGGCGACGACTCGCCATCCCCCTTTTAGAACCGCTGTCGCCCGAGAGAACCGCTGTCGCCCGATTTTAGAACCGCTGTCCGATAACCGGCGAGCTAGCGACGCACCGATCACCGCCACGTACCACGAGATAAGCCGCCACGCACACACCACGACGCGCCGATCGTCACGCACCAACGCACACCACGAGATAAGCCGATTACCGATCACGACCACCGAGATAATAAGCCGATTATCGGACTTTGGCACGGGTTTTGGTGCATGTTTCGTGCAAAGTCGGTGCCAAATCTATTGTCTTTCGGTGCATGTTATTCCACTTTTGGGGTGGGTTCACAGCCACTACTACTACTGTTGTCCCATTATCTATGATTCACTTCCATATGTTAAGACTGGCTCTACACAACATTTAAAAACTCTTTTTCTTCTTGTTTCTATTGTCAAAAATGGAGTGCACAGTATCTTCCTCATTTTTTGGGAAGCTGCTTTTGCCTGGTTCCCATATATCTAAATTCATTTACCTGTTTTAATATTGTTCCCCTTGTCTTTATTGTGTATTGCTGTGATATCTATTTTTTTTTTTTTTTGCTACCATTACTTCTGTCTTTTTGCTATTGAGACTGAGATCGTTATTGTTATTTCCCTTCACTGTAATGTCTAACAGATATTGTAAATCACTCTCATCGATTAAGACTGCATCATCAGCATACCTCAGGTCACCTATATTATGATCCCCAATTAATGGCATTTAGCTACAACATAATATTGTAGTGTTAACAGCCCGTGTGTTACCGGGGCCCCATTATGTGGGATGTAAAGAATAGTGACACTGTGACCTTCCAGGCATGTCGTATGAGGCGACTAAGGAGGTTGATCGATGGCTTGACAAGCTGTCATTGTAAAAAGCATTGTTATGGAAACAGCCATAGATTTTAGAAGCAGTGATCTCTGCAATATGTGCCATTTTGGCACGCAAGGTTTCTATTTTTGAGATTGTGGTTCTGCCCTATGTGCCGTCTTCGGCTCGAAAGGACAATAGATAGTTAACAGAATGGGCAATTCGGATACTTATTAAGATAAAGATTAGATTAAGATACTAATTAAGATAAAGATTAGATTAAGATACTAATTAAGATAAAGATTAGATTAAGATACTTATTAAGATAAAAATTAGATTAAGATACTTATTAAGATAAAGATTAGATTAAGATACTAATTAAGATAAAGATTAGATTAAGATACTAATTAAGATAAAGATTAGATTAAGATACTTATTAAGATAAAGATTAGATTAAGATACTAATTAAGATAAAGATTAGATTAAGATACTTATTAAGATAAAGATTAGATTAAGATACTAATTAAGATAAAGATTAGATTAAGATACTAATTAAGATAAAGATTAGATTAAGATACTAATTAAGATAAAGATTAGATTAAGATACTAATTAATGTAACAAAGGTCAACAATTACGATAATGCCAACTTTTTTTTTCTGAAACGACAGCACCAAAAGAGAAAACAAAGCAATCAACATAAAATACACGATTAGTCTACTACATATGATCCTGGCCTTGAAGACTTAGTCCGAGGTTGAACGGGTCGTCCGAAGTTGAAGGGGGCCTCGGTAGCCTAGTTGGGAAAACCACCTGACTGGACTACCGACGTTCGGACAACCCGTGTTTGATTCCCGCTGGGAGCCGTGTGAATTGTACCCGTGGTTGGAAAAAAAAAATACCCCACGGTCGACCTAGCCGTTGGCAGAAATGGGTACCAGGGTATTACCCTTGGAAGGTGAGGAATGCCGCCTTGCATCGTGAGTTTCGATGCTTGAGGCGACACTATCCAGAAATCTCCGAACATTTCTGGATAGGCGGCCGAGCACATATGGGTGTAAACTCGCGTGCTAAGACGCCGGTTCAAGTCTCGTACTTTACCTTGACCTTTACGGGTCGTGTTCAGCCAAGAAGTAGGTACGCCCGCCCATCAAGCATTACTTTTCTTTATGAAAAGTTCACGAAAGTCGAAGGCGTAACGAACGGCTAAAAGTTACCGTTTTCTCCTAGAGTATGGGAGCCAAACATTTACCCCCCAAAAATCTTTAATGATGTTTTTGTTTTTTTTTGGGAAAGGGGGGGGGGTGGCGCATGGAGGCGTAAATATTACGTCTTGTCGTAAACAACAGCACAAAGCAACAACGGCTACTTAAAGTCTTTCTACGAGCAAGCTAAAACGGAAGTAATCATTGGACGAACGAAGGAGAAGGTTGCAGAAAAAATGATGGTCCGAAACTGCTTGTTTTGTTGTTGGGATCTTCATTGCTGCACACACGACGAGCCCATAGGTGCTCCGATGTCTCCCACGAAAATCTCAAGAAAATGCAAGGAGAATCCTGGTCTCTGTGCACGAACTCAGTAGTACGGTCTGGGATCCACAGTGGGTCCGCAACTAAGATCAACTACTAAGTGACCGTGAAGGAAGGAAAAACAGCCTCAAATAAAATCCTTGCAACAACAATAAATCAAATCAAATCCTGAAATAGTACACTAAACGTACTGTCTCTCCAAAGTGATATGGTCCTACTATGGATGGAGAGAGGGCCAGTGTTGTATTGGTAGCGCGCTGACATACAGATAAAAGGAACGTGGGTTCTACTTAACGTTTCCAGTCGCCCCGTTAGAATAAGAAATTTGGTAAAAAGACTCACTGAATTTAGGAAAGTAAATAACAAAGAGACGGAGCACTGGCCTCATCACCTGCAACCACTATGGTCTAGTACGTGAAGCGGAAGATGTTATTTCTCTACAATATTACAATATAAAACGGGGCACTCTTCGCTTGATACTGACTAAGGCTTCAGACTCAATTCTCAAATACAGCGAATATTTCTCAATCCAGCACGACTTCGTGGGTGAGAGCCGCGACAGCTCAGTGGTTAGTGAACTGGACTACCACGGACAAGGGGTAGGGTTCGATCCCAACCGACGGTTTCCGGGTTCACCCAGCCTTAAATGGGTACCGGATTTTTTTATGGGAAAGTAAAGCAGCACGGGCGTAATACTAACCACATTACCCCAAAAATCATGCGCTGAAGGTCTTAAAATATAGGGTCACTAACACCATATTTCCCTATACGCCGCTTGGCGTGACGAGGGTACTTTACTTTTACTATGGGGACATGGCGCCGAACGATGCAAGATGAAATGAAATAGACTGGCAGGTCTTGATGACTTCTCCATGCTTGCTCCAGACCGGATTGGGTGGAGATTTCTTGCAAGTGCCGTATTCTCCAACCGGAGTTCAGAGGATTAATAAGGTGGCGACTTGGCGTGATACTAGCCATCATCATCATGTGCCATACCGGGTGGCGTAGGTGCTCATGTCCCTCCACAATCTTCTATCTACAGTGCATCGTATCAGTTCTGTTGTTGACTGTTTTCCATGCCATGACACCAAGCTGTCTAGTATTTTCTCTCTTTGTCGCCCGCGATCTCTCTTTCCTTTTATTTTGCCAGTTGTAACCAAGTATTCCAACTGTCCTCTTCTCATGATGTACCCGAAAAATGTTGATTGCTTCTTTCTGATGTTTTTTAAGAGCTCCTTTTTGTGTTGGCCTCTTTGACAACTCCTCATTGGTCTTTTTAGCTGTCCAGAGAACGTTCAACATTCTTCTGAGAAATCCCATCTCTGTAGCCTCTAATCGTCTTTTCATTTGTTTGATACTAGCCATACCACCTATAAAATTTGCCGTTGGTAATTTAACAACTTCCTGTGTGTTACCGTGGCCTCAGTATGAGGGAAGTAAAGAATAGTGACACTGTGACCTTCCAGGCATGTCGTAAGAGGCGACTAAGGAGGTTGATCGATGGCTTGACAAGCTGTCATTGCAAAAAGTATTGTTATGGAAACAGCGCCATATATTTTAGAGCAGTGATCTCACGCAAGGTTTTTGTTTTTGAGATTGTGGTTCTGCCCTATGTGCCGTCTTCGGCTCGAAAGGACAGTAGATAGATAGATAGAATTTAACAACACAGTCACAAATACTAGATACACTACATGCCTACGGATATGGAAGGAACCATTACTTACTGTATATCCTTTTACCATACAATGAATGTAGCGATACTATCGAAATCATCCCCATCCCTATTGTAGTTAATATTGCAATAATTTGCCACAAAATCTTTATATTTACTCGTAACTTCACAATAATATTCGCAGTGAGAAATAATTTGTAAACATTAATTGACCACAATGCCGCCCGACCAAAACACAGCAGCAAGCAATAAATGCTAGTAATCGTAGAATTAAATATTGTATTGAACTATGCCAGAAAGTCCACACCTACTGCTGTTCAGTGACAGAATCACCTGGTGGTATCATGTGGAGTGCGGACACCTGTCGCTGTGTAGTGGTTGAGTTCGAGTGGGAGCCTGGTTGTTTTCAACAACACATACAAACACAAACTGTTTTTTTCTTTCTTTCTTTTTTTCTTTTTTTAAATTAACACATCGGTGGTTTTCAAAGGGGCCGTGGAAAGGTATCATAGCTTAACATTGAAAGGTTATCAAAAGGGGGTCATTGGGTATAAACAAATAAGTAAAGTACCCCCGTCACGCCAAGTGGCGTATAGGGAAATATGGTGTTACTGCCCCAATATTAGCTCTACCTTCAGCACATGATTTTAGGGTAATGTGGTCGGTATTACGCCCGTGCCGTTTTACTTTCCCAGAAAAAAATACGGTACCCATTTAAGGCTGGGTAAACACGGAAGCCATCGGTTGGAATCGAACCCTACCCCTTGTCTTTTGTAGCCCAGTTCGGTCATTGGGTATACAGTCGTTAAAAAAAATATTCCCCATGCCTTACTAATGTATGGCGAATATAGTGTTAGTGGCTATAGTTTAGTTACAGAACATCATCATGTGCATGACGGTTGGTGTTGGTCAACCACAATTTGTCCTTCCACATGTTGTATCCACAGTAAAAAAAAAAAAAAGTAAAGTACCCCCGTCACGCCAAATGACGTATAGGGAATATGGTGTTAGTGACCATAAATTTTACAGACCTTCAGCGCATGATTTTTGGGGTAATGTGGTCGGTATTACGCCCGTGCCGCTTTACTTTCCCAGAAAAAATCCGGTACCCATTTAAGGCTGGGTGAACCCGGAAGCCGTAGGTTGGGATTGAACCCTAGCTCTTGTCCTTTGTAGTCCAGTTCACTAACTACTGAGCTATCCCAGCTCTCCTTGTATCCACAGTGCATCGCATCAATTCTGTTATTGACTGTTTTCATTGCTATGACACCAAGCTATATAAAATCTTTTCTCTTTGTCGCCAGCGACCTCTCTTTCCCTAAACGTTACCAGTTGTAACCAAGTATTCCACCTTCACTTTCCTCATGATGTGCCCGAAAAATGTCGCTTGTTTCGTTCTGATATTTTTATTACGAGCTCCCTTCTTGCTGTGTTGGTCTTTCTAGCTCTCCATGGAACTTTCAACATTTTTCTGAAAAAAATCCCATCTCTCTCTGGCTTCTCATTGTCTTTTCATTTGCTTGTCTACTGTCCATGATTGCCCCCATAAGTATGAATTGACTTTATATCATCATCACCATCGCATGCCTTCTCCGCAACGAAGGTTGGCTACCATGGATCGCCATTCTACTCTGTTTCTTGCTTTGATGGTGCAGGCTGACATAGATTGACTTGTCCATCTTTTGATGTTACTCGTCCATGTTAGTCTTGGTCTGCCTCTGCCTTTTTTACCTTGTACTTTTCCTTCCAATATTACTTTTAGTAGGCTGTTGTGTCTTTTAACATGCCCCAAAATTTAATTTGTCTTGTCTTAATTGTATTTAGTAGTTCTCTTTTTATTTTCAGTTGTTTTAAAACGTCATCGTTTGTTATCTTTTGTTTCCATCCAATTCTACCTATTCTTCTATAAATCCAGATTTCAAAGGCTTCAATTTTCTGTTCTGTTTTCTTGTCTAATGTCCATATTTCTGCATCATACACAAATATTGAGAAGACGTAACATTTTGCCATTCTTAGTTACAGCCCTGCTGATATTAGTAGTTAGAATTTCTCTCCATGACTTTCTTTGGAGTGTTACGTGATAAGGCTCCAATCTCTTTCACGGTGGTCTGCCATATTTGTCTTGGCTCTATATAGTACTGATGAAATCTCTTTCTCACTTCAACTGACAGTCACAGAATACCACATTATAAAGCAAAGGGCAGACTTCAAATATCTATGAGCAACATTCTTGAAGTTGGCAAACTGGATAAAGAAATAGACAACCGATGCAAGAATCCAATCCAAATACAGCTAGTCTCTATTCCTCAACACAAGATAGTATCTATCATACCAAATAAACTTGTATAGAGTATATTTATTCCCACCGTTTGCTATCAGTGTCATGCATTGCTTTTTTCGCGAATAAATAAAATTTGAGAGCTCGTTATAAGAGAAATGAGAAGTTTGAGAAAGGAGCATGAAGTGACCAAAAGAAACATAAATACAAACGACGCCGTAAAATATAGACTGGGCTTTGGATCAATTCTAAACTGGATATAGAGATGACAAACGAAATGGTTTGCTCACCTGGAAAGTCAAAATATAGATTGGACATAGAATCAATTTTAACATGTTTTGCTCATCTGGAAAGTCAAAATATAGATTGGGCATAGAATCAATTTTAACATGTTTTGCTCATCTGGAAAGTCAAAATATAGATAGGGCATAGAATCAATTTTAACATGTTTTGCTTATCTAGAAAGTCAAAATATAGATTGGGCATAGAATCAATTCTAAACTGGATACAGAGATAACAAACGAAGTGTTTTGCTCATCTGGAAAGTCAAAATCTAGATGGGACATAGAATCAATTTAATATAGTTTGCGCATCTGGAAAGTCAAAATGTAGATTGGGCATAGAATCAATTTTAACATAGTTTGCTCATCAGGAAAGTCAAAATATAGATTGGACATAGAATCAATTTTAACATAGTTTGCTCATCTGGAAAGTCAAAATGTAGATTGGGCATAGAATCAATTTTAACATAGTTCGCTCATCTGGAAAGTCAAAATATAGATTGGACATAGAATCAATATTACCATAGTTTGCTCATCTGGAAAGGCAAATTGTAGATTGGGCATAAAATCAATTCTAAACTGGATACAGAGATAACAAACGAAGTGGTTTGCTCATCTGGAAAGTCAAAATATAGATTGGGTATAGAATCAATTCTAAACCGGATACAGAGATAACAAACGAAATGGTTTGCTCATCTGGAAAGAATGACAAGGTATTCTATAGCACAGGAAACGTATATTACAAGTGGAGTTGGAAGAAGAGCTTGTGGTAGACCTAGAGTAAAATAGACTGACAACATCCAACAAACGCTACAGCAACATCATCTGACAATGTTAGAGACTGCCAGATGGTCAAGACCTAGAACTTTGTATCTCACTCGACAACCGAAGGTGTACAAGAAGACGTGAAAAGAGAGAATAAGAGAGAGAGAGAGAGACCACATTTATCCATCACCACGACATACTTTAGGTGATGTGGTTGGTATCACGCCAGGCCGCTTTTACTTCCACAAAAAATCATCTGGCGCTCCTTTGTGTGGCTGGGTGAACACCAGGATTTTACCGAATCTAACTCTATCTATTGACCTTTCGAGCCGTAACCGGCCCATAGGGCGTAGACCAAGATACACCTTCTCCTATATGAATTTTTGTTCTAGCAGTTTTCTTTTAAAGATATTTTATCAAATCTCGCCATCTGTCTCTGTTCTGTGCAAGCAGTTCTATCTCATTGAGGGAGCCGATTCCTGCTGCTCTTGCCTCTCTCATCAATGTTCTTCTCAGTGTCTCCCTGGGTCTTCCTCTTTTTCTTTTACCTGTTGTTTCCCATATGAGGGCTTGCTTTGCTATTCGATTATTATCTCTTCTCATCACATGTCCAACGTATGACCATCGTCTTTTCTTTATTACTGAAGATATTAGTGGTTGATTGGCGATTTCTCTAATTTCCTCGTTTGTTTTGAATTCGTTCCATTCTATACCAAGTATTTTCCTTAGACATTTATTTTTGAATGCGTTCAACTTTGTTTCTATATCTCTTGTTGTTTTCCAGCTTTCACACGCATACGTAAGGGTTGATAGTACATTTGATTTGAATAGCCTAAGTTTTGTGTTTGTGCTAATGAGTTTTGATTTCCACAACTTTTCAAGTCTTCTGAAAGACATTGCTGCTTTAGCCAGTCTGATTCTAATTTCTTTGCTCGTATCCCCTTCTCGATCAATGTGACTTCCAAGATAGATAAAGTGATCGATCTCTTCTACTGGTTTGTTTTCCATGTATATTTTGTCACTTGTTGGAATTAAACTTTTCATGACTTTAGTCTTTTCATGATTGACCTCAAGCCCAATTTTGCTGGCGATTGATGATAGTTCATTTGTGTTTTCCTGCATCGTTTTTATCTGACTGCTGATGAGAACTATGTCATCAGCAAAGTCGAGGTCCTCCAAATGGTCTCCTTGTATCCATTCGATGCCTTTATTACCAGTGCAGCATTTCTTCATTATGAAGTCCATAACAATTCCAAATAACAAGGGCGATAAAATACATCCTTGTTTAACCCCAGTTTCTATTGGGAAACATTCGCTCAGTCCTTCCTCTGTTCGAACTGCACATGTGTAACCATCATACATGTCTTTGATAATATTTATGATTTTTGATGGTAAGCCATATTGCTTCAGAATTTTCCACAAAGAATCTCTATGAATACTATCAAATGCTTTTTTGAAGTCGATGAAGTTAAGTACAAAAGGTTTTTGCTTTTCAATGTGTTCCTCCAATATAAGTCGTAGAGTGAAAATGTGGTCAAGACAGCTTCTCCCTTTTCTAAACCCAGCCTGTTCTTCACGCATTACTGTATCTATTGAATCCTTTATTCTATTTAGGATGATTTACAGAATAACTTTGAGGCAACTGACAAAAGTGTCACGCCTCTCCAGTTGTTACAATCTCTAAGATTGCCCTTTTTTGGGATCTTAACAATGATTCCTTTTTTCCATTTATGAGGCGTCTTCTCTGTTTTCCAAATGATGTTGAACATTTTTTGGAGATGTATTAAATTATGGCTATCAATTGCCTTGAGGATCTCAGCTGTTAGCTTATCCTCTCCAGCAGCCTTGTTATTGGTCATTAGCTTTAAGGTGGTGTCTATTTCACTAAAGGTGAAGTCATCTAAATTTACATCTAATTCTGCTGCTGGTGTTTCAGCTTCAAAATCTATTAAACTGTGAGGTAGTGGACGGTTAAGAATTTCTTTGAAGTGTTCCGCCCAACGGGCTTTTATGTCTGCGCTTGTTGTTAGCATTAATCCAGATTTGTCTAGAATTGGTGTTCCACTGGATGTATAGGTGTTTGTCAGCATCTTTTGTACAGTATAGAGAGTTCTGCTTTCATTTTACCGAATGCCTCCCCCTAAAAAAATCCGCCACTTCTGGATATAGAACCTAGACCCATCTGACCTGGAAGCGAGCGCACTGATCTAAAATATATACTGATATTAAACTGAATTTAGATGACTAAAACTTTGATCATAAACAAAGAAAATGCTCAAAACCCACAAGTGGATATCAAAATAGAAGGAATAGACCTGGAGACAGTTCAGAACTATAACTACCTTGGACATACTATAACCAGTGATGGAAAATGTATAAATGAAATAAACAAAAGAATAGGAATGGCAAAAAGTAATTTTAATGTCATGAAGAACATACTAACATCAAAACAAATAACACCAGGGCTAAAACTAAGAATAGCAAAATGTTACATCTCAATATTCCTATATGGTGCTGAAACATGGACATTAGACAAGAAAACAGAACAGAGAATTCATGCCTTTGAAATGTGGATATATAGAAGAATAGGTAGAATGGATGGAAGGAAAAGAAAACAAACGATGAAGTCTTAAACCAACTAAAAATGAAAAGAGAACTAATAAACACAATTCAAACAAGACAAATGCGATTTTTGGGCCATGTTAAAAGACACAACAGCCTACTAAAAGTAATCTTGGAGGGGAAAATACAAGGTAAAAGAGGCAGAGGCAGACCAAGACTAATATGGACGAGTAACATCAAAAGATGACAAACCAGCCTATGACAACCTGCACCATCAAAGCAAGAGACAGAGCAGAATGGCGCTCCATGGTAGCCAACCTTCGTTGCGGAGACGGCACTTGATGATGATGAATTGTCTATCTCAGTGGCCAGGAACCAAGGGAATTCGGTGGTTAGTGAGTGAACTGGTATATTGAGAGAAAAGAAGTATGGACCAATTACATCTATTGCTTCTAGGTTCACTCAGCCTTTTCTATTCCATTCTATCCATAGAACGGGTTTCACTGCCGTCAATGATTGCCCATATCCGCTCCCCACTTGTCACAGCATCTCGCAAAAGGCGTGAGTAAATTCGGTTGACAAGGTCGGTCAGTGCACGTCCTATACGACAGAACAGGCGACGATTCACAAACCTCCATATTACATGCGTGGCAGGTAGTAGTCGCTTTATTCTTTTACTCCCTCAACGTAGGGTTCCCGGAAATCTGCCTTAAAATAGATACCAGAGGAGTTTATTTTCTAAGAAAGAAAGAAAGAAAGAGGAAGGAAGGAATGAAGAAAGAAAGCGAAAGGAAGGAAGGAAGAAAGAAAGAAAGAAAGAGGAAGGAAGAAAGAAAGCAAGAGGAATAAAGAAAACAGAAAGAAAGAAAGAGGAAGGAAGGAAGGAAGGAAGGAAGGAAGGAAGGAAGGAAGGAAGGAAGGAAGAGGAAGGAAGAAAAAAATAAAAAAGAACGAAAGAGGAAGGAAGGAAGGAAGGAAGGAAGGAAGGAAGGAAGGAAGAAGGAAAGAAGAAGAAAGAAAGAAAAAAAGAAAGAAAGAGGAAGAAAGGAAAAAAGAAGAAAGAGAAAGAAAGAAAGAGGTAGAAAAAGGAAGAAAGAAAGAGAAAGAAAGAGAAAGAAAGAAAGAAGAAAGAAAGAAAGAAAGAAAGAAGAAAGAGAAAGAAAGAAAGAAATAAAGAAAGAGAAGAAAGAAAGAAAAAGAAGAGAAAGAAAGAAAGAAATAATGAAAGAAAAGAAAAAAAAGAAAGAAAGAAAGAAAAAAAAAAAGAAAAGAAAGAAAGAAAAAGAGAGAGAGGAGAGAAAGAAAGAAAAAAAAAAAAGAAAGAGAAAGAAAGAAAAAAAATAAATAGAAAGAAAGAAAGTGGTAGAAAAAAAGAAAGAAAGAAAGAAAAAGAAAGAAAGAGGTAGAAAAAAGAAAGAAAAAGGTAGAAAAAAAGAAAGAAAGAAGGAAAGAAAGAAAGAAAGAAAGAGGAAGAAAGTAAGAAAGAAAAAAGAAAGAGAAAGAAAGAAAGAGGTAGAAAGAAAGAAAGAAAGAGGTAGAAAAAGAAATAAAGAAAGAAAGAAAGAAAGAAAGAAAGAAGAGAGAAAGAAAGAAGGAAAGAAAGAAAGAATGAAAGAGGTAGAATAGAAAAAAGAAATAAAGAAAGAAAGAGAAGAAGAAAGAAAGAAAGAAAGAAAGAAAGAAAAGAAAGAAAGGAAAGAAAGAAAGAAAGAAAGAAAAAGAAAGAAAGAAAGAAAGAAAAGAAAGAAAAGAAAGAAAAAGAAAGAGGTAGAGGTAGAGGTAGCATGTGTGCTTTAGTTAACTTTCTCGTTTGTCTTTCCAGAAATATAAAATGCTCACGCTTCTTTTAACAACATAAATAGACCAAGTCGAATGGTATGACCAGGCAATCAGACAGGAATACCAACACACAACACAACCGTCCTTTAATAAACGTAGCGTGAACACACCAGACCCAAGAGCCGACCACGAAAAAGAGATGAATTTACAGAAAATTAGAAACCCTAGGAAAGATAACAGCAGGCGATGTCACATGATGAGCATCAGACCGCAAATTATATTCCTCCTCAACGCTGAAAGGTTAAAGGGGAGGAAAGAAAAAAGAAGAAGATGATAAGAAGAAGAGGATGAGAAGAAGAAGAAGATGAGAAGAAGAAGAAGATGAGAAGAGGAAGAAGATGAGAAGAGAAGAGATGAGAAGAAGAAGACGAGAAGAGGAAGAAGATGAGAAGAGGAAGAATATGAGAAGAAGTAGAAGATGAGAAGAAGAAGAAGATGAGAAGAAGTAGAAGATGAGAAGAAGTAGAAGATGAGAAGAGGAAGAAGATGAGAAGAAGAAGATGATGAGAAGAAGAAGAGGATGAGAAGAAGTAGAAGATGAGAAGAGGAAGAGAGATGAGAGAGGAAGAAGATGAGAAGAGGAAGAAGATGAGAAGAGGAAGAAGATGAGAAGAAGTAGAAGATGAGAAGAAGAAGAGATGAGAAGAAGTAGAAGATGAGAAGAAGAAGAGGAGGAAGCTGATAGTAGAATCTATCAATTAATATATTACAACTTTTGTGTTTAAAAACCTGAACAATGAAACCCACAAAACACTCTGAAAGTTGTCCCTTTTGATCCTCAAGTACGAAGATAATTCTCCTAACATTCGCACATAAATATTTACATTAGTCCACACATTTTACACGTTATGTATAGTCTCACAAATATCACATTTCCATTTTTTAAAAATATATCACTTTTAAAAGTGAGTGTATCACACTAAACTCCAGACATCGGCACCTAAAATTGATCAAACATTTCCAAGATTATAACTAAAATATCACTTTATAATATAGCAAGCAGCCGTGACAAGGGTGGTGGAATATAGTGTGTTGATAAAATTGACACTGGGTACACAGAGGTGGAAAATGCAAACTGGTACTGGGTACATAGAGGTGGAAAATGTAAACTGGTACTGGGTACATAGAGGTGGAAAATGTAAACTGGTACTGGGTACATAGAGGTGGAAAATGTAAACTGGTACTGGGTACATAGAGGTGGAAAATGTAAACTGGTACTGGGTACACAGAGGTGGAAAATGTAAACTGGTACTGGGTACACAGAGGTCGAAAATGTAAACTGGTACTGGGTACATAGAGGTGGAAAATGTAAACTGGTACTGGGTACACAGAGGTGGAAAATGCAAACTGGCACTGGGTACATAGAGGTGGACAATATAAACTGGCACTGGGTACATAGAGGTGGACAATATAAACTGGTACTGGGTACATAGAGGTGGACAATATAAACTGGTACTGGGTACATAGAGGTGGAAAATGTAAACTGGTACTGGGTACACAGAGTGTGAAAATGTAAACTGGCACTGGGTACATAGAGGTGGAAAATGCAAACTGGCACTGGGTACATAGAGGTGGACAATATAAACTGGCACTGGGTACATAGAGTGGACAATATAAACTGGCACTGGGTACATAGAGGTGGAAAATGCAAACTGGCACTGGGTACATAGAGGTGGAAAATGCAAACTGGCACTGGGTAAATAGAGGTGGAAAATGCAAACTGGCACTGGGTACATAGAGGTGGAAAATGCAAAATGGCACTGGGTACATAGAGGTGGAAAATGCAAAATGGCACTGGGTACATAGAGGTGGAAAATGCAAAATGGCACTGGGTAAATAGAGGTGGAAAATGCAAAATGGCACTGGGTACATAGAGGTGGAAATGCAAACTGGCAGGGTACACAGAGGTGGAAAATGCAAACTGGCACTGGGTACATAAAGGTGGACAATATAAACTGGCACTGGGTACATAAAGGTGGACAATATAACTAGTACTGGGTACACAGAGGTGGATAATATAAACTGGTATTGGGTACACATAGGTAGACAATTTGGTTATTTGGTTATGGAAGGCCTCGGTATCACTGCAAACGAATTAAAATCCATAATTACTCAACCGCCCGTGCCAGCGTAATCATTCGAATCTCATTCCAAACAAAGAAAGGTAACTGTAGTCCTCACATAGCAGTCTCAGCACACGCCAAAAGACATAAGGCGAAACCGCGCAGAAAGTTAACACAGCCAACTTTTCCCTGTCATACGATATCATCATTCATCAAAAGCAATTGGAATATCGAAACATGATCAAAACGGATGAAAAGCACAGCTCACGGTGTGCACAGAGCACTTAACTCAGTAGCTTATATAAACAGGTACTGGGTACACAGAAGTGGACAATATAAACTGGTACTGGGTACACAGAGGTGGAATATAAACTAGTACTGGGTACACAAAGGTGGACAATATAAACTGGTACTGGGTACACAGAGGTGGAATATACTCGTATAAACATGTACTGGGTACACAGAGGTGAAAAATATAAACTGGTACTGGGTACACAGAGGTGGACAATATAAACTAGTACTGGGTACACAGAGGTGGACAATATAAACTGGTACTGGGTACACAGAGGTGGAATATACTCGTATAAACATGTACTGGGTACACAGAGGTGAAAAATATAAACTGGTACTGGGTTACACATGGCGATGTGAATTGCTTGAAAGTAACAAAGTAGTCCATGAGAGTTTCATTAATGAAATTACCTGGGCAGAAAGATGAACAAGAAAATGCAATAAAATATAGAATTATGAAAGAACTTTAATTGCATCATGACCATGGCGTATATATGTTCTTTTAATGATGATAATAAACGTATGAGAGAGATAAGGGCTGGCTTTTAAAACAATGTGATCAAAAAGTATGAAGTATGAAACATAAAGTACACGAATAACCCGTGTGAGAATCATTGAACTAAAGCAGCGGTTTTCAAACTGAGAGCACCGATTTGTGTTTCATATCACAGTGACACCATCATCATCAGGTACCATGCCTGCCGGCGAAGGTGATCATGTCTCTCCACAACTTTCGATCTCGACAGCTATTTAACATTTCTGTAGTTGACCTTCTGCCAAGCCATTCTCTTAAGCTGTGTGGTATCTTTCTCTTTGCTTCCCTCTATCTCTTCGTCCCTCAATTTTACCAGTTGCTACAATATACTCCAGCTGATCCCTTCTCATTACATGGCCAAAAAAATGAAGATTGTCTCTTCCTAATTTAGGAAATTAGCACTCCTTTTGTTTTGACCTCTTTTAGAACGTTTTCACTATTCTTCTTAGCTGTCCATGGTATTCTCAACATTCTTCTGTAAAACCACATTTCTACAGCCTCCAATGATTTCTTGTCTGTTGTCCATGATTCACATCCATATGTTAAGATTGACTCTACTTAACAATTTAAGAACTCTTTTGTTTTATTGTCAAAAATTGATAGCACTGTATCTTCCTA
The DNA here is from genome assembly GCA_032433765.1 of Megaustenia siamemsis. Lineage (NCBI taxonomy): Eukaryota > Metazoa > Mollusca > Gastropoda > Stylommatophora > Ariophantidae > Megaustenia > Megaustenia siamemsis. The sequence goes on from JAVIAB010000102.1 coordinate 8,917,282, forward strand.
ATTTTTGGAAAGTTGCTTTTTCCTGAGCCATTCTGCATCTCACCTCTGTTGTACATCTACCATCTGAGGTTAACAATGTTCCGAAATATTTAAATTCATTTACCTGTTTTAATATTGTTCCACTTGTCTTTATTGTGCATTTGTGGTGATTCATTATTGTAGAAAGAAAATATGACGGTAGTTTTCTGTTGCCTTCCGCCAGTTTGTTAACGCTTGACTCCGCTAGCCTTTGACTAAAAAGGCTCACCCACAAGGCAGTGGGGTTGTTTTTCTTCATGATACTCTCCCTTAGCCGTTTCCTCTCTCAAGCATACCTGCAAGGCAGCAGGGCAGCCACAGGTTGTACTGCATACAGTAGCAGGTAAAATGACCCGACCAGACAAAAAGTAACAAAGTAACAGTTGAGCTATAATCTCCCAAATTGTGCACCATTTTTGGATGAAGATATCATGAGTGTAGTACATTCCACTCGCTCTTGACAGTGATATTTTATATAAAAGTAAAAAAAAAAAAAAAAAATTTAAGTGCCCCCGTCACACCAAGTGGCGTATAGGGAATATGGTGTTAGCGACCATAAATTTTACAGACCTTCAGTACATGATTTTTGGGGTAATGTGGTCGGTATTACGCCCGTGCCGCTTTACTTTCCCAAGAAAAAATCCGGTACCTTATTAACTCTTTCCTTACGGAAGCTTTTTATCATTGCGACAAAGGAGATTTCAGAGACACAATTTGTCATCATCTTAAGAAACCAACTGCATATTTATATTTATCTACTATATAACATATAGAATTATGGAAATGTACCAGTCAAACACCAGTGGATAAAGAGATACAGCGATGATGATGGCGCTGGACGGGACACACACTACGGAAGCCAACTGAATATGTTTTGATGACGGTTTTACATGAATGAAGTTGAGAGTGACGCACTGTGCGGTGAAACGTACGGAAAGAGTTAAAGGCTGTGTGAACCCGGAAGCCGTCGGTTGGGATCGAACCCTACCTCTTGTCCTTTGTAGTGCAGTTCACTAATCACTGAGCTATCGCGGCTCCCGATATTTTATATGAGTGGTTCCAATTTGTGACACTATGCGTACAAGACGTATCACTTGTAGCTCATGTAAATAAATATCTGTGTAGGAATGCTATTTAGGAAATCAAAACTTATCAGCACAAACACAAACTTAGGCTATTCAAATCAAATGTACTATCAACCCTTACGTATGCGTGTGAAAGCTGGAAAACAACAAGAGATATAGAAACAAAGTTCCTCATCAAGGCCAGCTCCTTGTCGTGGGGATGGGGCTTAACAGTCACCAGGGACTGAAAACTAAGACTGGCCAGGCCTTCCTACAACTGAGCAAGACCACAGTCTGCTCTAGCAAGTTCAAGTGCTGAAGTCGGAGGCAACCAGCCAAAAGGCGCACAACAATCAGGATGCCACGCACTCCAACGCATATGGAAGTATGTCTATAACCGCAAATCGATATGGCACTCGCCCTGTGATGGGCACTCAGGCAGGTGCAGCGCCGGGCCCTCAGCCTCGAAAGGGCCCAACCTCTATTACTGGATGTCCTTCTCAACCGCTCTGTGGAGTCAGGGGGCGAGAGAATAGAGCTACTGGCCAATCCAAAATAAGACCACTAAATAATGCACTGGAATGCTGAAGGCATCAACAGCAAAAGAGATGGGTACAGTAAAAAGATAGAATTAGAAAATATCCTGCATGAAGAACAAATAAGCATATGCTGTTTGCAGGAAACCCATCTAAACAACGACATAGCTTGAAGATTAGGGGATACCAGTGCTACCGATCTGACAGAAAAATAGACAAAAGGGTGGAATACTGACTCTTGTAAGGAACAACATTAATGCATGTCAGATTGAAGTGTATATGGATGGGGCGGAATATCAAATACTGCACCTCAGGACAGGAAATACAGACTTCCACCTACTTAACTACTACTGTCCGAGTGACCGCCCACTAGCACTAGACACAATTACATTAAAAGAAAGAATAATTGTATGTGGAGACTTTAACATCCACTCACAGAGCTGGGGCTATGAACATATGGACAAGAGAGGTGAAGAGCTTGAAAATTGGCAGGATGACAATGGGCTTATACTATTAAACCAGACAACAGATCCACCAACATTCTACTCCAGATCATGGCATACCACATCTACACCAGACCTTGCTTTCCATTCACCAGACCTGGATTGGAATATCACACGAATTGTTGGGAAACAACTTGGAGGCAGCGACCACCGACCAGTCTTTTTAGTGGTGCAAAATGAGGCCATCAGGGAGAGCAGCACTCTCTCCAGATGGAATTACACAAAGGCAGACTGGAAAATGTATCAACACTACACCAGTGTACTGACTAAAGATATAAATACAGACAGAGACATCAACAAAATAGTTGATGATTCAGTAGACTAATAATACAAGCTGCCAGTGAAACAATACCTAGAGGGGCACGGAAACACTACAAACCATACTGGAGTAGTGAACTAGAGGAACTGCACAATGACATGGAAACATCTCGAAAGCAAGCAGAAAATAACCCTTGCCAAGAACACCACAACAACTACCAGCATGCTAAAGCCAAATTTCAATGGGCTAAACTACAAGCCAGACGGAGAAGCTGGAAAGAGAAAACAGAGTCCTTGAATCTTGAACGAGACACAAGAAAAGTGTGGAAGCTTGTAAAACAGCTGAATGATGAGGGTACAGAAAGGAACACCAAAATTACACTGAAGAAGGATGGAAACATTCTAACAGGTAAACATGCAGCAAATTACTTTGCAGACTCCTTTGCAAATGACAATAATATTGAAATTAGCCTAGAAAAAACGACAAGAGACCCGTTTAAAACAACAAATTCAAGACAAGAAGAGACCACACATGAAGTAATGGAAACACCCATTACACAAAGAGAGCTAGAGCTGGCAATATCCAAATTAAAAATGAAAAAGTCACCAGGCAATGATGGAGTGTCCAATGAAATGATTAAGAACTTGGGAACTGCAGCTAAAGCAAAACTACTGCAGATCTACAACATTTGCTGGATCACAGGTAGAGTGCCACAGGCATGGAGAGAAGCAATTATGATACCATTACTAAAGCCAGGAAAAGATGGTTCAATGACATCCAGCTATAGACCAATCAGCCTTACAAGCTGTTTGTGTAAAACAATGGAACGTATAATCAATCTCAGACTGCAGTGGTACCTGGAAAGTGAAAATCTACTTGTCCCACAACAAGCAGGCTTTAGACAGTGTTACTCTACGAAGATCAAGCAACCTATCTTTCCCAGGAAATTGAAGATGCGTTTCAAGAGAAGAAACTGGTACTAGCAGCATGGATAGACCTAAAGAAAGCATTTGATAAGGTATGGAAGGAAGGGCTTTTGAAGAAACTGAGAAATTATGGAGTAAATGGCAGGATGTACAAATGGGTCAAAGCATACCTGCATAACAGGAGAGCCAGAGTGCAACTGGATGGTCTTAAGAGTAAGAAGGTCTTATTGCGCCAGGGCGTTCCACAAGGAGGGGTACTATCTCCAACACTTTTTCTGATCTACATCAATGACCTAGTTACTGAACTACCACATGGCATCAAAGTGGCAATGTATGCAGATGACTTGGTAATGTGGTGCACAGAGGAGTATGCAACAGTGGCCTCCAAATTGCTACAAGAGCTATGAATGCACTGAATTCATGGACAAATAGATGGTGTATCAGCATCAATACAGACAAATGCAGTACTACACATTTCACACTCTCCCCAAAACAAAAAGCAGGAGCCATCTACATAAACAATGAGCATGTGAAAGAAGACATACAAGCTACATATCTCGGAGTTACATTTGATAACAACTATCTTGGAAACAGCAGATAAATAAGGCAACCCAAAAAGCAAGGAGGAAATTGGCTATTCTAAGAAAGTTGTGTGGAACCACATGGGGTGCGAGTGGGAAAATACTCAGTAAAGTTTACGAACAGAGTATACGCCCACATTTAGAATATGGATCATCCGCATGGTGCTCAGCATCAAACACCACATTGCAAGAACTGGATAAAGTACAAAACCAGGCACTTAGGGTCATCACAGGAGCAATGAAATCAACACCAATATTGGAGATGGAGAAATTGTGGAGGATACCAGCACTGAGAGAACGGAGAGACACAAAGGTGCTGATACAGGCAGAAAAATTTGTATGCATGCCGAGACATCCAATGAAGGACAGATTCCAAAATCTTGCATTGGGACGACTTAAGAGAAGCAGCTTTATCCACCAAGCCAAGCGTATTAGTAGACAAACGCCAGACATGCCAAGAGTTGTTAAACCCCTTCTGCCCATACCAGAACAGACTCCCTGGACAGATGAATCAGGATTATCAGTTCAAATACGGACAGAAGTGAAAGGAATAGTTGACAAAGAGGAACAAAATAGTCTACAGCGAAAAACAATAACTCTCAGTTTCCTGGATGAAGAATACCCAAAAGACCTATGGATTCGTGTGTACACAGATGGATCAGCACAGAATGCAGTAAAGAATGGGGGAGCAGGTGCATATATAGAGTACCCAAATAACACTAGGGATATGAGTAAAATAGCAACAGGGAAATATTGTCACAATTATGATGCAGAAATACAAGCAATAAAGTTGGCAATAGAAAAACTGCTGAACAGTAATCTTAGCCCACAGCCTGTAGTGTTTTGACAGATGCAAGATCAGTACTCCAGGCACTACAATCCAGAAAATTACCACATCTGCAGACCTTATTGACTGAACTCTGCAAGCACCACAGGGTTGCCCTGCAGTGGATCCCGTCTCACTGTGGAATACCAGGAAATGAGAAAGCAGATCAGTTGGCAAAGGAAGGTTCAACAGGCACACAACTAGATACACCAGTTACATACCATCATAAGAAACAGATAATCAAATCAATCAGAGGACCACAAGCCCCAAATCAGGATGCTTTCATAATATGAATAGATATGAACAAGTTATCATTATACGCCTAAGAACAGGACACAATCGACTCCATAGTCACATGTATACAAAATTCAAGATCGGCACATCAACTACTTGTACATGTGGACAGGCACCCCAGACTGCTGAACACATACTTCAAGACTGCACTGAATATAGTAGACTGAGGAAATCCATTGGCCCATAGATACAACACTACAGACAAAACTATATGGGCCACTGCAAGAATTACAAAAGACAGTAAAATTTATACAGGAAACGACATTGCAGATATAGACAATACTTCAGGCGAACGAAAGATAGATAGAAACAAAGTTGAACGCATTCGAAAATAAATGTCTAAGGAAAATACTTGGTATAGCATGGAACGAATTCAAACAAACGAGGAAATTAGAGAAATCGCCAATCAACCACTAATATCTTCAGTAATAAAGAAAAGACGATGGTCATACGTTGGACATGTGATGAGAAGAGATAATAACCGAATAGCAAAGCAAGACCTCATATGGGAAACAACAGGTAAAAGAAAAAGAGGAAGACCCAGGGAGACACTGAGAAGAACATTGATGAGAGAGGCAAGAGCAGCAGGAATCGGCTCCCTCAATGATATAGAACTGCTTGCACAGAACAGAGACAGATGGCGAGATTTGATAAAATATATTTAAAAGAAAACTGCTAGAACAAAAAATTCATATAGGAGAAGGTGTATCTTGGTCTACGCCCTATGGGCCGGTTACGGCTCGAAAGTTCAATAGATAGAATGCTATTTTAGTAGTTAATGCTCGTAACTAAACAGATCAGAGATTGGCGACTTGGAGAGGTTTGTTTATGCGCGTGTGCACACGTGACATTATGTTTTTTTTCGCCGTTACTCGAGAAGGCACATCGGGTACAACTACCCAGAGACCAAGCGAAGGTAAAGCCACGAAGGAACCACGGATTCGAAGAGGAAAAAACTCTCCGAAGTCGGTGGGATCTCAAACACAAGCTGGAAATAACGCATTTCAAATGAACAGAGAAGAGATTAATCTAAACAAGAATACGTGTCGAGCTTTATAAGAAGAAGGCGTTGGAAATACATCGGTCATGTGCCGAGAGTAGATGAAGAAAGACTTCCCCGTCAGGCATTCATGTGGAAACCATCTGGTAAAAGAAAACAAGGCAGACCAAGAGAATCATTGCACAGAACAATTAACAGGGAAGATTCAGCCTTAGGACTAAGAAACAAGCAAGAACTACAAGAACTAACAGCAGATCATCAGTAGTGGAGAACTATGAGTCTTCTGCCCGAGAGGAAAATGAATGAATGAACGGCGGGGTTCGAATCCTGCACCTTCCTTTCAACGGCCAATGCCTTATTACCAGGGGCATATTTTACTAACCTCCTCCTATGATTCACTGAATTATCGCCTCGGAGTAAAACATGTCTCTTCCTCCTAAGATTCACTGAATTATCGCCTCGGAGTAAAACATGTCTCTTCCTCCTAAGATTCACTGAATTATCGCCTCTGAATAAAACATACCTCTTCCTCCTAAGATTCACTGAATTATCGCCTCGGAGTAAAACATGTCTCTTCCTCCTAAGATTCACTGAATTATCGCCTCTGAATAAAACATACCTCTTCCTCCTATGATTCACTGAATTATCGCCTCGGAGTAAAACATATCATGGGGGGGGGGGGGGGAAGAAGAGAGATCACAGATAATCAACAACAACAAAACACAGTTTCCCACATTTTATAGCGTTTTGCTGGTGACAGGAAGACCGGAGAGCTCGTCTTCTTGAATAGACTGACACTCGACCGGTCGTGTAACGCGCGTACCATTCAAAGACCTGTGTTCGACCAACACTAAATATATCTCAATCTCGGGGGCTGAAAGAGTTTCCCCGAAAATACCCAAAGCTTGTGACGTCCTCAGTTATGCAGATTATTGACGACTGACGTCGTTTTACTCATGACCTCCACTGCTGGCAAAGTTGAAAACATGACAAGCTTTGGATAATCCTTTCATCCAGCGGGCTTGAGATGTAGTTGGCGTTGGTTCGACCTACATTGTATTCGCCCAATGCCTGAAGAATCATGTGAGGGTCTCGGTAGCAGAATCGTCATGCTTAAAGCAAAATTAGAATGTTCCTCTAATTGCTGGAGTGTGTCAATCACTGCATCGATCTATGAGCGGCCCGTATCACAAAATTAAAATATTCCTCTAATTGCTGGAGTGTGTCAACCACCGGACTGATACATGAGCGGCCCGTAACACAAAATTAGAATATTCCTCTAATTGCTGGAGTGTGTCAACCACCGGACTGATACATGAGCGGCCCGTAACACAAAATTAGAATATTCCTCTAATTGCTGGAGTGTGTCAACCACCACACTGATACATCAGCGGCCCTTTAAAAAAATGGCGCATAGAAGTTGACCACACATGACACGCATTCAGGACACGTGTCAGCATTGACCTTCATACTTCCCACGAATATGTCAAGTGGATTACATCGCAAAGTGAATACAGTAAGGAGACTTTTCGGTACCCCTCCTGTAGGGCGGTAAAAGGGGGAGAGAGGAGGGGGGGGCGGGGGGAGAGATGGAATGAAACTAAAGTCAGTTCAGAAAATATTGCTCAAACTCAAAATCAATTTTCTCGGAAATTATTTAGTGGATTGATGTGAAATTTTGCTTGCAGTCTTATATTATCCAGGACCCCAGTACAATATTTTGTTCTTTCCTATTAATGAAGTGATATATTGTAGGATTTTGCTTATAAAGGTTATGTAAAACACACAGATGTTTTAAAGACAGACAATTAAAGGTTTCACAGTCAATTCCCACGCACGTGCAATCCATTGACACACTTTCAATTTTAAGTGGGAAAGAAAAACATAGTCTCAAAGTCTTCTTCTTCTTCTACCTTTCAGCTCCCTGTGGAGCATAGGTCTTCAACAAACACTTCCCAAGTCGTCCTGTTTCTTGCCATTCTTTTAAAATCATTCCATGTCTTCCCCGCCATCTTCATCTCTGTTTCTATCTGTCTTCTCCAAGAATTCCTTGGTCTTCTTTTTGTCTTTTCCCCTGGGGATTCCAAAAAAGAGCCTGTTGTATAATACTCTCAGCTGGCTTCCGCAGTGTGTATCCTATCCAGCGCCATCGTCTTCGCTGTATCTCTTTATCCACTGCAATTTGACTGGTACATTAAAATTAATTCTATGTTAGTGAATGTGCATGTTTGTGAAGTTTTTTTCGGCTTATTTTTTTACAATACTGGATAGCAAACCCTCCTTAGTCGCCTCTTACGAACATGCCTGGTAGGGTACAGCGCCACTATTCTTTACTCCCCTTGCGGGCCCCGGCAGCGCACGGGCGAGTCTCAAAGTAGGTAAATGTAAAGGTAATGTACGAGACTCGAACCAGCGTCTTAGCACGCGAGTTTTCACCCATATGTGTTCGGCCGCCTATCAAGAAATGTTCGGAGATTTCTGGATAGTGTCGCTTCAAGCATCGAAACTCACGATACGATGCGACATTCCTCACCCTCCCAGGGTAATACCCTAGTTAGTACCCATTTCTGCCAACGGCTGGGTCGACCGTGGGGGTATTTTTTTCCCAACCACGAGTACAACTCACACGGCTCCCAGCGGGAATCGAACACGGGTTGTCCGAACGTCGTTAGTCCAGTCGGTGGTTTTCCCAACTAGGGCACCGAGGCCCCCTATCTCAAAGTGCACAGGGATAACCTGGCAATATACACATAACTCTAACTACATGGCGATACTATGCTAGACAATCTAAAATATACACATAACTCTAACTACATGGCGATACTATGCTAGACAATCTAAAATATACACATAACTCTAACTACATGGCGATACTATGCTAGACAATCTAAAATATACACATAACTCTAACTACATGGCGATACTATGCTAGACAATCTAAAATATACACATAACTCTAACTACATGGCGATACTATGCTAGACAATCTAAAATATACACATAACTCTAACTACATGAGATACTATGCTAGACAATCTAAAATATACACATAACTCTAACTACATGGCGATACTATGCTAGACAATCTAAAATACACACATAACTCTAACTACATGGCGATACTATGCTAGACAATCTAAAATATACACATAACTCTAACTACATGGCGATACTATGCTAGACAATCTAAAATATACACATAACTCTAACTACATGGCGATACTATGCTAGACAATCTAAAATATACACATAACTCTAACTACATGGCGACACTATGCTAGACAATCTAAAATATACACATAAATCTAACTACATGGCGATACTACGCTAAACAATCTAAAATATACACATAACTCTAACTACATGACGATACTATGCTAGACAATCTAAAATATACACATAAATCTAACTACATGGCGATACTATGCTAGACAATCTAAAATATACACATAACTAACTACATGGCGATACTATGCTAGACAATCTAAAATATACACATAAATCTAACTACATGGCGATACTATGCTAGACAATCTAAAATATACACATAACTAACTACATGGCGATAATATGCTAGACAATCTAAAATATACACATAACTCTAACTACATGGCGATAATATGCTAGACAATCTAAAATATACACATAACTCTAACTACATGGCGATACTATGCTAGACAATCTAAAATATACACATAACTCTAATTACATGACGATACTATGCTAGACAATCTAAAATATACACATAAATCTAACTACATGAGATACTATGCTAGACAATCTAAAAATATACACATAACTCTAACTACATGGCGATACTATGCTAGACAATCTAAAATATACACATAACTAACTACATGGCGATACTATGCTAGACAATCTAAAATATACACATAAATCTAACTACATGGCGATACTATGCTAGACAATCTAAAATATACACATAACTAACTACATGGCGATAATATGCTAGACAATCTAAAATATACACATAACTCTAACTACATGGCGATAATATGCTAGACAATCTAAAATATACACATAACTCTAACTACATGGCGATACTATGCTAGACAATCTAAAATATACACATAACTCTAACTACATGACGATACTATGCTAGACAATCCAAAATATACACATAACTCTAACTACATGAGATACTATACTAGACAATCTAAAATATACACATAACTCTAATTACATGACGATACTATGCTAGACAATCTAAAATATACACATAAATCTAACTACATGAGATACTATGCTAGACAATCTAAAATATACACATAACTCTAACTACATGACGATACTATGCTAGACAATCTAAAATATACACATAACTCTAACTACATGGCGATACTATGCTAGACAATCTAAAATATACACATAACTCTAACTACATGACGATACTATGCTAGACAATCTAAAATATACACATAACTCTAACTACATGACGATACTATGCTAGACAATCTAAAATATACACATAACTCTAACTACATGGCGATACTATGCTAGACAATCTAAAATATACACATAACTCTAACTACATGACGATACTATGCTAGACAATCTAAAATATACACATAACTCTAACTACATGACGATACTATGCTAGACAATCTAAAATATACACATAACTCTAACTACATGAGATACTATGCTAGACAATCTAAAAGATTTATGTGTATATCCTTTTATATGTTTATGATGTTGTTTGTTGTTGCAGCTGAAGGCCTACTTGGCTGAAATGTCGTTCTACTTGTTTTTGTCTCTCGCCTACGTAAAAATGTTTCTACATCATTTTTTCCCTTTCTCTCTCTCTCCCTCTCTCTCTCTCTCTCTCTCTCTCTGCGATCACGTCTCAATCAGAGTAGGATTCCAGACTCTCTCATGAACTCAGCTGTCTGTTTAAGCGATTCAATGGCCCCATATAGTTTCTCTTCTAGGGAGGTGGTTGTGGACCACATCTTCTCAGGTCTGTGTACTGGGGCAATCCTATAGAACATGTTTTGTTGTCATATTGTCCAGTGTACAGTGGCATTGGCTGGTTGTACCTATTTGAATTTGGTGAACATGTGGTTTCTCATTCTACTGTGGCCAGTGCGTAGGCGAAGTATGATGACTTGATCCCTCCTTGATAGTTGGTGGTATCCGTTACTCTCGTTATGCTTCGGGTGTTCTCGTTTCCATTTTTCATGATACTCACCTTTGATGATGGATTTGGCTTCATCATAACTTTCATTCTTATCATAAGTTTACAGCAGCTTCGCATTTCTATGTATGTTGACGCATTTTTATGCCTTTGCCCCTAAGAAAATGTTACCCATTCGATAGTTGCAAAAAGTTGGGGCCAGGTATAAATAAAAAGTTGAAGACCCTTTGATTGAGCATCGGGGCTTGTACAGAAAGCATTCCCTAATGTTAACGATGAACGATGACAACAGCTGTTGCTGAGTTATGCATTCATATGATACTGACACACTGCACACATTAAACGTGTAGCGGAAAAAAGCAAGTAAGAATTAATTCGTTTAATATGTGCTTTGTTTTGTGGCACTTAATAGTTAACGGTCACAATTATGTGTTTTTTTTTTGTGGTTTTTTTTTTTTTTGTTTTTGTTTTTTTTTTACATTTTCCTCATATACCAAATCCGGCTTGCTGCAGGAACTACTGAGCTAGGTGCTCTGTGCACACCGTGAGCTGTGCGTTTCATCCGTTTTGATCGTGTTTCGATATTCCGATTGCTTACGACGAATGATGATATTGTATGATGGGGTACAGAATGATGGATTCACTTTCTGTGCGGTTTCGCCTTATGTCTTTTGCCGTGTGCTGAGACTGCTATGACGGGGACTGCGGCTACCTTTCTTTGTTCGGGAGATGCGATATTAATTCGGATGATTCCACTGGCACCGGTGGTTGAGAAATTATGGATTTTAATTCTTTTGTAGTGATACCGGGGCCTTCCTTAAAAAAAGTAAAGTAAAGAGCCCCGTCACGCCAAGTGGCGTATAGGGAATATGGTGTTAGTGACCATATATTTTACAGACCTTCGGCACGTGATTTTTGGGGTAATGTGGTCGGTATTACGCCCGTGCCGCTTTACTTTCCCAGCAAAAAAATCAGGTACCCATTTGAGACTGGGTGAACCCGGAAACCGTCGGTTGGGATCGAACCCTACCTCTTGACCTTTGCAGTCCAGTTCACTTACCACTGAGCTATCGCGGTTCCCCCTTCCATAACCACAACCATAATTCGGGGTTTTGTTATGTTTGCTTCAACAATAACCGAAATACGAGACCGTGCTGTGATTGGTTAATTGGATATTCAGATTTTCGGAGATCTTTCTTCCTCCTTTTCTCTTTTCACTGATACCTAAAAGGTGTCGTGGTTATATCATTTGTCGTTCTTGAGCTGCTCGAACTGTCTGAATTAGTGATTTTCCTTTGTTACATGTCTCTGTCACTGGATCTATCCATCTTTTTCAGGTCTTCCTCTTGGTCTTTTTCTATGCATTCTCGAGAAGAACGCCCTTGATGGTGACTGGTGCGGATTCATTCTGACCAGGTGGCCCAAACCATTTAAGTTGTTGTTGTTCTATATATTCTTTGCAGGGTTTTATTCCTACCATTTTTCTTATGGTTTCATTTAGTATTCTATCTCTTCTTGTGTTGTTTGTTACTTTTCTCAAACATCGTATCACAATGTATTGATCTTTCTTAATTGTGATTATCGGACATGTTGATCAGAAATGTTTGTTGAAGACCTATCGGAGCTATCTCACATAGTTGGAATCAGGTATGGAGAGTATCGGAGACGCACATACGTAAACACAGAGCGAGGTGGCTGTACGGGTGAATAAAATGTGGAAAGAAAAACATGAAATTGTAAACAGCAGCGTTAGAGAAAGGAAACAAAACTTCATCCTTTTATGTAATGTGGATTTATACAATTGTATATTTATCTGGATAGCTTGGTGTCATGGCATGGAAAACAGTCAACAACAGAACTGATACGATGCACTGTAGATAGAAGATTGTGGAGGGACATGATCGCCTACGCCAACCGGCAGGGTACATGATGATGATGATGATATTTATCTGCGCCGGACTGGTTGGTCTCGAGGCAAGACGCCAGATTCGAGACAGAGAGGTTGTGAGTTCGAATTCCGGCTGCACCGGTTGGGATTTTTAGTTAGCCAAGTTGGCTGTGTTCCCTAGCGTTTGGCTCTTCGTAGCAAGGCGCTGTGCCAAGAGTACGGATTCGATCCTGCTTAGGACCATATATTGTTCTTTGTTGTTGTTGATCATTTGTCATTTTTTCATAGTGCTGTAAATATACCTCTTCCGCTGAATTGATTCGGGATTTTTATTTGTGATTTCCCACTGCGGCAATCACCCCTGATGTGTGATGTCAGCAGTGAGGCCTGGCTTGATACGTCAATGGTCTTCATTGAGTGGAAAAAAATATGAGTTCCCTCCCGGTGAGGGACCCTTGTCAACACGGCTGCCAGGGAAAAACGGATTAACACGCACAATTCAGTTCATAATCTCTTGGGACTTCGCCAGGGGTGAAAGCTGGCGAAAGCAAAAATATAAAAAAATATATATGTATTTATGTATGTATATGTATGTATGTATTTTCTATTAGTGTTAAATTAGGACCTTCATTGATGGATGCTTGCACAACATTATAGGGTAGGACTGGCAGGACAAATCACTAACGTAGAAGATTTATCTCCCGTGTGTTACCGGGGCCTCATTATGAGGGAAGTAAAGAAAAGTGACACTGTGACCTTCCAGGCATGCAGTAAGAGGCGACTAAGGAGGTTGATCGATGGCTTGACAAGCTGTCATTTTAAAAATCATTGTTAATGAAACAGAACCATAGATTTTAGAAGCAGTGATGTCTGCAACATGTGCCATTTGGCATGCAAGGTTTCTGTTTTTGAGATTGTAGTTCTGCCCTATGTGCCGTCTTCGGCTCGAAAGGACAATAGATAGATAGATAGAAGATTTATGGAAAAGTACCAGACAAATAGTAGTGGATAAAGAGATAAGACGAAGAAGATGGGGCTGGATAAGACAAACACAGTAGAAGTCAACTGAGAGCATTATACGACAGTCCCGTTTTGGAATCCCAGGGGAAAAAAACAACGAGGAAGATCACATATAATTGAATGCAACAAGTGGAAGCAGAGATGAAGAGAATGGAAAAGACATGGGACGAACTGAAAAGAATGGCAAGAAACAGAACGATTCAGAAAGTGTTTCTTGAACACCTGTACTTCTCAGATTAAAAAAACATAATAAAGTTGAAAGTGATTGTTGAAGATCTATGCTCCTCAGTGAGCTGAATGTGTTTGTTGAAGATCTATGCTCCTCAGTGAGCTGAATGCGTTTGTTGAAGATCTAAGCTCCTCAGTGAGCTGAAAGTGTTTGTTGAAGATTTATGCTCCTCAGTGAGCTGAAAGTGTTTGTTGAAGATTTAAGCTCCTCAGTGAGCTGAAAGTGTTTGTTGAAGATCTATGCTCCTCAGTGAGCTGAAAGTGTTTGTTGAAGATCTATGCTCCTCAGTGAGCTGAAAGTGTTTGTTGAAGATTTATGCTCCTCAGTGAGCTGAAAGTGTTTGTTGAAGATCTAAGCTCCTCAGTGAGCTGAAAGTGTTTGTTGAAGATCTATGCTCCTCTGTGAGCTGAAAGTGTTTGTTGAAGATCTAAGCTCCTCGGTGCGCTGAAAGTGTTTTGTTGAAGATCTAAGCTCCTCAGTGAGCTGAAAGTGTTTGTTGAAGACCTACTGTATTGAACACAATTTTATAATAATACAGAGTAAACTCCTTGCCGTGCATAACTAAACACCGACAATTTATAATAGCGCAGGTAAAGTCCCTTGATGTGAATAACTAAACACCGACAATTTTATAATAATGCAGAGTAAAGTCCCTTGACGTGAATAACTAAACACCGACAATTTTATAATAATGCAGAGTAAATTCCCTTGACGTGAATAACTAAACACCGACAATTTTATAATAATGCAGAGTAAAGTCCCTTGACGTGAATAACTAACCACCAACAATTGTATAATAATGCAGAGTAAAGTCCCTTGACGTGAATAACTAAACACCGGCAATTTTATAATATACAGAGTAGAGTCCCTTGACGTGAATAACTAACCACCAACAATTGTATAATAATACAGAGTAAATCCCCTTGAAACTGCCGTCAACAACAGTCGTTGATTACATATCAGCAGTAGATTGTACTAAATTAAGCTGCCATTAAATCAGCCACGAGCACACAGCTGCTCCAGTATTAAGCCAATTCATCATCATTGAGTTGCCGCCTCCGCATCGAAGGTTGACTACCATGAGCGCCATTCTGCTCTGTCTCTTGCTTTGATAGTACAGGTTGACATAGGCTGAATGTCCATTTTTTTATGTTACTCGTCCATGTTAGTCTTGATCTGCCTCAAACTCTTTTACCTTGCTTTTCTCTTCCGAGATTACTTTTAGTAGCCTGTTGTGTCTATTAACATGCCCCAAAAAATGTCATTTGATTTGTTTGAATTGTGTTTAGTAGTTTCTCTTTCATTTTAAGTTGTTTTAAGACTTCATCATTTGTTTTCTTTTCTTTCTGTCCAATTCTTACTATTCTATAAATCCACATTTCAAAGGCTTCAATTCTCTGTTTTGTTTTCTTGTTTAATGCCTATGTTTCTGCACCATACAGGAATGTTGAGAAGATGTAACATTTTGCTATTTTTAGTTTTAGCCTTGTGTTATTTGTTTTGATGTTACTATATTTTTCATATGGTAATGGTAGCAACAAAGAAAAAGACATCACCTCAATACACAATAAAGACAAGTGGAACAATATTAAAACAAGTAAATGAATTTAAATATTTGGGAACAAGGTTAACCTCAAGTGAGGGATGTACAACAGAGGTGAGATGCAGTGTGGCTCAGGCAAAAAGCAGCTTTCCAAAAAAATGAGGAAGATACTATGCAATCCATTTTTGACAATAGAAACAAGAAAAAGAGTTTAAAATGTTATATAGAGCCAGTCTTAACATATGGATGTGAAGCATGGACATTTTACTACTTTTTGTTTCAAGCTAATTAAAGCTGTAAATTAAATTTATAACAAGGCCCGGCTTAACGAGATATTAAAGTGCATTAGATAAATGGATATACCGTGCTTCACAGCCGTGCAGGTGAGTATAATAGGGCTGTGGTTAAAAATGGGAAAGTACATGGGATCCAGGTTTGTGGCTGCACAACGTGACATTGCTGTCATCTTGTCTGCATGCAACTCTACTAGCCTGACGTCACTGATCAAAGTTCACCATTGTGAGCTAGATAAGGCTGACAGAATCCTACCCGTAACCGCCTCTGCTAGCAGAGTTACACCTAGGCCGGTGACGTCACGTTAGTAGGGTTGCGAACAAGTCTACCGCTAATGATGACTGAAACAACCTCACTGTATCAAAATGGTTGAAGATACAAATTTGTACCTAACTCGGAGAAAATTGTAAAAAGGTGGGGGAGAGGGACTATTTTTTTTAAAGTAAGATTCTATCCACGCCGCCTTTTTCTTCTTCGTTAAAGTTCACTCGTTAAATAGTCGCAGATGCGTTGTGTCGCACAGGTTTACGACAGTCATCGATATCTACGTCTTTCGACTCGACATAACCGGCATTGGGGCATGAAACTTTGGCATTCTCCAATGACCAACGACACAATTTATAGGCGGTGTCGGCACCACGCCAGGCCGCCATAATTTCAGAGGCTGGGTAAATTCCGAAACCCTGTCGGATCGAAAAGAAGAGAAATTCGCCACATCCGGGAATTAAGCCCTGACCATACGGGACAGCAGCAAGTGCGTAATCCACTCAGCCACTGTCCTTCGTAACTTCGGAGGGGAGAAGTGAAGGGGAGAAGTGAATAGAAGGCGTTGACACGAAAGAAATGAAGCGACCACATCAATGAACGGACGAATTGCGATCATTGAACCTCTTACCCGCTAGCCCAACGTTCCAATCATCTTTATCGCCCGTCTTTGGGAGCCGCGATAGTTCAGTGGTTAGTGAACTGGACTACAAAGGACAAGGGGTAGGGTTCGATGTCAACGATCCCAACTGACGGCTTCCGGGTTCACCCAGCCTTTAATGGGTACATGATTTTTTTCTGGGAAGGTAAAGCAGCACGGGCGTAATATCGACCACATTGCCCCAAAAATCATGTGCTGAATGTCTGTAAAATATAGGGTCACTAATACCATATTTCCCTATACGTCACTTGGCGTGACAGGGGTACTTTAGTTTTTTACTTATCGTCCGTCTTTGAAATGACGTTAAATGATCGTAGATGAGCTGTGTTGCTCACTGCGATAGCTTAGATTTTCGGACCACAACATCCGAATTCAGTAAATTAATTTTCGGCACAGGTTTGCCGTCCCTCTTCAATCCCTCCTCGTCTGGTTTAACTGGGTTTTGTTTTCTTTTCCATGCCAGTGGACTGGGTGGTCTAGTGGTCTGACCTCAGCAACCGGACAGAATAGACAAAGGTTCGAACTCAAACACAACATGCTGGAAATTTTCCCCTTCGAATCCGTGGTTTCTTCATGCCTTTACCATCCCCTGCTCTCTGGGCAGTGAGATCCGATGACTAGCCCTCTCGGATAAAGAGGGAAAGGACGTCCCGTGTATACTCTCGCGCATGTTAAAAAAAAAAAATACTTGGAAGTTAAGAGTCGAGATGAGTAGGTCCCAATGCTCTCTGTCCAGGCATAATCATATTAAAAAATCCGGTGGATTTTGGCGTCTCCGATACTCTCCATACCTGATTAAACTATGTGTTATAGCTCCGATAGGTCTTCAACAAACATTTCCGATCAACATGTCCGATAATCACAATTAAGATACCATGTAAAAAAAAAAAAAATCCACCTATACCATGTAAAAAAAAAAAACCCACCCATACCATGTAAAAAAAAATTCCACCCATACCACGTAAAAAAAAAAAATCAACTCATACCATGTAAAAAAAAACAAAAAACCCACCCATTCCATGTAAAAAAAAAAAAAGTAAAGAGCCCCCCCCCCCCCCCCCCGTCACGCCAAGTGGCGTATAGGGAATATGGTGTTAGTGACCATATTACAGACCTTCGCCCCATGATTTTTGTATGGGGTAATGTGGTCGGTATTACGCCCATGCTGCTTTACTTTCCCAGAAAAAATCCGGTACACATTAAAGGCTGGGTGAACCGGAAGCCGTCGGTTGGGATCGAACCCTACCTCTTGTCCTTTGTAGTCCGGTTCACTAACCACTGAGCTGTCGCGGCTTCCCACCCATACCTTGTGTCGGGACCAAAAGGCGTAGACATCGAGGATTTCCTGTACAACTAACTATACAGTGCGCATACACGCCCATTTAACGGATGAACGCTAACAAATAAAAGGCCTCCATGCAGACCATATGCCGACCAGTGTCAATGACCAGCTCAAGGTCCCGTACGACGTCGCTAGCTGTCCACTATGAGTCACAGCTTCCAGCCCATATGGCGCTAAGGTGCACAAACATCGACTAATCTAGTCCGAACTAATAAAAACCTAAACAAAATAACTCTTTTAAATAAACCAACCGCACGCCTGTTTGTTGATGGTATTTTAGTAGTCCTGGTAAGTTTGATAGGTTTACAAGAAGGTCTCAGTCTGAATAGTAAGAAAACAGAAGTAATGGTTATATCGAAGAAACAATCATCACCAGCATGCAGCATAAAAATAAACGAGACAAATCTAAAACAAGTGCAACGTTTCAAATACTTGGGCACAATAATTACATCAGATGGAGATGCACCACAGAAATAAAAAGCAGAATAGCTCAGGCCAAAATAGCATTTCAGAAAATGAAAAATATGTTATGCAACAAAATCTATGTCAATAAAAATGAGAAAGAGAGTTCATCAGTGCTATATAGAACCAATTCTGACCTATGGAAGCGAATCATGGACAGTAGACAAACATATGAAAAGACGGTTAGAGGCCACAGAGATGGGATTTCTCAGAAGAATGTTGAAAGTTCCCTGGACAGATAAAAAGACCAATGAGGAAGTTCTCAAAGAGGCCAACACAAAAAGGGAGCTCTTAAAAAACATCAGAAAGAAGCAATCAACATTTTTTGGGCACATCATGAGAAGAGGAAAGTTGGAATACTTGGTTACAACTGGCAAAATAAAAGGAAAGTGAGATCGCGGACGACAAAGAGAGAAAATACTGGATAGCTTGGTGTCATGGCATGGAAAACAGTCAACAACAGAACTGATACGATGCACTGTAGATAGAAGATTGTGGAGGGACATGATCGCCTACGCCATCCGGCAGGGTACATGATGATGATGATGGTAAGTTTAGCTTTCTTTCAGTTTTGAGACATGACTGTGGTATAACTCTTTCGGTACGGACGCTTTTTATCAAATCAACGGAGGGGATTTCGGAGACAAAATTTTTCATGGTTTTAAGAATGAATGTACCTTTTTAGATTTATCTAACATATAAAATATTATATATATAAATATGGACTAGATATGAATATCAAGAAGACTAAACTATGATCATAAACAAAGAAAATTCTCAAGACCTACAATTAAATATCACAGTTGAGGGAATACATCTGGAGACAGTCCAGAGCTTCAACTACCTGGGACATACTATAACCAATGATGGAAAATGCAAAACTGAAATAAACAAAAGAATAGGTATGGCAAAAAGTAATTTTAATGCCATGAAAAATATACTAACAACAAAACAAATATCAGCAGGGCTGAAACTAAGAATGGCAAAATGTTACATCTTCTCAATATTCCTGGATGGTGCAGAAACATGGACATTAGACAAGAAAACAGAACAGAAAATTGAAGCCTTTGAAATGTGGATTTATAGAAGAATAGGTAGAATTGGATGGAAACAAAAGATAACAAACGATGAAGTTTTAAAACAACTAAAAATAAAAAGAGAACTACTAAATACAATTAAGACAAGACAAATGAATTTTTGGGGCATGTTAAAAGACACAACAGCCTACTAAAAGTAATATTGGAAGGGAAAATACAAGATAAAAGAGGCAGAGGCAGACCAAGACTAACATGGACGAGTAACATCAAAAGATGGACAAGTCAATCTATGACAGCCTGCAACATGAAGGCAAGAAGAAACAGAGTAAAATGGCGATCCATGGTAGCCAACCTTCGTTGCGGAGAAGGCACTCGATGATGATGATGATAACATATTGTATATGAAGTTTTATATTAATTGAACAAGGTATTAGATTTTACCAATACCAAGATGATACAAGACATGTAAAAAGAATATGTTTGATGGTATTCACACTAATCAAATTGAGCGTGGCGCACTATTCGGCGAAACGTACGGAGAGAGTTAATTATGATAAATTACATTAAATCTTTTCTTAAATCTTGAATCCTTTTAGTGAATTGTGCTTGTTTCATCTGGTTATAGTCACATGTACATTAGACAAGAAAACAGAACAGAAAATTGAAGCCTTTGATCAATTTATAGAACAATAGGTAGAATTGGATGGAAAGAATAGAAAACAAACGATGAAGTTTTAAAACAACTAAAAATAAAAAGAGAACTACTAAACACAATTAGAACAAGACAAATGAAAATTTTGGGGCATGTTAAAAGACACAACAGCCTAATAAAAGTAATATTAGAAGGGAAAATACAAGGTAAAAGAGGCAGAGGAAAACTAAGACTAACATGGGCGAGTAACATCAAAAGATGGACAAGTCAACCTATGACAATCTGCACAATCAAAGTAAGAGATAGAGTGGAAAGGCGCTCCATGGTAGCCAACCTTCGATGCGGAGACGGCACTCAATGATGATGATGATGGTCACAAGACCACACCCACGCATGTATACAGAGTGATTCGATGAGCATGATAAGAAAAGTGAAGGCGGGCCCTGCACGCAACCAATGGGTAGAGTCATTGCAGAAGTCAAATATACGCAGGGTCACCTTTGTCTACAGAGCGGACATGTTGGCTAACTACGCTGTCGCTGAAGACGGTCAACCAATGGATCGGGCGGACATCATCAATGCCCTCCGAGATGTGGGAAGGGCACAGGACTTCGACAACCATGAGTCCACGTCGTTCCTTTGGGTGAAAGAGATGGGAGTTAAGATGGGCACAGCCAGAAATGAGAAACTTAGTGGCCGTGTAGGAAGACTAATTCAACCAACACAGAACTGGAGTCGTCAGTCGCTGGACACTGTGGACTTGCTGAGGGGGGGGGGGGGGGGGGGGGGATCTGAGCACCTATGGACATGTTCGGAGTGCAATGATGATGACCCGCAAATAAATCAATATCTCAATGATGATGACCCACAAATAACTCAATGATGATGACCGGCAAATAACTCAATGATGATGACCCACAAATAACTCAATGATGATGACCGGCAGATAACTCAATAACTCAATGATGATGACCCTCAAATAACTCAATGATGATGACCGGCAAATAACTCAATAACTCAATGATGATGACCCACAAATAACTCAATGATGATGACCGGCAAATAACTCAATGATGATGACCGGCAAATAACTCAATAACTCAAATGATGATGACCCACAAATAACTCAATGATGATGACCGGCAAATAACTCAATAACTCAAATGATGATGACCCACAATAACTCAATGATGATGACCCACAAATAACTCAATGATGATGACCGGCAAATAACTCAATAACTCAATGATGATGACCACAAATAACTCAATGATGATGACCGGCAAATAACTCAATACTCAATGATGATGACCCTCAAATAACTCAATGATGATGACCGGCAAATAACTCAATAACTCAATGATGATGACCCACAAATAACTCAATGATGATGACCGGCAAATATCTCAACAATTCAATGATGATGACCCTCAAATATCTCAACAACTCGATGATGATGACCCTCAAATATCTCAATAACTCAATGATGATGACCATAAAAAAACTCAACAACTCGAAGATAATGACCCTCAGATATCTCAACAACTCAAAGATGATGACCCTCAAATAACTCAACAACTCGAAGATGATGACCCGCAAATATCTCAACAACTCAATGATGATGACCCTCAAATAACTCAACAACTCGATGATGATGACCCGCAAATAACTCAATGATGATGACCCGCAAATAACTCAACACTTAATGATGATGACCCTCAAATAACTCAATGATGATGACCCGCAAATAACTCAACAACTCAATGATGATGACCCTCAAATAACTCAATGATGATGACCATCAAAAACTCAACAACTCAATAATCATAAGCTATATTATAAAATAAACTGTTACCAAATCTGTGTTTAAAATATAATTATTCTACCCAGAAAGGGTCACATTTTGAGGGGTAAAGATGCATCACAATGTGGAGCTGCTGTAAAGTTGAAGCTAATATTAACAATTATTAAAGAGGAAAAAGTGGTATGGCATCAGCTTAACGTAGGTGAGAAACAAAACAAAAGTGAGACGACGTTTCGACCAAAAAGGTCTTCAGCTGAAACAACAACACAAATATATATGTAAGGATATACACATAATACTAACTACATAGCGATAATATGCTAGACTAGATATGCTAGATGTTAGTTTTCTGTGTATATCCCTATATATATATATATTTTTTTTTTTGTGTTGTTCGTTTGTTGTTCCAGCTGAAGACCTTTGTGGCTGAAACGTCGTTCCACTTTTATTTTGTTTCTCACATACATAAAGCTATTACCATACCACTTCTTTCTTTGTTGTTTTAATGTTCATACTTTGAAGTATTTATTTTCATAAACGTTATTTGACTAAAACAACAGCCTAATTATATGCAATGTTCTAGAATATTCACACAGTTTCAACATTGTCACACAGTTGAACCACTCCATGGACAAATCTAATTCTCAAGAGTGGTTGGAATGTAGCTTCATTTGGGACCGCTTGATTTATATATATATAGAAAACATTATTTTAAAAGATTAGAACTAAAATACTATTTTATGGAGGAGCCTCGGTAGCCTAGTTGGGGGCCTCGGTAGTCTAGTTGGGGGCCTCGGTAGCCTGCTTGCGGGTCTCGGTAGCCTGGTTCGGGGTCTCGGTAGCCGGATTGGGGCCTCAGTAGCTTGGTTGCGGGTCTCGGTAGCCTGGTTGGGGGCCTCGGTAGCCTGATTGGGGGCCTCGGTAGCCTGATTGGGCCTCAGTAGCCTGTTGGGGGTCTCGGTAGCCTGGTTGGGGGCCTCGGTAGCCTGGTTGGGGGCCTCGGTAGCCTGGTTCGGGGTCTCGGTAACCAGTTGGGGGCCTAGGTAGCCTGGTTGGGGCGTCGTAACCTGGTTGGGGTCTCGGTAGCCTGGTTGTGGGTCTCGGTAGCCTGGTTGGGGGTCTCGGTAGCCTGGTCGGAGGCCTCGGTAGCCTGGTTGGGGTCCTCGGTAGCCTATTTGGGGTCTCGGTAGCATAGTTGGGGGTCTCGGTAGCCTAGTTGGGGCCTCGGTAGCCTAATTGGAGGATTCGGTAGCCTATTTGGGGGCCTCGGTAGCCTGGTTGGAAAAACCACCCGACTGGGCTACCGACGTTCGGACAACCCGTGTTCACTCCCGCTGGAAGCAGTGTAAATTGTACTCGTGGTTAGGAAAAAAAATCCCCCGCAGTCGACCCAGCCGCTGGCAGAAATGGGTACCAGGGTAGTACTCTGGGAAGGTGAGGAATGCCGCCTCGCATCGTGAATTTCGATGCTTGGCGCAACAATATCTAGAAGTCTCCGAACACTTCTGGATAGGCGGTCGAGCACATATGGGTGTAAACTCGCGTGCTCAAACGCCGATTCAAGTCTCGTACTTTACCTTTATTATTTTTTAGTAAAATAAAAAAATAAATAAAAACAACCAGCTTGAACAGAAACTGTAACCATAACACAATATAACTGCCCCGAAAAACAAAAATAATAATTTCCAATGAAGATCAGAATTTCATCCAGAAAGTCACACAAGCGAAGGGCCCAACGTTTAGCGTCCAAATGGCGGGTTTAAGGAAGCCTGGCATCGCGTTGATGGAGATGAGGTTTTCCTTGCTGGAAGAGCCGGCTGTTCTCACTCACACCCGCGCACTGTCAGCGGCTACACTTCCGCTCGCTCGTTCACGGGCCCGCGTTGATGTCATAATAAAAGCACTCGGTGTCGTTAAATAGTAGAGGCCCAGATGGTGAAGGTTATTTGCGCGCTAGTATGTTGTTCACGGAGGTCCAGGTTTAAGTCCCCAAAATGTAGCAGCTTCATCCCAACGTTGTGCTACCAAAGCCAGACCTGGACCCTATACACAAGAAAGTTGTGCTACCAATGCCAGACCTTGGCCCTGTACATAAGAACGTTGTGCTACCAATGTCAGACCTGGACCCTATACATAAGAACGTTGTGCTACCAATGCCAGACCTGGACCCTATACACAAGAAAGTTGTGCTACCAATGCCAGACTTGGCCCTGTACATAAGAACGTTGTGCTACCAATGACAGACCTGGACCCTATACATAAGAACGTTGTGCTACCAATGCCAGACCTGGACCCTGTACATAAGAACGTTGTGCTACCAATGCCAGACCTGGACACTATACATAAGAACGGTGTGCTACCTATGTCAGAATAGGACCCTATACATAAGAACGTTGTGCTACCAATGTCAGACTAAGACACTATACATAAGAACGTTGTGCTACCAATGCCAGACTAGGACCCTATACATAAGCACGCTGTGCTACCAATGTCAGACTAGGACCCTATACATAAGAACTTTCTGCTACCAATGCCAGACCTGGACTCTATACACAAAAAAAGTTGTGCTACCAATGCCAGACCTGGACCCTATACACAAGAAAGTTGTGCTACCAATGCCAGACTAGGATCCTATACATAAGAACTTTCTGCTACCAATGCCAGACCTGGACTCTATACACAAGAAAGTTGTGCTACCAATGCCAGACCTGGACCCTATACATAAGAACGCTGTGCTACCAATGTCAGACTAGGACCCTATACATAAGAACGTTGTGCTACCAATGTCAGACTAGGACCCTATACATAAGAAAGTTGTGCTACCAATGCCAGACTAGGACCCTATACATAAGAACGTTGTGCTACCAATGCCAGACTAGGACCCTATACATAAGAACTGTGTGCTACCAATGCCAGACTAGGACCCTATACATAAGAACTTTGTGCTACCAATGCCAGACTAGGACCCTATACATAAGAACTTTGTGCTACCAATGTCAGACTAGGACCCTATACATAAGAACTTTGTGCTACCAATGTCAGACTAGGACCCTATACATAAGAACTTTGTGCTACAATGTCAGACTAGGACCCTATACATAAGAACGTTGTGCTACCAATGTCAGACTAGGACACTATACATAAGAACGTTGTGCTACCAATGCCAGACCAGGACCCTATACATAAGAACTTTGTGCTACCAATGTCAGACTAGGACCCTATACATAAGAACGTTGTGCTACCAATGCCAGACCAGGACCCTATACATAAGAACTTTGTGCTACCAATGTCAGACCAGGACCCTATACATAAGAATGTTGTGCTACCAATGCCAGACTTGGACTCTATACATAAGAATGTTGTGCTACCAATGCCAGACTTGGACTCTATACATAAGAATGTTTGTGCTACCAATGCCAGACCTGGACCCTATATATAAGAATGTTGTGCTACCAATGCCAGACCTGGGCACTATACATAAGAATGTTGTGTTACCAATGTTAGACCTGGACCCTATATATAAGAATGTTGTGCTACCTATGATAGACTAGGACCCTATACATAAGAACGTTGTGCTACCAATGTCAGACCTGGACCCTATACATAAGAACTTTCTGCTACCAATGCCAGACCTGGACCCTATATATAAGAATGTTGTGCTACCTATGTCAGACTAAGACACTATACATAAGAACGTTGTGCTACCAATGCCAGACTAGGACCCTATACATAAGAACTTTCTGCTACCAATGCCAGACCTGGACTCTATACACAAGAAAGTTGTGCTACCAATGCCAGACCTGGACCCTTTACACAAGAAAGTTGTGCTACCAATGCCAGACTAGGATCCTATACATAAGAACTTTCTGCTACCAATGCCAGACCTGGACTCTATACACAGAAAGTTGTGCTACCAATGCCAGACCTGGACCTATACATAAGAACGCTGTGCTACCAATGTGAGGCTAGGACCCTATACATAAGAACGTTGTGCTACCAATGCCAGACCTGGACCCTATACATAAGAACGCTGTGCTACCAATGTCAGACTAGGACCCTATACATAAGAACGTTGTGCTACCAATGTCAGACTAGGACCCTATACATAAGAAAGTTGTGCTACCAATGCCAGACTAGGACCCTATACATAAGAACGTTGTGCTACCAATGCCAGACTAGGACCCTATACATAAGAACTGTGTGCTACCAATGTCAGACTAGGACCCTATACATAAGAACGTTGTGCTACCAATGCCAGACCAGGACCCTATACATAAGAACTTTGTGCTACCAATGTCAGACCAGGACCCTATACATAAGAATGTTGTGCTACCAATGCCAGACTTGGACTCTATACATAAGAATGTTGTGCTACCAATGCCAGACTTGGACTCTATACATAAGAATGTTGTGCTACCAATGCCAGACCTGGACCCTATATATAAGAATGTTGTGCTACCAATGCCAGACCTGGGCACTATACATAAGAATGTTGTGTTACCAATGTTAGACCTGGACCCTATATATAAGAATGTTGTGCTACCTATGTCAGACTAGGACCCTATACATAAGAACGTTGTGCTACCAATGTCAGACCTGGACCCTATACATAAGAACTTTCTGCTACCAATGCCAGACCTGGACCCTATATATAAGAATGTTGTGCTACCTATGTCAGACTAAGACACTATACATAAGAACGTTGTGCTACCAATGCCAGACTAGGACCCTATACATAAGAACTTTCTGCTACCAATGCCAGACCTGGACTCTATACACAAGAAAGTTGTGCTACCAATGCCAGACTGGACCCTTTACACAAGAAAGTTGTGCTACCAATGCCAGACTAGGATCCTATACATAAGAACTTTCTGCTACCAATGCCAGACCTGGACTCTATACACAAGAAAGTTGTGCTACCAATGCCAGACCTGGACCCTATACATAAGAACGCTGTGCTACCATGTGAGGCTAGGACCCTATACATAAGAACGTTGTGCTACCAATGTCAGACTAGGACCCTATACATAAGAAAGTTGTGCTACCAATGCCAGACTAGGACCCTATACATAAGAACTTTGTGCTACCAATGTCAGACTAGGACCCTATACATAAGAAAGTTGTGCTACCAATGCCAGACTAGGACCCTATACATAAGAACTTTGTGCTACCAATGTCAGACTAGGACCCTATATATAAGAAAGTTGTGCTACCAATGCCAGACTAGGACCCTATACATAAGAACGTTGTGCTACCAATGTCAGACTAGGACCCTATACATAAGAACGTTGTGCTACCAATGCCAGACTAGGACCCTATACATAAGAACTGTGTGCTACCAATGCCAGTCTAGGACCCTATACATAAGAACTTGTGCTACCAATGTCAGACTAGGACCCTATACATAAGAACTTTGTGCTACCAATGTCAGACTAGGACCCTATACATAAGAACTTTGTGCTACCAATGTCAGACTAGGACCCTATACATAAGAACTTTGTGCTACCAATGTCAGACTAGGACCCTATACATAAGAACGTTGTGCTACCAATGTCAGACTAGGACACTATACATAAGAACGTTGTGCTACCAATGCCAGACCAGGACCCTATACATAAGAACTTTGTGCTACCAATGTCAGACTAGGACCCTATACATAAGAACGTTGTGCTACCAATGCCAGACCAGGACCCTACACATAAGAACTTTGTGCTACCAATGTCAGACTAGGACTCTATACATAAGAACGTTGTGCTACCAATGCCAGACCAGGACCCTATACATAAGAACTTTGTGCTACCAATGTCAGACCAGGACCCTATACATAAGAATGTTGTGCTACCAATGTCAGACCAGGACCCTATACATAAGAATGTTGTGCTACCAATGCCAGACCTGGACCCTATATATAAGAATGTTGTGCTACCAATGCCAGACCTGGACCCTATATATAAGAATGTTGTGCTACCAATGCCAGACCTGGACCCTATACATGAGAACGTTGTGCTACCAATGCCAGACCTGGACCCTATACATAAGAACGTTGTGCTACCAATGTCAGACTAGGACCCTATATATAAGAATGTTGTGCTACCAATGCCAGACCTGGACCCTATACATAAGAACGTTGTGCTACCAATGTCAGACTAGGACCCTATATATAAGAATGTTGTGCTACCAATGCCAGACCTGGACCCTATATATAAGAATGTTGTGCTACCAATGCCAGACTGGACCCTATACATAAGAACATTGTGCTACCAATGCCAGACCTGGACCCTATACATGAGAACGTTGTGCTACCAATGCCAGACCTGGACCCTATATATAAGAACGTTGTGCTACCAATGCCAGACCTGGACCCTATATATAAGAACGTTGTGCTACCAATGCCAGACTTGGACTCTTTACATAAGAACATTGTGCTACCAATGCCAGACCTGGACCCTATATATAAGAACGTTGTGCTACCAATGCCAGACCTGGACCCTATATATAAGAACGTTGTGCTACCAATGCCAGACCTGGACCCTATATATAAGAACGTTGTGCTATCAAAGCCAGACTTGTTACATAAGAACAATAAGTAAAAAATACCACTACCGAGATTAAATGTGTTAGACGAACGAGAACTGAGATAAAGGCTAGGAATATAATAATAACGTATGTCATTTAATACATAAGGAAACAACAGATCACATGGTTTGGCCACGTGACAAGGCAGAAAATTCAAAGCACAACACAACGAGCATTTAATAAACATTGCGAGAATATTAGATTCAAGGAGCGACCACGAAAAATATGGATTTATGGAATGTTAGAAACATTAGGAAACATAACAGCAGGAGAGGCTAACAGACGACACTGCTCAGATGTCCTCCCATGTATATTCCTCAACGAGTAGCGCCAAACGACACCGATTTTGTCTTGGCTGACAAGCCTTCTTCGGATTCATACATAGCGCCTCGTCTGATATCTCCCATCTTGACATGATATTCGTGCAGTCTGTTCATGGTTGAGGATTCATACGTAGCGCCCCGTCTGATATCTCCCACCTTGACATGATATCCATGCAGTCTGTTCAAGTTGAGGATTCATACGTAGCGTCCCGTCTGATATCTCCCACCTTGACATGATATTCGTGCAGTCTGTTCATGGTTGAGAATTCATACGTAGCATCCCGTCTGATATCTATCTCCCACCTTGACATGATATTCGTGCAGTCTGTTCATGGTTGAGGATTCATACGTAGCGCCCCGTCTGATATCTCCCACCTTGACATGATATTCGTGCTGTCTGTTCATGGTTCAAGGCGGATTCATCGTCATTTTTTTAGTTCAATTTTTTTCTTATGAGTGAGTGATATGGTGCTCCACAGTAGCCAAACTTTGATACGTAGACGGAACAAGATGATGATAAATCACTATGAAGAATCGCTGTCTGGGTTCCAATCAACACATGAGCAGATGCTGTCTGAACATACAGAGAAGGCACTAATAAAATAACGGCTACTGCTACTGAACAATTTAGTGAATCTCAAATGATTTCATTACATTTTTCGTTCTAGGGACAAACCATCATCATCAAGTACCAGGCCTGCTGGCGTAGGTGATCATGTCTCTCCACAACTTTCGATCTCGACAGTTATTTATCATTTCTGTTGTTGACCTTCTGCCAAGCCATTCTCTTAATCTGTCTGGTACCTTTTCTCTTTGCTTCCCTTTATCTCTTCGTCCCTCAATTTTCCCAGTTGTTATAATATATTTCAATTGTTCCCTTCTCATTACATGACCAAAAATGATGATTGTTTCTTCCTAATATTGGAAATTAGCTCTCTTTTGATGTGGCCTCTTTCAATTTTCCCAGTTGTTACAATATATTCCAGCTGTTCCCTTCTCATTACATGGCCAAAATGATGATTGTTTCTCCCAATATTGGAAATTAGCTCTCTTTTTGCTGTGGTCTCTTTCAATTTTCCTAGTTGTTACAATATATTCCAGCTGTTCCCTTCTCATTACATGGCCAAAAATGATGATTGTTTCTTCCCAATATTGGAAATTAGCTCTCTTTTTGCTGTGGCCTCTTTCAGAACGTTTTCATTACTCTTCTTAGCTATCCATGGTATTCTCAACATTCTTCTATAAAACCACATTTCAACAGCCTGCAGATGCGACAACAAACGAATTCCAAAACAGGCTCTTCTATGGGAAACATTAGGATTCAGAAAAAAAGAGGCAGACCTAGAGAGACACTAAAAAGAACGCTTATAAGAGAAACAAAGTTGGCAGGGATAAAACCCATTAGATAAAATCAAATATCTCGTCCAGAATAGAGATGGATGTCACAAAAACACAACGAGCCCTATGCACATCTAAATGCGCGGGTAGGATCAAGATAAGCCGCTTAACAACGCGTAGGCAGACGAGACTGACTAACAAGTAGTTCGTTTAATCTCACTGCAGGTTTAGTTGCTTAATAGCATTTTATGTTTCTATCTATCTATTGACCTTTCGAGCCGTACCGGCCCATAGGGCGTAGACCAAGATACACCTTCTCCTATATGAATTTTTGTTCTAGCAGTTTTCTTTTAAAGATATTTTATCAAATCTCGCCATCTGTCTCTGTTCTGTGCAAGCAGTTCTATCTCATTGAGGGAGCCGATTCCTGCTGCTCTTGCCTCTCTCATCAATGTTCTTCTCAGTGTCTCCCTGGGTCTTCCTCTTTTTCTTTTACCTGTTGTTCCCATATGAGGGCTTGCTTTGCTATTCGATTATTATCTCTTCTCATCACATGTCCAACGTATGACCATCGTCTTTTCTTTATTACTGAAGATATTAGTGGTTATTTTATTATTTATTTTATTTATTTTATATATTTTATTTATGTTATTTTATGTTTATTCGCCATAATAATTATTGAGGACAGGCCTGGAGGTTCTCTATTACTGGACTCATCAAATAGCTCTCTTGGCACAATCATATCATATATAACAGAGCATCTGAGTTATATCTTTAGCAACAGGGCATCAGAAAACGGTCATTAGTAACGCGGCATCAGAAAACTGTCATTAGTAACGGGCATCAGAAAACTGTCATTAGTAACGGGGCATCAGAAAACTGTCATTAGTAACGGGGCATCAGAAAACTGTCATTAGTAACGGGGCATTAGAAAACTGTCATTAGTAACGGGGCATCAGAAAACTGTCATTCGTAATGGGGCATCAGAAAACTGTCATTAGTAACGGGGCATCAGAAAACTGTCATTAGTAACGGGGCATAAAAAAACTGGCATTAGTAACGGAGCATCAGAAAACTGTCATTAGTAATGGGGCACCAAACAAAGGTCATTAGTAACGGGGCATCAGAAAACGGTCAATAGTAACGGGGCATCAGAAAACTGTCATTAGTAACGGGGCATCAGAAAACTGTCATTAGTAACGGAGCATAAAAAAACTGTCATTAGTAATGGGGCATCAAACAAAGGTCATTAGTAACAGGGCATCAGAAAACGATAAATAGTAACGGGGCATCAGAAAACTGTCATTAGTAACGGGGCATCAGAAAACTGTCATTAGTAACTGGTCATCAGAAAACTGTCATTAGTAACGGAGCATCAGCAAACTGTCATTAGTAATGGGGCATAAGAAAACTGGCATTAGTAACGGAACATCAGAAAACTGTCATTAGTAACGGGGCATCAGAAAACTGTCATTAGCAATGGAGCATCAGAAAACTGTCATTAGTAACGGGCATCAGAAAACTGTCATTAGTAACGGGGCATCAGAAAACTGTCATTAGCAATGGAGTATCAGAAAACTGTCATTAGTAACGGAGCATCAGAAAACTGTCATTAGTAATGGAGCATCAGAAAACTGTCATTAGTAACAGGGCATCAGAAAACGGTCATTAGTAACGGGGCATCAGAAAACAGTCATTAGTAACGGGGCATCAGAAAACTGTCATTAGTAACGGGGCATCAGAAAATGGTCATTAGTAACGAGGCATCAGAAAATTGTCATTAGCAACAGGGCTTCAGAAAACTGTCATTAGTACCGGGGCATCAGAAAATGGTCATTAGTATCGGGGCATCAGAAAACGGTCATTAGTATCGGGGCATCAGAAAATGGTCATTAGTATCGGGGCATCAGAAAATGGTCATTAGTTACAGGGCATTAGAAAACTGTCATTAGTAATGGGGCATCTGAAAACTGTCATTAGCAACAAGGCATCAGAAAACGGTCATTAGCAACGCGGCATCAGAAAACTGTCAATATTAATGGGGCATCTGAAAACTGTCATTAGCAACAGGGCATCAGAAAACAGTCATTAGTAACGGGACATCAGAAAACGGTCATTAGTAACGGGGCATCATAAAATGACATTAGCAACAGGGCATCAGAAAACTGTCATCAGTAAAATGGCATTAGAAAACTATAATTAGCAAAATGGAATTAGAAAACTATAATTAGCAATGGGGCATCAGAAAACTATTATTAACAATATGGCATCAGAAAGCTATCATTAGCAGCTGGACATCTGAAAACTATTATTTTTATTGAAATAAATCAATAACTGATTTCTGGTCCACTGACCTTGCCAACACATGAAATTTATAACAGGGATATCTGAAAACAATCATTGACATTCTGTACTATAACATCTTAACAAGAGTTATCCTGTTCAAATTAACCCATTACCTTATAATATCACAAACTCATTACACAAAAAATAACAAAT
Organism: Megaustenia siamemsis; assembly: GCA_032433765.1. NCBI lineage: Eukaryota > Metazoa > Mollusca > Gastropoda > Stylommatophora > Ariophantidae > Megaustenia > Megaustenia siamemsis. The sequence goes on from JAVIAB010000102.1 coordinate 8,950,379, forward strand.
CCATTACACTACAAAATCACAAATCCATTACACCACAAAATCACAAATCCATTACACTACAAAATCACAATCCATTACACTACAAAATAACAAATCCATTACACTACAAAATCACAAACCCATTACACTATAATATCACAAACTCATTACACTATAATATCACAAACTCATTACACTATAATATCACAAACTCATTACACTACAAAATCACAAACTCATTACAACAAAATCCCAAATCTATTACACTACAAAATCACTACATAACAAAATCACTAAACTCATTACACTACAAAATCACAAATCCATTACACTACAAAACCACTACACAACAAAATCACAAACTCATTACACTACAAAATCTCAAATCCATTACACTACAAAATCACTAATCCATTACACTACAAAATCACTAATCCATTACACGACAAAATCACATACTCATTTCACTACAAAATCACGAATCCATTACACTACCAAATCACAAATCCATTACACTACCAAATCACAAATCCATTACACTACAAAATCACAAATCCATTACACTACAAAATCATTCACAACAAAATCACAAATTCAATACACTACAAAATCACAAATCCTTTACACAACAAAATCACAAATCTATTACATTACAAGTTCACAAATCCATTACATTACAAATTCGCAAATCCATTACACTACAAAATCACAAATCCATTACACTACAAAATCATTCCACAACAAAATCACAAACTCATTACACTCAAAATCACAAATCCTTTACACAAAAAATCACAAATCTATTACATTACAAATTCACAAATCCATTACACTACAAATTCACAAATCCATTACACTACAAAATTACAAATCATTACAATACAAAATCATTCCACAACAAAATCACAAACTCATTTCACTACAAAATCACAAATCCTTTACACTACCAAATCACAAATCCATTACACTACAAAATCACAAATCCATTACACTACAAAATCACAAATCCATTACACTTCAAAATCACAAATCCATTACACTACAAAATCATTCACAACAAAATCACAAATTCAATACACTACAAAATCACAAATCCTTTACACAACAAAATCACAAATCTATTACATTACAAATTCACAAATCCATTACATTGCAAATTCACAAATCCATTACACTACAATTCACAAATCCATTACACTACAAAATCATTCCACAACAAAATCACAAACTCATTACACTACAAAATCACAAATCCTTTACACAACAAAATCACAAATCTATTACATTACAAATTCACAAATCCATCACACAACAAAATCACAAATCTATTACATTACAAATTCACAAATCCATTACACTACAAAATCACAAATCTATTACACTACAAATCACAAATCTGTTACATTACAAATCACAAATCCTTTACGCTACAAAATCACAAATCCATTACACTACAAAATCACAAATCCATTACACTACAAAATCACAAATCCATTACACTACAAAATCACAAATCCATTACACTATCAAATCACAAATCCTTTACACTACAAAATCACAAATCCATTACACTACAAAATCACAAATCCTTTACACTACAAAATCACAAATCTGTTACATTACAAAATCACAAATCCTTTACACTACAAAATCACAAATCCATTACACTACACAATCACAAATCCATTACACTATAAAATCACAAATCCATTACACTATAAAATCACAAATCCTTTACACTACAAAATCACAAATCCATTACACTACAAAATCACAAATCCTTTACACTACAAAATCACAAATCTGTTACATTACAAAATCACAAATCCTTTACGCTACAAAATCACAAATCCATTACACTACAAAATCACAAATCCATTACACTACAAAATCACAAATCCATTACACTATCAAATCACAAATCCTTTACGCTACAAAATCACAAATCCATTACACTACAAAATCACAAATCCTTTACGCTACAAAATCACAAATCCATTACACTACAAAATCACAAATCCATTACACTACCAAATCAAATGATCCATTATTAAATCCACTATTAATTTCTTCTCTCCCCATATCAGATTTGGAATTGAAACAATTTCACATAAAAAACATACAATGACATACAAACACATACATAACACATAAGCACATACATGACATATCTAGACCAAGAACCATTTACAACACAAACCGGTTACTAAATATGTCTCTCCAGCTACAACAAACACCACAGCATACCCACAACTGATAACATCATGGATTTATCACACTTGCATATCTACTGATAAATCCTATCTGAAACTGTCACCCCACACAAATTAATTACAGAAAGTATTTCCTTAATTCGTAAAAGTGCAATACCAATTGTGGTTTGTTTTCTTCTCCTTGTTTATCTTCTCTGGTCACCTCACAAATGATTTGTTTTACCTTTTTGTTGTTATCTTCCGTTATGTTATCACTAGTACTTCTTCTCTTTCCTTCCCCATTTACCATTCAGTGCTGTCGTCTTCTTCTTCTACCTTTCAGCTCCCTGTGGAGCATAGGTCTTCAGCACTTTCAGCTCCCTGTGGAGCATAGGTCTTCAGCACTTTCAACTCCCTGTGGAGCATAAGTCATCAACACTTTCAACTCCCTGTGGAGCATAGGTCATCAACACTTTCAGCTCCCTGTGGAGCATAGGTCTTCAACAAATACTTTCAATTCCCTGAGGAGCATAGGTCTTCAACAAACACTTTCAATTCCCTGTGGAGCATGGGTCTTCAACAAACACTTTCAGCTCCCTGTCTGTTTCTGACTATTTAATATGTGACTTGTTTACTCCCAGACTAGATTTCCTCATCTCTTTCTCACTATTTAATATGTGACTTGTTTACTCCTAAACTAGATTTCCTCATCTGTTTCTCACTATTTAATATGTGACTTGTTTACTCCTAAACTAGATTTCCTCATCTCTTTCTCACTATTTAATATGTGACTTGTTAACTCCTAAACTAGATTTCCTCATCTGTTTCTCACTATTTAATATATGACTTGTTTACTTTCAAACTAGATTTCCTCGTCTGTTGCTCAACTTCTATCTAGGTCCACCTGAAATACAGCTTCAGCTGTTGGTTCTAATTTCCTCTTCCTCTACTTTGTGTTCATCCACGGGTGTCGACATGATGTGTCGCTAGTTTACGGCAAAGCTGGAATATCTGTGTGACACATCCATCATCAGCACAGGAAGATTTGATTAACAACTTTGCCCAGACAAAGACCTTTCCAGCCTACTCCTTTCTTCTTTTAACCTCTAGGGATTCTATAAAATGTGCAAGTACACAAATGACCTCCTGTTTTTAACTTTTACCCGAGAGGTCTAGATATCGGATTTCATTACCAGAGACCAGAGGAGGATAAACCCATGAAGAAACTATGGATTCGAAGTAAAAAATCCTTACCATCTGTCGTGATATATCACTAACATAGAATTATGGAAATGTACCAGTCAAATACCAGTGGATGAAGAAATACAGCAAAGACGATGGCGCTGGATAGGATACACACTGTGGAAGCCAACTGAGAGTATTACACAACAGGCCCTTTTTTGGAATCCCCAGGGAAAAAGACAAAGAGGAAGCCCAAGGAATTCTTAGAGAAGACAGATAGAAGCAGAGATGAAGATGACGGGGAAGACTTGGAATGATCTTACAAGAATGGCAAAAAACAGAACAATTTGGAAAGTGTTTGTTGTTGAAGACCTGTGCTCCACTGGGAGCTAAAAAGGTAGAAGAAGAAGAAGACCTGTCGCGATATTTAACCCAGGGCCTTTCCAACCCACAAGTCAATGTTTTACATTTAGACCGAACCAGTCTTCAAATTGTAATAGCACATGATGATGATGATCGAGAGATTGAGAAGATGCAAAACTAAATATGACAGAACTTCCTCATTACAATTTTCCATCTTAAAATGACAAATAATAAAAAAAAAAAGACCAGTAATGATTTGCTTTGGGCTAAATTGCTCCAATTACATGAAGAGAGACGTCATTGAATCAAGGGAGGAAATCATAGAAGAAAATAAAAGGGGAGATAAGAATTGGGTGTGAAATATTGAAGTTGTAAAAAGTTGTTATTGAGAACATTCAGATGTATGTATTATGGTTGGTCTGTGGCAGGCGGTGTGGAGTTGGAGACAGAGACTAGGAGTGGTGAATTGGAAACTTTTAGGTTCATTTCTTCTTTTTAATTCTCTTATAATATAGTACACTTCCCTTTTGTTTTGTCATTTCATTTCACTTTTTATCCTACTGTTATTTCCCCTTGATCTACTAGTTCGGCTGATTCTAGAACATGTAGTAGAGTTATCTTCATTATTCCGGTGTTCGTTTGTGTTGTTCTTGTTTTTTGAAGAAGGCAGTAAAAAAAAGTAAAGTACCCCCATCACGCCAAATGGCATATAGGGAATATGGTGTTAGTGACCGTAAATTTTACAGACCTTTGACACATGATTTTTGGGGTAATGTGGTCGGTATTATGCACATGCCACTTTACTTTCCCAGAAAAAAATCCGGTACCCATTAAAGGCTGGGTGAACCAGAAACCGTCGGTTGGGATCAAACCCTACCTCTTGTCCTCTGTAGTCCAGTTCAAAAACCAATGAGCTATCATGGCTCCCTGAAGAAGGCAGTACGTAGGCTAAAATGTCGTGATTTTGTTTTGTTCCGTTTTTGTAAAGCTGTCACCATATTTTGTAGGGGTGTGTGTTACACCCCCACCACTGGGTCCTTGAAGTGGTAGACAGACAGGTGGTTTGTGGATTGGAAGTGATAGAACCAGTGTGAAATGGTGCGGTTTGGAAATGCTTGTTAGTGGGATTGTGGGGTGGTTGGGTTGGGACAGGAGGTTAGGGATAGAGGTGTGAGGTGGTGGAGTGATAGGTTTGTGAGGAAAAGGAGAGAGAGTGTGTGTGTGTGAGAGAGAGTGCATGTGTGAGAGAGAGAGAGAGTGTGTGTGTGAGAGAGAGTGCATGTGTGAGAGAGAGAGAGAGTGTGTGTGTGAGAGAGAGTGCATGTGTGAGAGAGAGAGAGAGTGTGTGTGTGTGTGAGAGAGAGAGAGAGAGAGAGTGTGTGTGTGAGAGAGAGAGAGTGTGTGTGTGAGAGAGAGTGCATGTGTGAGAGAGAGAGAGAGAGTGTGTGTGTGAGAGAGAGAGAGAGAGAGAGTGTGTGTGTGAGAGAGAGAGAGTGTGTGTGTGAGAGAGAGTGCATGTGTGAGAGAGAGAGAGAGAGTGTGTGTGTGTGAGAGAGAGAGAGAGAGAGAGAGTGTGTGTGAGAGAGAGTGCATGTGTGTGAGAGAGAGAGTGTGTGTGTGAGAGAGAGAGAGTGTGTGTGTGAGAGAGAGTGCATGTGTGTGAGAGAGAGAGAGTGCATGTGTGAGAGAGAGAGAGAGAGAGTGTGTGTGTGAGAGAGAGTGCATGTGTGTGAGAGAGAGAGAGTGTGTGTGTGTGTGTGAGAAAGAGAGAGAGATAAGATAATAAGGGATAAACCCAGTGTGAGATGGTGTGGTTGGAAATGGTTGTTAGTGAGAATGTGGGATGGTTGGGTTGGGACAGGAGGTGAGGGGTAGAGGTGTGAGGTGGTGGAGTGATAGGAGGTTTGTGAGGAGAAGGAGAGAGAAAGAGTGAGAGTGCAGAGAGTATGGGATACACCCAGTGTGAAATGGTGTAATAGAGCATGGTGTAGTAGGGAGTGGTGTGGTAGGTAATAGGGAATGGTGTAGTGGGGAGTGGTGTAGTAGGGAGTAGTGTATTAGGGAGAGGTGTAGTGGGTAATGGTGTAGTAGGGAATGGTGTAGTAGGGAGTGATGTAGTAGGGAGTGGTGTAGTGGGAATGGTGTAGTGGGGATTGGTGTAGTAGGGTGGTGTAGTGGGGCATGGTGTAGTAGGGCATGGTGTAGTAGGGAATGGTGTAGTAGGAAGTGGTGTAGTGGGAAATAGTGTAGCAGGGAATGGTGTAGTAGGGAGTGGTGTAGTGGGGAGTGGTGTAGTAGGGAGTGGTATAGTGGGGCGTGGTGTAGTAAGAAGTGGTGTAGTGGGGAATGGTGTAGTAGGGAGTGGTGTAGTAGGGAGTGGTGTAATGGGAAATGGTGTCCTGAGGAATGGTGTAGTAGGGAATGGTGTAGTAGGGAGTGGAGTAGCTGGGAATGGTGTAGTAGGGAATGGTGTAGTGGGGAGTGGTGTAGTAGGGAATGGTGTAGTGGGAATGGATAAGTGGGGAATGGTGTAGTAGGGAATGGTTGTAGTAGAGAGTGGTGTAGTGGAGAATGGTGTAGTAGGGAATGGTGTAGTAGCGAATGGTGTAGTGGGGAATGGTGTAGTAGGGAATGGTGTAGTAGGGAGTTGTGTAGTAGGGAATGGTATAGCGAGGAATGGTGTAGTCAGAAATGGTGTGGTGGGGAATGGTGTAGTAGGGAATAGTGTAGTGGGGAATGGTGTAGTGGGAAATGTTGTAGTGGTGAATGGTGTAGTAGGGAGTGGTGTAATGGGGAATCGTTTAGTTGGGAATGTAGCAGTAGGGAATGGTATAGTAAGCAATGGTGTAGTGGGAATGGTGTTGTAGGGAATAGTGTAGTAGGGAATGGTGTAGTTGGGAACGGTTTAGTGGGGAATGGTGTAGTTGGGAAAGGTTTAGTGGGGAATGGTGTAGTTGGGAAAGGTTTAGTGGGGAATGGTGTAGTTGGGAAAGGTGTAGTAGGGAGTGATGTAGTAGGGAGTGGTGTAGTAGGGAATGGTGTAGTAGGGAATGGTGTAGTTGGGAAAGGTTTAGTGGGGAATGGTGTAGTAGGGAATGGTGTAGTAGGGAGTGATGTAGTAGGGAGTGGTGTAGTGGGGAGTGGTGTAGTGGGGAATGGTGTAGTGGGGAATGGTGTAGTGGGGAAAGGTTTAGTGGGGAATTGTGTAGTTGGGAAAGGTTTAGTGGGAATGGTGTAGTAGGGAGTGATGTAGTAGGGAGTGGTGTAGTGGGGAGTGGTGTAGTGGGGAATGGTGTAGTGGGGAATAGTGTAGTAGGGAATGGTGTAGTTGGGAAAGGTTTAGTGGGGAATGGTGTAGTTGGGAAAGGTTTAGTGGGGAATGGTGTAGTTGGGAAAGGTTTAGTGGGGAATGGTGTAGTTGGGAAAGGTGTAGTAGGGAGTGATGTATTTGGGAGTGATGTAGTAGGGAGTGATGTAGTAGGGAGTGGTGTAGTAGAGAATGGTGTAGTAGAGAATGGTGTAGTAGGGAATGGTGTAGTTGGGAAAGGTTTAGTGGGGAATGGTGTAGTAGGGAATGGTGTAGTAGGGAGAGATGTAGTAGGGAGTGGTGTAGTGGGGAGTGGTGTAGTGGGGAATGGTGTAGTGGGGAATGGTGTAGTTGGGAAAGGTTTAGTGGGGAATTGTGTAGTTGGGAAAGGTTTAGTGGGGAATGGTGTAGTAGGGAGTGATGTAGTAGGGAGTGGTGTAGTGGGGAGTGGTGTAGTGGGGAATGGTGTAGTGGGGAATGGTGTAGTAGGGAGTGATGTAGTGGGGAATGGTGTAGTGGGGAATGGTGTAGTAGGGCATGGTGTAGTAGGAAGTGGTGTAGTGGGAAATAGTGTAGCAGGGAGTGGTGTAGTAGGGAGTGGTGTAGTGGGGCGTGGTGTAGTAGGAAGTGGTGTAGTGGGGAATAGTGTAGTAGGGAGTGGTGTAGTAGGGAGTGGTGTAGTGGGGAATGATGTCCTGAGGAATGGTGTAGTAGGGAATGGTGTAGTAGGGAGTGGTGTAACTGGGAATGATGTAGCAGGGAATGGTGTAGTAGGGAATGGTGTAGTGGGGAGTGGTGTAGTAGGGAATGGTGTAGTGGGGAATGGATAAGTGGGGAATGGTGTAGCAGGGAATGGTTGTAGTAGAGAGTGGTGTAGTGGGGAATTGTGTAGTAGGGAATGGTGTAGTGGGGAATGATGTAGTAGGGAGTGGTGTAGTAGGGAATGGTGTAGTGGGGAATGGTGTAGTGGGGAATGGTGTAGTAGGGAATAGTGTAGTGGGGAAATGTGCAGTGGGAAATGTTGTAGTGGTGAATGGTGTAGTAGGGAGTGGTGTAATTGTCGTGTAGTTGGGAATGTAGTAGTAGGGAATGGTATAGTAAGCAATGGTGTCGTGGGGAATGGTGTAGTGGGGAATGGTGTTGTAGGGAATAGTGTAGTAGGGAATGGTGTAGTAGGGAATAGTGCAGTTGGGAATGGTGTAGTAGGGAATGGTGTAGTGGGGAATGGTGTAGTAGAGAATGGTGTAGTGGGGAATGGTGTAGTTGGGAAAGGTTTAGTGGGGAATGGTGTAGTGGGGAATGGTGTAGTAGAGAATGGTGTAGTGGGGAATGGTGTAGTGGGGAATGGTGTAGTTGGGAAAGGTTTAGTGGGGAATGGTGTAGTGGGGAATGGTGTAGTAGAGAATGGTGTAGTGGGGAATGGTGTAGTGGGGAATGGTGTAGTGGGGAATGGTGTAGTTGGGAAAGGTTTAGTGGGGAATGGTGTAGTTGGGAAAGGTGTAGTGGGGAACGGTGTAGTTGGGAAAGGTTTAGTGGGGAATGGTGTAGTTGGGAAAGTGTAGTAGGAAGTGATGTAGTAGGGAGTGGTGTAGTAGAGAATGGTGTAGTAGGGAATGGTGTAGTTGGAAAGGTTTAGTGGGGAACGGTGTAGTTGGGAAAGGTTTAGTGGGGAAAGGTTTCGTGGGGAATGGTGTAGTTGGGAATGGTGTAGTAGAGAATGGTGTAGTAGAGAATGGTGTAGTAGAGAACGGTGTAGTGGGGAATGGTGTAGTAGAGAATGGTGTAGTGGGAATGGTGTAGTGGGGAATGGTGTAGTTGGGAAAGGTTTAGTGGGGAATGGTGTAGTGGGGAATGTGTAGTAGAGAATGGTGTAGTGGGGAATGGTGTAGTTGGGAAAGCTTTAGTGGGGAATGGTGTAGTTGGGAAAGGTTTATTGGGGAATGGTGTAGTTGGGAAAGGTTTATTGGGGAACAGTGTAGTGGGGAATGGTGTAGTTGGGAACAGTGTAGTGGGGAAAAGTGTAGTGGGGAATGGTGTAGTTGGGAATGGTTTAGTGGGGAATGGTGTAGTTGGGAAAGGTTTATTGGGGAATGGTGTAGTTGGGAAAGGTTTATTGGGGAAACAGTGTAGTGGGGAATGGTGTAGTTGGGAACAGTGTAGTGGGAAAAGTGTAGTGGGGAATGGTGTAGTGGGGAATGGTATAGTAGGGAATAGTGTAGTGGGAAATGGCGTAGTGGGGGAATGGTGTAGTGGGGGAATGGTGTAGTGGGGAATGGTTTAGTAGGAAATGGTTTAGTAGGAAATGGTGTAGTAGGGAATGGTGTAGTGGGGAATGGTTGCTAATGAGAGCATTCAAAATATTATGTTTGGTTTGTGAGGGAATGAGAAGGGTTCAAATTGCCTTGGGTGGTGGAGAGGCAGGAGTCTTGTGAGTGAGGAGAGGAAAAGAAAGTAAAAAAGAAAGAAGAAAAGAAAGAAAGAGAAAAAAGAAAGTGTGAGAGAGAAAGAGAGAGATGAAAAAGGGAAAAAGAAAGAAAAAAGTTAAAAGAGAGACAAGAAAACAAAGAAGAAAAGAAGGAAGAAAGAAATATTAAGATAGAAAGAAAAACCTTGTCATGTGTAATGATGTACATTCACGGAAGCATTCACTTTTGCACATTTATCTTAATACCAGCTTGCCCATTCAATTCACATTCCCGGTGTCACATTGACTTGACGGAGCCCTAACGGAGGGACACAGTAGTACTGACAACTCTGGTTTATCTACGCGATCTGAACAAATACCTTCATTCATTTAAATCAAATTGTGGCCCTTACTACTCAAGGAAAATAACCACTAATTTTAACCAGGAAGGATACTCGTTGTATGCTGACCTCCCTTTATCAAAATTCAAGCTTAATTGAGAGTGAATTATCTACATTAATGTTTCCGTTACAGATGGTCAGTTTCTTTGATCAAAGCTGTCACAATGCTACTTAAACTACAGACTTCATTTCTCAATTTTCCAGTTGTCAAAACATATCTCAGCTGTCACAACATATTCCAGTCATCACAACATATTCCATCTGTTCTCTACTAAAATACAGACTTCATTTCTCAATTTTTCCAGTTGTCAAAACATATCTCAGCTGTCACAACATATTCCAGTCATCACAACATATTCCATCTGTTCTCTACTAAACTACAGACTTCATTTCTCAATTTTTCCAGTTGTCAAAACATATCTCAGCTGTCACAACATATTGCAGTCGTCACAACATATTCCAGCTGTTCTCTACTAAACTACAGATTCGTTTCTCAATTTTTCCAGTTGTCAAAACATATCTCAGCTGTCACAACATATTCTAGTCATCACAACATATTGCAGTCGTCACAACATATTCCAGCTGTTCTCTACTAAACTACAGATTCGTTTCTCAATTTTCCAGTTGTCAAAACATATCTCAGCTGTCACAACATATTCTAGTCATCACAACATATTGCAGTCGTCACAACATATTCCAGCTGTTCTCTACTAAACTACAGATTCGTTTCTCAATTTTTCAGTTGTCAAAACATATCTCAGCTGTCACAACATAATCTAGTCATCACAACATATTGCAGTCATCACAACATATTCCAGCTGTTCTCTACTAAACTACAGATTCGTTTCTCAATTTTTCCAGTTGTCAAAACATATCTCAGCTGTCACAACATAATCTAGTCATCACAACATATTGCAGTCGTCACAACATATTCCAGCTGTTCTCTACTAAACTACAGATTCGTTTCTCAATTTTTCCAGTTGTCAAAACATATCTCAGCTGTCACAACATATTCTAGTCATCACAACATATTGCAGTCGTCACAACATATTCCAGCTGTTCTATACTAAACTATCTATTTTCCTTTCAAGGCAAAGACAGCACATAGGGCAGAAATGATAGAAGTTGCTTAGTTGACAGTGTACCATAATGCATAGTCTCTCGTGGCAAGGTATTGCGTTGAAGATTATGGGTTTGATTCTCCATCGGCTGTCTATTCTTTTTTGTTTTTTTTCTACTGCTGGTTATTTGTACATTTTAATCAAGTGTTGTAAACATTTAAAAACCTAGGAAGTCTAGTAAATGACGACAATTCATAAACCGCAGAGATAGGCTCAAGATGTAACAAAGCTTGTCAAATCATTGGACAGTTATCACCACTATTGTCCAAAAAGGAAATAACACTAGAGGCAAAACAGGGCACTCTACAATACAATCTTCATCCCAATGCTGTACTAGCAATGCCAGTCCTGGACCCATGTGATGCAAGAACAATAAGGAAAATAACCTCTACAGAGATGAAATGTGTTAGATGAATGACAGGAAACAGTCTGAGAGATAAGATCAGAAATGAAGAACTGAGAAAAAAGCTAAGAATAACCCTCTCCATAGAAAATATAAAGAAACAGCAGATAAAATGGTTTGGTCACGTGATAAGGCAGAAAGATCAAAACACAACACAACCACCCTTCAATAAACGTTGCGAGAACATCAGATCTAAGGGCCAAACATGAAAAAGATTGATTGATGGAATATTAGAAACACTAGGAAACATAACAGCAGCAGAGGCAAACAGAGGAGATAAAGACCACAAGTAATTTCTCCCATGGACGCTGAAAGGCAAATGAGGAAAGAAAGAAGATAATGTAAACTTACTGTACTACCTCCCCTGAATTGATTCAGAAATTGTAGACTACAATCAACAATCTCTTATTAAGTGTCACACCTTGCACATAACCCGAATTGTACCTCGCCAAACATCCCTGTTGGGGCCTCAGTAGCCTTGTTGGGAAAACCGCCCGACTGGGCTACTGACTTTCGGACAACCTGTGTTCGATTCCCGTTGGAAGTAGAGTGAATTGTACTTGTGGTTGGAAAAAAAATACCCCCTCAGTCGACCCAGCCTCTGGCAGTAATGGGTACCAGGGTAGTACTCTGAGAAGGTGAGGAATGCCACCTCACCTCGCGAGTTTCAATGCTTGAAGTGACACTATCCAGAAGTCTCCAAACACTTCTGGATAGGCTGCCGAGCACATATGAATGAAAACTTGTGTACTAAGACGCAGATTTGCGTCTCATACTTTATCTTTACTTTTACACCCCTGTTCTTGGAATTGAGCTGATGGCTGCTGTTATTGCTTCTCACCTCAGTCTCTTCTCACAGTTGGCCAATGAATGATAACTATTTTCTCCTAATGTTGGAAATAAGCATTTCTTTTTGCTTCGGTCTCTTTTTGAACATTCTCACTACTATTGTTAGCTGTCCATGGTATTTTCAACATTCTTCTGTATAAAAAAACTACACTTCTGCGACCTCCAACAATTTTCTTTGCTCATCCTATTCTCCAGGATCCACATCATCCTCATGCATAATGTTGAAACCAGGTTGACAAAGAAATGAATCAATAATAATAGAAAACAAAAAGAGAGACAAACTCAACAGAGGCCTCAATGGTTTTAGAGGTAAGATGTCCGACTCTGTTAAAATCTCAATACATGCGGTGGGAATTTTACACCCAAATCAATGAATTTCTGGTGGCTTTACTATCCCACCATTATGGAAATGTACCGGTCAAATACCAGTGGATAAAGAAATACAGCGAAGATAATGGCGCAGGATAGGACACACACTGCGGAAGCCAAATGAGAGTATTATACAACAGCCCCTTTTTTGGAATCCCCAGGGGAAAAAAAAGAGGAAGACCAAGAAATTCTTGGAGAAGATAGACAGAAGCAGAGATGAAGATGATGGGGAAAACATGGAATGATCTTAAAAGAGTGGCAAGAAACAGAACGACTTGGAAAGTGTTTGTTGAAGACCTATGCTCCACAGGGAGCTGAAACAAGAAGAAGACTATGCCACCGTCTCTGGGTAGGGAGACCTGGAGTCTAGCCCCCTCAGAAAAAATCTACCATAAAATATCAAAACTTTTGATAATAAACAATGAGAGTACTTCTCTATGAAGTTGGAGAATGTCTGCCTGTATGGCAAGGGTCACCTGAGCATATGACTGTCGGTGTGAAAAATAGGAAAATGTGATATTCATGCTAAATTCTGGTCATCAGGAATTCAATAGAAATAAAACGGTTGCATACTAACAACAAAGCCTATTTATGCAGTTTGGTGCTCACCAATTGACCACGTTGATAAAGGAATTTTTACCTGGCTCACCTGCTGTGGTAAAGTACTGACAGCAAGAAAGAGAACTAGCACTCTCACCTCAAACTGCAGTTCGATTAATCCCCCTTCCCCAACAGAAGATGCCATGGGGACAATTTTTACTTTACTCATAACTTACCATGATGATGGTGGTGATATATTTTATTTATTATAACTTACTATAGTGATGTACTTTATTTATTATAACTTACTATAGTGATGTACTTTATTTACTGTAAACCTGACCATGGTGATGTACTTTATTTACTGTAACTGACCAAGGTGATGTACTTTATTTACTGTAACTGACCATGGTGATGTACTTTATTTACTGTAACTGACCATATAAGATGTACTTTATTTACTGTAATTGACCATACAAGATGTACTTTATTTACTGTAACTGACCATATAAGATGTACTTTATTTATTATAACTTACTATAGTGATGTACTTTATTTACTGTAACTGACCATAGTGATGTACTTTATTTACTGTAACCTGTACCTGTATAATGATGTACTTTATTTACTGTAAGACCTACTTTATTTACTGTAACTGACCATATGATGTACTTTATTTACTGTAACTGACCATGGTGATGTACTTTATTTACTGTAACTGACCATATAAGATGTACTTTATTTTGTACTGACCATATAACTGACCATATAAGTGATGTACTTTATTTACTGTAACTGACCTGATACTTTATTACTGTAACTGACCATATAGATGTACTTTAACTGTACTACCATATAGATGTTTATTTACTGTAACTGACCATGGTGATGTACTTTATTTACTGTAACTGATGTACTTTATTTACTGTAACTGACCATGGTGATGTACTTTATTTACTGTAACTGACCATGGTGATGTACTTTATTTACATAACTGACCATGGTGATGTACTTTATTTATTTGACCATGGTGATGTACTATTTAACTGACCATGGTGATGTACTTTATTTACTGTAACTGACCATGGTGATGTACTTTATTTACTTAACTTACCATGGTGATGTTGTTGATGATCATGGCCCTCAGCCTTGCTAGCGTTAAAGTCAGCCTCCGTGAGAAAGCGTGCGTGGTCATTTCTACTGTCCATCTCAATGTCTAAAAGGCTGTCATCATCTGTGCTGCTGGTGGCGACAACCCGTTGGTGAATGCGTCCGATTCCGGAAACCCTGCCTCTGTGAATTATAAAACAATTTCAACATCTCCAAATACATAAGCAGCAGTGAAGAAAGCTTAAAACAAGCAAGGGATCAGGGAAGCCTTACCTTTCATGTGGTTCATGGATTCCTGGATATATTAGCATCTATGGCAATGAGAAGGCAGACGAACTTGTCAAAAAGGATGACGAAAACCTCAGCCTAACAAAGCTGCTAGTTAACCGTAGATTACAATACATGTCTGTTACTCACTTTTTTTACGATACTGTAGTAAAAATTACTACCACTTAATTGTAACATTAGGAGCTCTAAAAATAGCACTTTCTATGAACTTTTGATACACAGCTGTGTGTTTACACTCTGAGAGAGATGGGGATTTTTTTTATTTCCTGGCTCAGGTTGATTTATGACCTGAAAATTGAGAGCATGGACTGGACATGTTACATTGTCTATTGATACAGCTGCCGTAAGTTCCTCAGTATGTTCAGCTACCTCATAGCATTATTCGCTCATATTTCCTAAGTTACAAAACACTGTTTAATATCAGCCAACAACCGAGGAAATATCCCTGGTCCCAGATAAATAAAGAAAAGAAGGAAATATGACTAAATTCTTGAAAATTAATGAATTTTTGTTGCATTATAAGAGATCACAACTCAAACAATGAAAAGAAAAAAATCCAACACCAAGGGAAACAAATTCAGCAACTAGGGGTCACCAGAAGTGGTACGTTTGAAGGTAAACGGAGAGGGGAAATGTTTGACTACGGCAAACTGTCAAATTTTGACAAATTTATACCATGATGAGGTAATTTTTACGATGGTACATAATCTTCAATTTATCTTAGGTTAAAAATATAATATCCTGTGTGTTACAGAGGCCTCATTATGAGGGATGTAAAGAATAGTGACACTATGACCTTCCAGGCATGTCGTAAGAGGCGACTAAGGAGGTTGATCGATGGTTTGACAAGCTGTCATTGTAAAAAGCATTGTTATAAAAACAGAGCCATAGATTTTAGAAAGCAGTGATCTCTGCAATATGTGCCATTTTGGCACGCAAGGTTTCTGTTTTTGAGATTGTGGTTCTGCCCTATGTGCCGTCTTCGGCTCGAAAGGACAATAGATAGATAGATAGACATAATCTAGTGTTAAGACACCATAAGACAGATTCTTAGAAGTAACTCGAAAGAAGGATAGCTTCAATTATTTGAAAACTTTGGGCACATTTGAGTTCTTTTTCTTCTTCTTCTACTTTTTTAGCTCCCAGTGGAGCATAGGTCTTCAACAAACACTTTCCAAGTCGTTCTGTTTTTTGCCATTCTTTTAAGAACATTCCATGTCTTCCCCATCATCTTCATCACTGCTTCTATGTGTCTTCTCCAAGAATTCCTTGGTCTTCCTCTTAGTCTTTTCCCCTGGGGATTCAGAAAAAGGGCCTGTTGTGTAATACTCTCAGTTGGCTTCCATAGTGTGTGTCCTATCCAGCGCCATCATCTTCACTGTATCTCTTTATCCACTGGTGTTTGACTGGTACATTTCCATAATTCTATGTTAGTGATTTTGTCCTGCCATTTCCATCCTTTTATTCTGCGTAAGCATCCATTAATGAAAGTCTGTATCTTTGTGATTGTCAATTTTGTTGTTCTCCATGTTTCACAGCCATATAATAGGACCGCCATAACATTTGAGTTGACAATTTTATTTTGTATTTAACCTAATGCCTTAAAAAAAATAAAATAAATAGTTGAGTTGACAGATTATATTTGTTGCAAAATAGACAACTCTATAGCACTCAGATGACCACCTCAGCATGTACTTAGCATGAAGCTGGTCTTCCGCACACTTTCTTATTCTTTCTTAACTTCATCTTGAGCCCATTCAGGTGTCGAGGAAGATATCAAAGATGGAGAGAGAGATGATCACCAATGCCAATCGGCATGGCACTTGATTTTGATTATACTCTTATATTCACTTTGTAAAAATAATGACCTCAAAATTAAAAATGATTCAATTCAACAGTTTGTCACACGCGATTGCTCTTTTCTACCATGAACTTATCTAACTGTTCCTGCTGGTGACCCTTTGATGAGTCATTGCGGCCTTTTGTGTTTTTTTTTTTTATTACACAGAGGCATCATAAAGAATGTGACAGTCACAGCAGTGTTAGATTGTGACAACTTTTAGTTTTATATAACCCAAAGAACCATAACTATTGTCAAGAGCTCATGATCAACCGTCTATCAACCCAACCAGCGAAAAACCTGAATTAAAATAGAATTTTCAGCCCAAGAACCGGCAGCTTGAAAATTTGTTACCCGGAGATGATTTTATGCTTTTTTTTGCATTTTGTCAGGTATTTTATTTCAATTTATGCTTTTTTTGCATTTTGTCAGTTATTTTATTTCAATTTATGCTTTTTTTTGCATTTTGTCAGTTATCTTATTTCAATTTATGCTTTTTTTTGCATTTTGTCAGTTATTTTATTTCAAATTATGCTTTTTTTGCATTTTGTCAGGTATTTTATTTCAATTTTAGAGTACACGAAATCTGAAAATGATAAAATATGTTACTTACGTTTACAATAATACTCTAGACAAGAAAAAGCATTATTTTTCCCCAGTTTCAGTTTTCATTTGAGATGTAAATTTTACGACAGTTTCATGAAAACATAACTTATAGAGAGGTATCAGAATCTCAGTGACTGAGTGGTTTGTGTGCTCGCTTCCTGATCAAAAAGGTGCAGATTCAATCCCCAGAAGTAGCAGGGTTTTTTTTTCAGACCAACAGGGCTCTGGGGTTCACCCAGTCCCTAAAAATGGGTACCTGAAATTTTTCTGGGAAGTAAAGGTCGCTGGGCACGATACCGACCATATGGGGGACTGATTGGTATCAAGGCAAGACGCCGGCCTTGAGACAGAGCTGTTGTGGTTCAAATCCTGGCTACACCAGTTGGGATTTTTATTTATGATTTCTCTCTGTGGCAACCACACCTGGTCTCAGCAGCGAGGCCCGGCTTGATGCGTCAATTACTCATCAACGGAAAAAATAAGAGTAGCTCCGAAGTCAGAGTTATCTGCCTCTGCGGTGAGGGACCCCTGTGCACACGGCTGCCAGGGAAAAATGGATTAACACGCAAAATTCAGTTCCTACTCTCTAGGGACTTCGTCAGAGGTAAAAGCTGGCGAACGAAAAAAAAAAATACCGACCACATCACCCAAATATGTGCCGTGGTCATAGAAAAATATAGTCACAAACACCATATTCCCCATACATCTAGTAAGGAGTGGAGGGAATCTTCACTTTTCTTTTTTTTTTTAACTCTATCCTTACGGAAGCTTTTTCTCAATGCAGCGGTACAGATTTCAGAGACAAAATTGTACATGGTTTTAAGAATCAATCTACATATTTATATTTATCTAACATATTATATATGAATTATTACATAATTAAACAAGAAAAAGAGTTCTTAAATGTTACGTAGAGCCAGTCTTAACATATGGATGCGAATCATGGACAATAGGATAACAGACAAGAAAATCACTGGAGTCTGTAGAAATGTGGTTTTACAAAAGAATGTTGAGAATACGTTTGACAGCTAAGAAGAGTAATGAAGATGTTCTGAGAGAGGTCAAAGCAAAAAGAGAGCTAATTTCCAATATTAGGAAGAAACAATCATCATTTCTGACCATGTAATGAGAAGAGAACAACTGGAATACATTGTAACAACTGGAAAAATTGAGGGACGAAGAGATAGAGGGAAGCAAAGAAAAAAATAACAGACAGCTTAAGATAATGGCTTGGCAGAAGGTCGACAGCAGAAATGATAAATAGCTGTCAAGATCGAAAGTTGTGGAGAGACATGATCACCTACGCCAGCAGGCCCATTACTTGATGATGATGATGATGATTACATAATTGAACAAGGTATTAGATTTCATCAATACCAAGATGATACAAGACATATAAAAAGAATATCGTTTGATGACAGTTCCCACCAATCAAATTGAGAGTTATGCACAATGCGGCTAAATGTATGCGGCTGAAATCGGCATGGCACACACTGCAGCGAAACGTACGGAAGGAGTTAACAGAGAGGCGTCATAATCTAGTGTTAACAAAAAAATTGACAGAATAAGAAGATCAAAGATTAAGAAAATAATAGAGAAGACAAAGATATAAATAATTAGCCGGGAAACATTTTTATGGATCAAAACGATCATCAATAAAACACATACATGATGATGATGATTTTAAAACCAACAAACTACAGCTGAAGCTGTAAAATTTTGTGCCTTCAACTTTGAACTTTGTTTCAGATGGCCATTTTAACTCTAAAATATTATATGTGTTTACAATCCCTTAAGAAATTAACTCAAATATCACATCTGGGAAAACAACCAGACTAGACTACTGACGTTCGGACAACCCGTGTTCGATTCCCGCTGGGAGCAGTGTGAATTGTACTCGTGGTTGGTAAAAAAAAAAAATTTAAGAGCCCCGTCACACCAAGTGGCGTATATGGTGTTGGTGACCATAATTTTTACAGACCTTCGGCACATGATTTTTGGGGTAATGTGGTCGGTATTGCGCCCGTGCTGCTTTACTTTCCCAGAAAAAAAATCCGGTACCCATTACGGATTAAGGCTGGGTGAACCCAGAAGCCGTTGATCAGGATTGAACTCGAACTCTTGTCTTTTGTAGTCCAGTTCACCAACCACTGAGCTATCACTGCTCCCTACATTTTTTAGTAGTTTATCAATAAAATCTAAATTTGATGAAAACACAACATCAAGATTTGATCCTTTTACCTGAAGTTCATCGGCTTTGGCTCCATAAACTGCACCAACAGAGCATCTGTCTCAGTATTATCCACATCCATGGCAGCGGATAATGAATTAAGAAGTCAACATTCAGAATGCCGGAAGCAAATTATCAAGTAATTCAAAATGTAAAATAATTATTTTGCAATGTTATTTTTCCCCAAATATGTGGCTGCAGTTCGGAAACACCGTTGAAGAATGGACACATCCAGAGATATCCATTCCAGGTTAGGGAAGTTGAAGTGTATGTTCAAGCTGTCATTACTTATTTCTTTATTTTTATTTTTTTTATTTGGTCAGAATCATGCAGATACCAGAAGGGTTTGCTCAGTTTCAAACCAGATGGGAGTGTTTGAGTGTGAATCAGCAAAGACTAGGCATCATCAAGTGACATGAGGGGTGGGGTAGAAGGGGATTTAACCAAAACAAAAATGTAAAACATTCAAGGTGACGTATTTGGTTACTGCACCAGTGGGGACAGACGTCACGATACTGCATGCAACAGGCAATTCATCTGCATGCACTCACATCAATACAGCAAAGATAGAAACATCCAAATCAACCTGGAATTAGAAACATATAATTAACAAACATATAATTAACAAACATATAATTAACAAACATATAATTCATCAGCATCATCATCATCGAGTGCCGTCTCCACAACGAAGGTTGGCTACCATGGATCGCCACTCCACTCTATTTCTTGCTTTGATGGTGCAGGTTGTCATAGATTGACTTGTCCATCTTTTGATGTTACTCGTCCATGTTAGTCTTGGTCTGCCTCTGCCTCTTTTACCTTGTATTATCCCTTCCAATATTAATTTTAGTAGGCTGTTGTGTCTTTTAACGTGCCCCAAAAATTTCATTTGTCTTGTCTTAGTTGTATTTAGTAGTTCTCTTTTTATTTTTAGTTGTTTTAAGACTTTATCATTTGTTTTCTTTTCTTTCCATCCAATTCTACCTATTCTTCTATAAATCCACATTTCAAAGGCTTCAATTTTCTGTTCTGTTTCAAACATATAATTAACAATTAAATATAACATTTTAAAATATGAATAATAAAATTAATACATTTAAAAAAATATAGACTATAAAAATAATTGTGATATCACCATAGTAAAAAAATTAAGTTGCTCCGATTTATTTAATCCACAGCAATTGGGTGATTAGTGGTAGCCTCCATCAGTCATAGTTGACTGGATTTTGCAGCACCCCTAGGAAATATTTTTTTGTCTTTTCATTCGCCGTGTATTCTCTTTTTCTATGAATCTGTCTGCTTCTTGCTTGAGTTGGAGCTTTAGAGTGTGTTTTCAAATAGTGTGGTCTTTAG
Organism: Megaustenia siamemsis; assembly: GCA_032433765.1. Lineage (NCBI taxonomy): Eukaryota > Metazoa > Mollusca > Gastropoda > Stylommatophora > Ariophantidae > Megaustenia > Megaustenia siamemsis. The sequence continues at coordinate 8,970,919 of JAVIAB010000102.1, forward strand.
CTATCTTTTTCTAACATATAACTGTCTGCTGCAGGGTTTATGTTCAGTGTCTTCATGTCACATTTACACACATCTATAAATCTAAGTTTTGGAAATTTAAGGGGGTGTTACTCTAGGCAGAAAGATGCTAGACTAGGACTTTACAAATCAAATTATTATAATCATCAGCATCAAATACCATGCCTGCTGGCGTAGGTGATAATGTCTCTCCACAACTTTCGATCTTGACAATTATTTATCATTTCTGTTGTTGACCTTCTGCCAAGCCCTTTGCTTAAGCCGTCTGGTATCTTTTCTCTTTGCTTCCCTCTATCTCTTCGTCCCTCAATTTTCCTAATTGTTACAATATATTCCAGTTGTTTCCTTCTCATAACATGGCCGAAAAATTATGATTGGTTCTTCCTAATATTGGAGATTAGCTCTCTTTTTGCTTTGGCCTCTTTCAGAACGTTTTTATTACTCTTCTTAGCTATCTAATGTATTCTCAACATTCTTCTGTAAAACCACATTTCTACAGCCTCCAGTGATTTTCCAGTCTGTTGCCCATTGTCCATGATTCACATCCATATGTTAAGACTGGTTCTACATAACAATTAAGAACTCTTTTTCTTCTTTCTATTGTCAAAAATGGATTGCGCAGTATCTTTCTCATTTTCTGGAAAATTGCTTTTTCCTGAGCTATTCTGCATCTCACCTCTGTTGTACATCTATCTCACCTCTGTTGTACATCTACCATCTCACCTCTGTTGTACATCTACCATCTGAGGTTAACAATGTTCCCTGATATTTAAATTCATTTATCTTTTTTAAATATTGTTCCATTTGTTTTTATTGTGCATTGGGTGAAGTCGTTTTTTCTTGCTACCATTACTTATGTCTTTTTGCTGATATTAAGTAATTATGCTATTAATATAAAGAGTCCTTACAAAAAGAACTAACAATGACTCAAAGAGCCATAAACAAACGCTATGAAAACGCCAGATTAAGAGGAAGACCGAGAAAGAGATGGATAAAGAGAATACTAGAGTCACTAGGAGGGATAACACCAGAAGAGGTTAACAGAAGAGTAAAAAGAATCGCAGATTATATCCCCCCTCAACGCCAACGGCAATAGAGGAAAGATAGAAGAAGAAGAAGAGAGTCCTTTATTGTTGTCACTAGTCTATGACATAGCTACAACATCTGTGCCTTAAAGCCCAACACATCCTTATCAGAATGGGTACATCTGCTTAACAATTGTGCCCAAACAACAACCCTTTATTTTGGCCAAACTGTTTCAGCTTTTAACTACAATGGGTTCCTTAATGTGCATTAATGCATATGGGACCTCCTGTTTTTCGCTGTTTTGCAACTGGGCTAGACACCGGATCTCACTACCTTGAGTTCAGGGCAGGGCAAAGCCATGGATTGACAGTAAAAAAATATCCAATACCTTCTCAAATAATTATGAAAGACAGATCAAAATGAGGTGTGCAGACCCATGCCATGATTGTTAGGGGAAATGAGTGATAGAGAAAGAAAGAGTGAGAGAGAGAGAGAGAGAGAGAGGGGAGGGATTTATAAGGTTTGCAGTCAGATACAACTGATTTTTGAGGGGGCTGGTTAATTTAGAGGTATGACATTGGCCTCATGACAGGAGGGACCCAGAGACTCAAATACCACCAAAAATGGTCGTGGTTTTTCAAAAATAGGAAAAATTCATCCGGTGGTTTCTTTATGACGCTACCCTACCTCAATCTCTTAGGTAGTAAGATCTCCTGTCTAGCCCAATTGAATAACGGCAATAAAGAGGAGGTCCTGTGTGCACTCGTACATTTTAAAGATCTTTTCGCAGTTAAAATAGAAAAGTAAAGTAAAAAGAAGTTAAGAGCCCCGTCACGCCAAGTGGCATATAGGGAATATGGTGTTAGTGACCATAATTTTTATAGACCTTCGGCACATGATTTTTGGGTACCCATTTTTTTTTTTACGCCAGCTTTTACCTCTGATGAAGTCTCTAGAGACTAAGAACTGAATCTTGTGTGTTAATCCATTTTTCCCTGGCAGCCGTATGCGCAGGGGTCTCTCGCCGCTAAGGGAAGATAACTCCGTCTTCAGAGGTACTTATATTTTTTCCATTTATGAGTAATTCTGGCCGAAGACAGCACACAGAGCATAAATCATAACTCGTTTGGCAATTCACTGCGAGGTTTTTTAGGTCTTGTTCTATTCTGAAGCCCAGAGTTGAGCCAGCTCCATTGATTGCAGTCAGGATTCAGTAACAGAAAATGTTGCCCTGTGGTGGCTTAAGTTGACAGCCCCAGCAAGCATGAAGAAAACAAGATTCTCCATCTTAAAATGGAATCTCGAATGAAACATCCATGATAAGCAAAGTAGATAGTTCTAAATACTGAGGCAGTCTTACAACATAAGACAACAAAAATAGCAATGGAAATATGCTCAAGATGCAATAAAGCATGCCTGGTTATTGATCAAGTAATTACAGGTCAACAAATAATCACACAAAAATAAAAAAAGAGCACCTTTAACACAACTTGCAACTGTGCTATCAATGACAAACTTGGACACTGGATCAATTAATTAATAACAATATAAAATGTGTCATAAGGTTACATCTTATACAGAAATATATTCATTGATATAGTGCCAAAGATGATTGCTCAAGAATAATCATGAAAGGAAACTAGTCACCACAGAGAGTGACCAGAAAAGATAATTAGAAATGATGTAAAGGAGAGTTTGGGCATTGAGTTATTAAGTTTCTTGCGGGTCATCATCATTGCACACTGAACATGTCCATAGGTGCTCAGATCCCCTCCTTAGCAAGTCCTGCAGTGTCCAGCGACTGACAACTCCAGTTCTGTGTTGGTTGATAAGTCTTCTTATACATCTACTGAGTTTCTTATTTCTGGCTGTGCCCATCATAACTCCCATATCTTTCATTCCAAAGGAGTGACGTGGATTCATGGTTGTCGAAGTCCTGTGCCCTTCCCACATCTTGAGGGAATTGATGATGTCTGCCCAATCCATTGGTAGACCATCTTCAATGAGAGCACAACTAGCCAACCTGTCCGCTCTTTCATTTCCCCGTACTCCCGCATGTCCAGGGACATAGACAAAGGTGACCATTGAATCAATTCTAAACTACATACAGAGACTTAAGAAAATGTCATGGCTTGCTCATTTGAAAGAGAAAAACCAAGAAATTCTATCCATACAAAAGATATATTAAAAAAGAGCTAGTGGGCGTGTAAGAAGACTAATCAACTAACACAGAACTGGAGTCGTCAGTCGCTGGACACTGCGGGACTTGCTGATAAGGGGATCTGAGCACCTATGGACATTTTCAGAGTGCAATGATGATGACCCGCTAATAACTCAATGATGATGACCCTCTAATAACTCACTAACTCAATGATGATGACCCGCTAATAACTCAATGATGATGACCCTCTAATAACTCACTAACTCAATGATGATGACCAGCCAATAAATCAATGATGATTACCCTCTAATAACTCACTAACTCAATGATGATGACCCGCTAATAACTCAATGATGATGACCCTCTAATAACTCAATGATGATGACCTGCTAATAACTCATGATGATGACCTGCTAATAACTCAATAACTCAATGATGATGACCCTCTAATAACTCAATAACTCAATGATGATGACCTGCTAATAACTCAATACCTCAACGATGATGACCCTCTAATAACTCAATGATGATGACTCTCTAATAACTCAATGATGATGACCCTCTAATAACTCAATGATGATGACCCTCTAATAACTCAATGATGATGACCCTCTAATAACTCAATGATGATGACCCTCTAATAACTCAATAATGATGACCCTTTAATAACTCAATGATGATGACCCTCTAAAAACTCAATGATGATGACCCTCTAATAACTCAATAACTCAGTAACTCAATATTAAAAAAGGAGATAAAAGAAAACCCCATGGTAGACAAAGAGTGAGATGGAGTGACAACTTCTGAGAAATGCTACAACAATGTCAAATGACAATGGTTGAAGCTACAAGAAGAGCAAGAGATAAGAAAGAAGCACAATATTCACAAACATTTCCTATAAAACAATCTGAACTATTATTTAATCTTTAGCTCAAATGGGAAACATTTTTTGAAAAAAAAATTAATAAATAAATAAAGCATGCTGAAGACAGATGCACTGAAGCTGTAAGGTGAAAGACAATTCAATGGTGAACAAAGATGATAAACAGACTGTTACATTGAAGAAGCATAGAAGCATCTAGTGAGGTACGTACACTCCTACAAGGTATGGTGAAAGCTTTACAAATATAGAACACAACAAAATACTGACGTTTCAGCCTACATGCAACCTTCCTCAGAAAATGAGAACACAATCGAACATTAAAATAATAAAGATAACTCTACTTGAGAAACATAGGACTGGAGAATAAAGGCTGCATGTCAAGTGTAATAGTCACACACACTCACACACATACAAATTCAGGTCAGGGTTTTTTTTTATTTTTATTCCATCCACCGTCCTTTTCTTGTGATATTCAGTACTATTTATAACATATCTTCTGCTATTTCATTAATCCATCCATTTTAAGGTCTACTTTTCATTTTCAATCTTCATTGTTACATAATGAATAATCTACATTTATTATTTAAAAAGTTTAATGCTTTTAATCAGAGCTATTACATTCTCTAATAGAGATGGGTGGCAAAAAACACTACAAGCGCAATGTGATGTCTAACGGCACAGGAAGGACCAAGAATTTATCATCATCATCAAGTACCATGCCTGCTGGCATAGGTGATCATGTCTCTCCACAACTTTCAATCTCGATGGCTATTTATAATTTCTGTTCTTGACCTTCTGCCAAGCCATTCTCATATTCTGTCTGGTATCTTTCTTCTTTGCTTACCTCTATCTCTTCATCCCTCAACTTTACCAGTTGTCACATTATATTCCAGACAAGGGGTAGGGTTCGATCCCTACCGACAGCTTCTGGGTTCACCCAGCTTTAAATGGGTACCGGATTTTTTTCTGGGAAAGTAAAGCAGCACGGGCGTAATACCGACCACATTACCCAAAAAATCATGTGCTGAAGGTCTGTAAAATATAGGGTCACTAACACCATATTTCCCTATACGCCACATGGCGTGACGGGGGTACTTTACTTTTTTTACATTATATTCCAGCTGTTCCCTTCTCATTACATGGCCAAAAAATGATGATTGTTTTTCCCTAATATTGGAAATTAGCTCTCTTTTTGCTTTGGCCACTTTCAGAACGTTTTCATTACTGTTTTTAGCTGTCCATGGTATTCCCAACATTCTTCTGTAAAACCACATTTCTACAGTCTGTAGTGATTTTCTTGTCTGTTGCCCTTTTGTCCATCAAGAATTACATTCTCTGTAATGTTATGCATATATTTTAACATATAACACTGTGGAATTCATGTAAAAGATAAGATGGTTAAAAACATCACACCTATTAAAAAAATATGAACAGTTTGACAACAAAAGCTCTGCATGCTTATTATGGGATAACCTTCTTACCTCCTGGCATACTACGTACAGTTTCTTCCATGCTTACATTGGCAAAAACACAGAAAAATAAACATATGAGTTTTTAGTATACGTACATCATTATCATCATCATGGAGTGCCATCTCCGCATCGAAGGTTGGTTACCATGGAGCGCCATTCCACTCTGTCTCTTGCAGATTTTCATAGGTTGACTTGTCCATCTTTTGATGTTGCTCGTCTATGTTAGACTTGGTCTGCCTCTGCCTCATCTACCTTGTATTTTCCCTTCCAATATTACTTCTAGTAGGCTGTTGTGTCTTTTAACATGCCCCAAAAATTTCATTTGTCTTGTTCTAATTGTGTTTAGTAGTTCTCTTTTTCCATGGCTTTCTTTGGAATGTTACGTGATGAGGCTCCAATCTCTTTCATGGTGGTCTGCCATATTCATCTTTCATGTTCTGAATATGCCTCATGTGTACCACAGACATAGATGAGACGATTAAAAACGATGGTCATATGTTGGACATGTGATGAGAAGAGATAATAACCAAATAGCAAAGCAAGCCCTCATGTGGGAAACAACAAATAAGAGAAAAAGAGGAAGACCCAGAGAGATGCTGAGAAGAACATTAATGAGAGAGGCAAGAGCGGCAGGAATCAGCTCCCTCAATGAGATAGAGCTGCTCGCACAGAACAGAGACAAATGGCAAGATTTGATAAAATATCTTTAAAAGAATTGAAAACTATCTATCTATCTATTGACCTTTCGAGCCGTAACCGGCCCATAAGGCATAGACCAAGATACACCTTCTCCTATATGAATTTTTGTTCTAGCAGTTTTCTTTTAAAGATATTTTATCAAATCTCGTCATCTGTCTCTGTTCTGTGCAAGCAGTTCTATCTCATTGAGGGAGCCGACTCCTGCTGCTCTTGCCTCTCTCATCAATGTTCTTCTCAGTGTCTCCCTGGGTCTTCCTCTTTTTCTTTTACCTGTTGTTTCCCATATGAGGGCTTGCTTTGCTATTCGATTATTATCTCTTCTCATCACATGTCCAACGTATGACCATCGTCTTTTCTTTATTACTGAAGATATTAGTGGTTGAATGGCGATTTCTCTAATTTCCTCGTTTGTTTTGAATTCGTTCCATGCTATACCAAGTATTTTCCTTAGACATTTATTTTCGAAATGAATTGAAAACTGCTAGAACAAAAATTCATATGAAGGGGTATCTTGGTCTGCGCCCTATGGGCCAGCTATGGCTCGAAAGGTCGATAGATAGATAGTACCACACACTTTGCTGTTTTCTCTTTCTAGGTCGTTGATCATTTCTGATTCTTCTGCCCCATCCACCGTCACAGACTTTTCGCATCAACTTACGTACATCATTACGTACATCAACCCACCAATAGAAGTACATATTTAGAAAATAAGTGTTTATTTGCTCTCCATTGTGAGAATTATTTTATTTTAGTACTTTGATCTAAGACTGTTTATGTTGACCTAGTTTCTTAAAAAGGGTACCAGAGATCTTTTATCAGGACATTAGTGTAGGTCTAACGTTCTGAAAGAGGCCAAAGCAAAAAGGGAGCTAATTTCCAATATTAGGAAGAAACAATCATTATTTTTTGGCCATGTAATGAGAAGGGAACAGCTGATATATTGATTGTAACAACTGGGAAAATTGAGAGATGAAGAGATAGAGGGAAGCAAAGAAAAAAGATACCAGACAGCTTAAGAGAATGGCTTGGCAGAAGGCCAACAACAGAACTGATAAATAACTGTCGAGATCGAAAGTTGTGGAGAGACATGATCACCTACGCCAGTGGGCCCGGTACTTGATGATGAGGGTAGGTCTATCAAGCAATTGGAGTACATGATGATCGTTATACTTGTGAAGAAGCACAAAATGAAATGGTTTTGCCATGTATCTCGGTCACCTGACCTGGCAAAGATAATTCTATGATTACCTGTGAAAGGTGAAAAGATAAGCAGAGAAAAGGATGAGAAGATAACATCAAAAGAATGAACAGACCTTGACTTCACAGAGAATGACAGAAGATAGAGAGATACAGAGAAGGTTGACAGAGTCTATCAGTGGTGACCCAATGACTCCCAAGGTATGGGATGAAGAAGGAAATGATACAAGGATGTTTGGTCTAATACTGACCACATCACTCACAAATGTGTTGACAGAGTCTGTCAGTGGTGACCTAATGACTCCCAGGGCATGGGATGAAGAAGGAAATGATACAAGGATACTTGGTCTAATACTGACCACATCACTCACAAATGTGTTGACAGCATTGACCAAAAAAATAATAAAACAAAAGGTAACAATGACCATTGCTACAATTTGTTAACATGGCCAGAGAATAGAGACATGAAATGTAAATGAAAAATATCTTATGTAACAAATCTATGTCAATAGAAGTGAGATAGAGAGTTCATCGGTGCTATATAGAACCAATTCTGACCTATGGAAGTGAATCATGGATAGTAGGCAAACAAATGAAAAGACGATTAGAGGACACAGAGATGTGATTTCTCAGAAGAATGTTGGGAGTTCCCTGGACAGTTAAAAGACCAATTAGGAAATTCTCAAAGAGGCCAACACAAAAGGGGAACTCCTAGGAAACATCAGAAAGAAACAATCAACATTTTTCGGGCACATCATGAGAAGAGGAAAGTTGGAATACTTGGTTACAACTGGCAAAATAAAAGGAAAGAGAGAAAATACTGGATAGCTTGGTGTCATGGCATGGAAGATAGTCAACAACAGAACTGATACAATGCACTGTGGATAGAAGATTGTGGAAGGGCATGATCGCCTACACCAACGGGTATGGCACATGATGATGGAGAATAGAGGCTGCATGTCCAGTGCTGTCATAATGAGGTTTTTAGGTCAGAGTTTTAACACACATTCAGGAGGCGAAGGCATGTCTCACAGCAGCAGAGCTGGACGTTGTCAGCGACCCACAGCTGATGGCTTGTACCAGGATTGGTGAACCAGAACCATCCAGACTCTGCTCCACCTCTCCGTGGTGCCTCCAGTAACAGACTAACCTGTCTAGTCTGACCAAACGAGTAGGGATTGAAGAGGGAAGACACCCATACTCAAAAATGTGCTGAAATCGGATGTGTTGGGCCGAAAGGCACAAACATCACAGTTACACTGCAAAACACAAAACAACATAGACACGCCCACTTAACGTCCTTTTAAGGGCGGATGACAAAAAGGTGTACCCCTTTAGTCATCGGGCGAACTATCAACACACATTCACCTTATCAGGAGAATGACAAGTCACCCAACCAATCACCTGCTTCTCTGCATTAACACTATACTCGCTAAGTACCATAAGGCACGACAGATGTTGTTCCCCTTCTTGTTCTCCTTAGCACTCACCCATTAAGCAGACACAGAAGTATTGTGTCGCTAGTTTAAGCCAAAGCCATGATCTCTCTCTGCCTTTTAGCCTGACACATACGTCTTCAGCTTGGGCAGATTTTGCTTCAGAATTTTGCAAGGACAGTGGCCATTTTGGCCTACTCTTTCCAACTTTTAACTGTTAAGAGTTCTTAAATGTCCATGAGTGCTCCTGTTTTTGCCATTATTCAGAGGGTTAGACATCGGATCTCACTACCCAGAGACCAAGGAAGGGTAAAGCCATAATAAAATATGGATCCAATTTGAAAAATTCCCACTGCTTTTGGCGGGATTCAAACTTGAGACCTACTTATCCGGAGGCCAACATCGTACTTCAAGACCACCCAAATGAACACCAACAACTGGACAGGAAAGTGGGGAATCATAGGAGGAAGAGTCCTATGATTCCCTGAATTATCGCCTTGGAAGTTTCCCTGTATAATAATATTCATTTATTATTATTTGTCTCCTGGACAGGAAAGTATTTGGCCGAAACCCACATTGCTACACAATAGAAAAGAATGAAAGACGATTATGAACAAATTATAAAGTGATGCCCAAAAGGCTTGTAGAAAGGCTAAGAGTCAAGCAGAGCAAACCAAATAGAACAAAAGTCATTAAAAAAAAAAAGAGACAAAGTCATTGTCAGAGCAAACCAAATAGCACGAAAGTCATAAAAATAGAGACAATATCATGATCACAGTAAACCAATTAGCACTAAAGTGATAAAAAAAGAGACAATATCATGGTCACAGCAAACCAATTAGCACTAAAGTGATAAAAAATAGAGACAATATCATGGTCACAGCAAACCAATTAGCACTAAAGTGATAAAAAATAGAGACAATGTCATGGTCACAGCAAACCAATTAGCACTAAAGTGATAAAAAATAGACACAATATCATGGTCACAGCAAACCAATTAGCACTAAAGTGATAAAAAATAGAGACAATATCTTGGTCACAGCAAACCAATTAACACTAAAGTGATAAAAAATAGAGACAATATCATGGTCACAGCAAACCAATTAGCACTAAAGTGATTAAAAATATGTCATCAATGTCATGTTTACAAAATAAAATTTCATGTCACTCTTCCTAGGGTTGAGCCGCGATAGCTCAGTGGTTAGTGAACTGGACTACCACGGACAAGGGGTAGGGTTCGATCCCAACCGGCGGCTTCCGGGTTCACCCAGCCTTAAATAGGTACCGGATTTTTTTCTGGGAAAGTAAAGCAGCACGGGCGTAATACTGACCCCATTACCCCAAAAATCATGTGCTGAAGGTCTGTAAAATATGGGGTCACTAACACCTTATTTCCCAATACGCCACTTGGCGTGACGGGGGTACTTTACTTTTTACTTCCTAGGGTTGGTGTTTTCCACTTGGACAAGAGCAATTTCAGTGGCAGAGTCATTAGCACACTCACTTCCTAACTAGAAGGGTCCAGATTCATTTCTCAAAAGAGGTGGATTTTTTTTCATCATGATAAATCTCTGGGTGTTCACCCAGCCTCTAAAAATAGGTACCTAAAGTTTAGTGAACTGGACTACCACGGACAAGGTAATTTTTTCTGAGTGCTAACACATACTTATTTGTTCTATTATTCCCTATTATCGCCTCGGAAGTTCCCCATATAATAATATTTATGTATTATTATTTGTTACCAGTATATAACCACTGGGAACTACTATTCGTGCTGTTTCGTCCAATAAATGTTTGTCTACAACACAAGTATTCAGCCTACTGGGAGATACTTGCATTAATAGGAAAGTACAAATATACAATTTATTTCCGGTCTGTGATCGTTACCCTATGCTATAGTCATTGAGAGCGCCTTTCGTGGAAGACACTACTACAATAGCCAATTTTTAGTTGGCTGAGTGGCAGTGTGCCAAGCGTTCGGCTTCTCGTGGCAAGGCGCGGTGCCAGGGAGTACGGGTTCGATCCCACTTCGGACCATATATTGTTCTTCGTTTTTTTCTGTTGTTGTTTGTCTGTTAATTTTTCCGAGTGCTAACACATACTTATTTGTTCTATTATTACCTAAAGCTTACCTGGGAAATAAAGGCAGCCTGGCATACGCGAATCACATCAGTCAAAAATGTGCCATATGTCATAGAAAAGTATGGTCACTAACACCATATTCCCCATACACCTAACAAGGAAGGGGAGGGAACTTTACTTGAACAAGAGCATCAAACAGATAAGACTTTTCTCAGGAGACAAATAATAATAATAAATGAATATTACTATAGAGGCAAACTTCCGAGATAATCAATAACAGAAAAATAAAACAAAGAACAATATATGGTCCTAAGCAGGATGAAACCCGTACTTCTAAATACAGATACACAAATCATTCTTCAGTCATGATTGTAGCCCTATGCTGTAGCCATGAGAGCACCTGCATGAAAGACATTGCCAATGATGGCTAATTTTTTAGTTCGCCGAGTTGGCAGTGTTCGCTAGCATTTGGCTTTTTGTGGCAAGGCGTTGTGCCAAGGAGTACGGGTTCGATCCTGCTTAGAACCATATATTGTTTTTCTTTTCTGTTGTTTCTCATTTTTTCCGAGTGCTATAAACATACCTCCTCCTCTGAATAGATTTTTCTCAACATCTTTAGTTCTTCTTCTACCATTCACTTCCCTGTGGAGCATAGGTCTTCAACAAAAACTCTCCAACCTGTTGTTTCTTGCAATTTTTTGTTAAGATCATCCCATGTCTTCCACATCATCTGCATCTCTGCTTCCACCTGTCATCTCCAAGAATATTTTGGTCTTCCTCTTTGTCTCTTCCCCTGAGGATTCCAAAAAAGGACCCATCATATAATACTCTCAGTTGGCTTCCGCAGTCTGTGTCATACCCAGCGCTGTCATCTTCATTGTATTCCTTTGTCCACCGCAATTTGACTGGTACTTTTCCATAATTCGATGTTAGTGATTTTTGTTCTGCCATTTCTATCCTTTCCATGTTTTTAGTTAATTTTATAATTATTTTTTTAATGTAGTATATTTTTTTATTTCGTTTTTCATCACAGAAGGTTTGTCTAAGCCAAGTCTTTCAAATAACATCAAATTGTTTTGTGTTGTTTATTACCTAAGTAAGTCTGCAACTTGATGCTTTCATTGCACTGGGAGGCATATGGAAATCCAAAGAAACTAGGTTAAATACTAAAATAAATCTGCAACATGATGCTTTCATTGCACCGGGAGGCATATGGAAATCCAAAGAAACTAGGTTAAATATTAAAATAAAAATTTTCCACCCAATGTTAAGGCGGTCCTATTATATGGCTGTGAAACATGGAGAACAACAATATTGACAATCACGAAGATACAGACATTCATTAGTGGATACTTGCGCTGGATGAAGGGATGGAGGTGGTGGGACAGGATCGCTAACATGGAGTTATGGAAATGTACCAGTCAAACACCAGTTGATAAAGAGATACAGCGAAGATGATGGCGCTGGATAGGACACACACTACGGAAGCCAACTGAGAGTATTACATAACAGGCCCTTTTTTGGAATCCCCAGGGAAAAAGACAAAGAGGAAGACCAAGGAATTCTTGGAGAAGACAGATAGAAGCAGAGATGAAGATGATGGGGAAGACATGGAATGATCTTAAAAGAATGGCAAAAAACAGAACGACTTGGAAAGTGTTTGTTGAAGACCTATGCTCCACCGGGAGCTAAAAAGGTAGAAGAAGAAGAAGTCTGCAACTACATCATTGCATCCATATTTTTTGTATTACAGCAAGTTAGTGACATAATCAGATGGTAGATGTACAACAGAGGTGAGATACAGAATGGCTCGGGTAAAGCAGCTTTCCAAAAAAATGAGGAAGATACTTTGCAATCCATTTTTGACAAAAGAAACAAGAAAATGAGTTCTTAAATGTTATGTAGTGCCCGTCTTAACATATGGTATCATCAAGTACCATGTCTGCCGACATAGGTGATCATGTCTCTCCACAACTTTCTATCTACACAGTTATTTATAATTTCTGTTGTTGACCTGCTAAAGCCTTCTCTTAAGCTGTCTGGTATCTTTTCTGTTTGCTTCCCTTTATCTCTACGTCCCTCAACTTTCCGAGTTGCTACAATATATTCCACCTGTTCCCATCTCATTACATGGAAAAAAAATAATGATTGTTTCTTTTTAATATTGGAAATTAGCTCCCTTTTTCCTTCTGTCTCTTTCAGGACGTTTTCATTACTCTTCTTAGCTGTCCATGGTATTCTCAACATTCTTTTGTAAAACCACATTTCTACAGCCTCCAGTAATTTTCTTTGTCTGTTGTTCTATTGTCCATGATTATTATATTATAATAGCCACAAATATAAATAAAGATAGTGAATAGTCAGTCAGTAGTCACTAAGCCAATAGTGACTGATGATGACAGTCAAACATCAAACAAAAGGCAAGCCACAACCTCATCATCTCATGTAATACTACACAGTGTACGCAACTAACACAACAGTAACATGATTACTACTATCTCCTGACACTAAGTCAACTAAAAGTTGACACTACACTACTGTCACTACACGTAACACAGTAGAGTTGCATTCACAGTAACACCATAACTCAGTGTGTAGTCAGTGTAGAAGTCAGACTCTACTCAGCAGACAGTGTGTAGTGCAGACAGTGTAGAAGTCAGACTCTCCTCAGCAGACAGTGTGTAGTGCAGACAGTGTAGAAGTCAGACTCTCCTCAGCAGACACAGTGTGTAGTGCAGACAGTGTAGAAGTCAGACTCTATTCAGCAGACACAGTGTGTAGTGCAGACAGTGTAGAAGTCAGACTCTCCTCAGCAGACAGTGTGTAGTGCAGACAGTGTAGAAGTCAGACTCTATTCAGCAGACACAGTGTGTAGTGCAGACAGTGTAGAAGTCAGACTCTCCTCAGCAGACAGTGTGTAGTGCAGACAGTGTAGAAGTCAGACTCTATTCAGCAGACACAGTGTGTAGCGTAAACAGTGTAGAAGTCAGACTCTCCTCAGCAGACACAGTGTGTAGTGCAGACAGTGTAGAAGTCAGACTCTATTCAGCAGACACAGTGTGTAGTGCAGACAGTGTAGAAGTCAGACTCTATTCAGCAGACACAGTGTGTAGTGCAGATAGTGTAGAAGTCAGACTCTGTTCAGCAGACACAGTGTGTAGTATAAACAGTGTAGAAGTCAGACCCTATTCAGCAGACACAGTGTGTAGTGTAGACAGTGTAGCAGACAGACTCTACTCAGCAGATACAGTGTGTAGTATAACAGTGTAGAAGTCAGACTCTATTCAGCAGATACAGTGTGTAGTGTAGACAATGTAGAAGTCAGATTCTATTCAGCAGACACAGTGTGTAGTGTAGACAATGTAGAAGTCAGACTCTATTCAGCAGACACAGTGTGTAGTGTAGACAGTGTAGAGTCAGACACTATTCAGCAGACACAGTGTGTAGTGTAGACAATGTAGAAGTCAGATTCTATTCAGCAGACACAGTGTGTAGTGTAGACAGTGTAGAAGTCATACTCTATTCAGCAGACACAGTGTGTAGTGTAGACAGTGTAGAAGTCATACTCTATTCAGCACACACAGTGTGTAGTATAAACAGTGTAGAAGTCAGACTCTATTCAGCAGACACAGTGTGTAGTGTAGACAGTGTAGAAGTCATACTCTATTCAGCAGATACAGTGTGTAGTGTGTAGTGTAAACAGTGTAGAAGTCAGACTCTACTCAGCAGACACAGTGTGTAGTGCAGACAGTGTAGAAGTCAGACTCTGTAGTGTAGACAGTGTAGAAGTCAGACTCTATTCAGCAGACACAATGTGTAGTGTAAACAGTGTAGAAGTCAGACTCTCCTCAGCAGACACAATTAATTATGTGTAGTGTAGTGCAGACAGTGAGACAGTGTAGAAGTCAGACTCTATTCAGCTGACACAGTGTCAAGTGCGGCGTACGTCAGACTCTCCTCAGCAGACACAGTGTGTAGTGTGTAGACAGTGTCACTCTTATCTACTCAGCAAACACAGTCCGGCGTGACTTGAGTGACTGAAGAATACACTACTAATTACAGTTCAGTTACTTGAGTTACTACTTAGTTACTTAACTCAACTATGGTTATGATGTTGTTATCAGTGTCTATAAAATAGGAGCGATGCATTTTTAAGATCAATATCACCCAGTAATAACTAAATTGGCGTTTAACTAACTATGATACGATTGTATTATTTAAAAAAGAAAATACCTTTCCAGCGTAATTATTTGCTTAAATAAGAGACGACGAATGTTTGGCAACTTCTCTCTTGTTGACTGTCGGTTGTCTATTGATACGATTAACGGATGTGTTATCTCTACACAGAAATTGTTCAAGTAGACCAAAGAGCGTGGTAATGTTACTATTATCGTGGACGGTTAGTCGTGGCATCGGTAATTATATCATCTTCATTATCATGTGGAAACTGTGGAGGAAAAGGCTGAAGCCAATAATAGAATTACAGTTAAGCGATTCTCAATTGGGGTTCCGAATAAAAAAGGATGTGCTGACGCTCTAATCACCTTGAAACAGCTAGCAGAAAAGACGACAGAAAACAATCAAAATGTTTACAAAGCTTTCATTGACCAGGAAAAAAGCATTCGATTTGGTAAACACAAACAACTGTGGGAAATACTAACAACATATGGAGTAAGCCAACATTTAACCTGCCTAATTAAAAGTCGTTACATCGACAGCAGCTGCGCAGTCAGAACAACAGCAGGTTACACAGACCACTTCGATGTTAGATCAGGTGTAAAGAGGTGCGTACTATCCACCCTACTGTTTACATCAGTGACTATAAATGCAAGAAAGCCATCCTATCAGAGACAAAGGAGACCAACAAGCTTCTATTGTGATCAAACACTAATACATGAGAAAATAGAAGACCCACAAGAACAATTTAAAAGACTCAAAAGCACAGAACAAAGTCATCATCATGATGTGCCATACCGGTTGGCGTAGGCGATCATGTCCTTCCACAATCTTCTATCTACAGTGCATCGTATCAGTTCTGTTCTTGACTGTTTTCCATGCCATGACACCAAGCTATCAAGTATTTTCTCTCTTTGTCGTCCGCGATCTCTCTTTCCCTTTATTTTGCCAGTTGTAACCAAGTATTCCAACTTTCCTCTTCTCATGATATGCCAGAAAAATGTTGATTGCTTCTTTCTGATGTTTTTTAAGAGCTTCCTTTTTGTGTTGGCCTCTTTGAGAACTTTCTCATTGGTCTTTTTAGCTGTCCAGGGAGCTTTCAACATTCTTCTGAGAAATCCCATCTCTGTGGCCTCCAGTCGTCTTTTCATTTGTTTGTCTACTGTCCATGATTCGCTTCCATAGGTCAGAATTGGTTCTATATAGCACCGATGAACTCTCTTTCTCATTTTTATTGACATAGATTTGTTGCATAAGATATTTTTCATTTTCTGAAATGCTATTTTGGCCTGAGCTGTTCTACTTTTTTATTTATGTGGTGCATCTCCCATCTGATGTTATTATTGTGCCCAAGTATTTGAAACGTTGCACTTGTTTCAGATTTGTCTCGTTTATTTTTATGCTGCATGATGGTGATGATTGTTTCTTCGATATAACCATTACTTCTGTTTTCTTACTATTCAGACTGAGACCTTTCTTGTTGCTTTCTTTTACTATTATGTCTATCATTTCTTGTAGCTCGTTCTCTGTCTCAGCTATTAAGACTGTGTCATCCGCATATCGCAAATTATTTATGTTGTGACCGTTGACTTC
This sequence comes from Megaustenia siamemsis, assembly GCA_032433765.1. Taxonomy (NCBI): domain Eukaryota; kingdom Metazoa; phylum Mollusca; class Gastropoda; order Stylommatophora; family Ariophantidae; genus Megaustenia; species Megaustenia siamemsis. Next base: position 8,987,662 of record JAVIAB010000102.1, read on the forward strand.
AATTCCTTTTTTGTCTACTATTGATCTCATAATATATTCGTGTAAAGTGAAAACAAATCCGGCGACAGAACACAGCCTTGTCTGACTCCTTGTTTTATATATTGGAATTGTCCTTTAATTCGTATAGCTGCTGTTTGTTGCCAGTACATGTTTTTGCCAGCACAAAGTAAAACATGAAAATCAACAGGAACAAAATATAAGTCATGAATATCGTAAAAGAGAAACAGAACATTAACATAATTATAGACGGCAGACAACTAAAACAAGCAGAGAAATTAAAATACCTAAGAAGTCTAGTGACAAACGACAACTCACAATCAGCAGAGGTAGACTCAAGATGGAACAAAACTTGTCAAATCATTGGACAACTATCACCACTATTTTCCAACAAGGAAATAACTCTAGAGGCAAAACGGGCACTCTACAATACAATCTTCATCTCAACGTTGTGCTACCAATGACAGACCTGGACTCTAGGCTTAAGAACAAGAGAAATAGTATCTAATGTGAAGAGTGTGTTAGACGAATGACATTTTTTTTCGACCACGAGCTTATGACGAAGTCCCTAGAGACTAGGAATTGAATTTTGCGTATTAATCCGTGTTTCCCTGGCAGCCATGTGCACATGGGTCCCTCGCCATACAGGCACAAAACTCAGTCTTTGGAGATACTCATATTTATCCCGTCCATGAGTAATTTACCCGGGCCTTGCTGCTGAGACCAGGGGTGGTTGCCGCATAGAGAAATCATACATAAAAATCCCAACCAGTGCAGCCGGGATTTGAACCCTCAACCTCTCTGTCTCAAGGCCGGCGTCTTGCCTCGAGACCAACCAGTCCCCCAGGCGAATGACATGAAATAGCCTCAGAGCAAAAGACCGCAAATTATATCTCCCCTCGACGCTGAAAGGTAAATGAGGAAGGAAAGAAGAAGAAAATCATCATCCTGTTGTATGACAGTTGGCGTAGGCGATAACGCCCTTCCACAACTCTCTGCCCATATTGCATTGTATCAATTCTGCTGGTTGCTTTCTGTGCCATGGCACTAAGCTATCTAGTATCTTCTCTCTTGGATGTCATGTTTTCTGTGCCATGGCACTAAGCTATCTAGTATCTTCTCTCTTGGATGCCATGTTGTCTGTGCCATGGCACTAAGCTATCTAGTATCTTCACTCTTGGATGTCATGTTTTCTGTGCCATGGCACTAAGCTATCTAGTATCTTCTCTCTTGGATGTCATGTTTTCTGTGCCATGGCACTAAGCTATCTAGTATCTTCTCTCTTTGATGTCATGTTTTCTGTGCCATGGCACTAAGCTATCTAGTATCTTCTCTCTTCGATGTCATGTTTTCTGTGCCATGGCACTAAGCTATCTAGTATCTTCTCTCTTCGATGTCATGTTTTCTGTGCCATGGCACTAAGCTATCTAGTATCTTCTCTCTTCGATGTCATGTTTTCTGTGCCATGGCACTAAGCTATCTAGTATCTTCACTCTTCGATGGCATGTTTTCTGTGCCATGGCACTAAGCTATCTAGTATCTTCTCTCTTGGATGTCATGTTTTCTGTGCCATGGCACTAAGCTATCTAGTATCTTCTCTCTTCGATGTCATGTTTTCTGTGCCATGGCACTAAGCTATCTAGTATCTTCTCTCTTGGATGTCATGTTTTCTGTGCCATGGCACTAAGCTATCTAGTTTCTTCTCTCTTGGATGTCATGTTTTCTGTGCCATGGCACTAAGCTATCTAGTATCTTCTCTCTTGGATGTCATGTTTTCTGTGCCATGGCACTAAGCTATCTAGTATCTTCTCTCTTCGATGTCATGTTTTCTGTGCCATGGCACTAAGCTATCTAGTATCTTCACTCTTCGATGGCATGTTTTCTGTGCCATGGCACTAAGCTATCTAGTATCTTCTCTCTTGGATGTCATGTTTTCTGTGCCATGGCACTAAGCTATCTAGTATCTTCTCTCTTCGATGTCATGTTTTCTGTGCCATGGCACTAAGCTATCTAGTATCTTCACTCTTGGATGTCATGTTTTCTGTGCCATGGCACTAAGCTATCTAGTATCTTCTCTCTTGGATGTCATGTTTTCTGTGCCATGGCACTAAGCTATCTAGTATCTTCTCTCTTTGATGTCATGTTTCTGTGCCATGGCACTAAGCTATCTAGTATCTTCTCTCTTCGATGTCATGTTTTCTGTGCCATGGCACTAAGCTATCTAGTTTCTTCTCTCTTGGATGTCATGTTTTCTGTGCCATGGCACTAAGCTATCTAGTATCTTCTCTCTTGGATGTCATGTTTTCTGTGCCATGGCACTAAGCTATCTAGTATCTTCTCTCTTGGATGTCATGTTTTCTGTGCCATGGCACTAAGCTATCTAGTATCTTCACTCTTCGATGGCATGTTTTCTGTGCCATGGCACTAAGCTATCTAGTATCTTCTCTCTTGGATGTCATGTTTTCTGTGCCATGGCACTAAGCTATCTAGTATCTTCTCTCTTCGATGTCATGTTTTCTGTGCCATGGCACTAAGCTATCTAGTATCTTCTCTCTTGGATGTCATGTTTTCTGTGCCATGGCACTAAGCTATCTAGTATCTTCTCTCTTGGATGTCATGTTTTCTGTGCCATGGCACTAAGCTACCTAGTATCTTCTCTCTTGGATGTCATGTTTTCTGTGCCATGGCACTAAGCTATCTAGTATCTTCTCTCTTGGATGTCATGTTTTCTGTGCCATGGCACTAAGCTATCTAGTATCTTCTCTCTTCGATGTCATCACGCTTTCTTTGTATTTTGTCAGTTGTCACCAAGTATTTCACCTTTCTTCTTCACATGATGTGCTAGAAAAATGTTGATTGTTTCATTCTTTCTTATGTCTTTTATGAGCTTTCTTTTTGTGTTGGCCTCTTTTGAGAATTGTATCGTTGGTCTTTTTAGCTGTCCAGGGAACTTTCAACACTCTTCCGAGAAATCCCATCTTTGTAGCCCCTTTAATTGTCTTTTCATTTGTTTGTCTACTATCCATGATTCACCTCCATAGATCAGAATTGGTTCTGTATTCTATAAGACACCGATAAAAAAAGAGCTCTTAAATGTTATGTAGAGTCAGTCTTAACATATGGATGTGAATCATGGACAAAAGGACAACAAACAAGAAAATCACTTTAGTCTGTAGAAATGTGGTTTTACAGAAGAATGTTGAGAATACCATGGACAGCTAAGAAAGTTAAGAAGAGTAATGAAAACGTTCTGAAAGAGGCCAAAGCAAAAAGAGAGCTGATTTCCAATATTAGGAAGAAACAGTAATTATTGTTTGACCATGTAATGAGAAGACAACAGCAGGAATATATTGTAACAACTGGACAATTTGAGGGCCGAAGAGATAAAGGGAAGCAAAGAGAAAAAATACCAGACAACTTAAGAGAATGGCTTGGCAGAAGGGCAACATCAGAAATGATAAAAAAACTTTCGAGATCGACAGTTGCGGAGAGACATGATCACCTGCGCCAGCAGGCATGGTACTTGATGATGATGGTGATGATAACACCGATGGGCTCTCTTTCTCACTTCTATTGACTATAGACTTGCACAAGACGTGCTTCATTTTCTGAAATGTTATTTTGGCCTGAGCTATTCTACTTTCCATATCTATGGAACATCTTCCGTTTGATGTTATTATTGTGCCCAATTATTTGACGCTCTGTACTTGTTTCAGATTTGTCCCGCTTATTTTTATGTTGCATGGTATTGATAAGAAAGGTCTCAGTCTGAATAATAAGAAAACAGAAGTAATGGTTATATGGAAGAAACAATCACCACCATCATGCAGCATAAAAATAAACGAGACAAATTTGAAACAAGTGCAACGTTTCAAATACTTGGGCACAATAATAACATCAGATGGGAGATGCACCACAGAAATAAAAAGCAGAATAGTTCAGGCCAAAATAACATTTCAGAAAATGAAAATATCTTATGCAACAAATCTATGTCAATAAAAATGAGAAAGAGAGTTCATCGGTGCTATATAGAACCAATTCTGACCTATGGAAGCGAATCATGGACAGTAGGCAAACAAATGAAACGAAGATTAGAGACCACAGAGATTGGATTTCTCAGAAGAATGTTGAAAGTTCCCTGGACAGCTAAAAAGACCAATGAGGAAGTTCTAAAAGAGGCCAACACAAAAAGGGAGCTCTTAACAAACATCAGAAAGAAGCAATCAACATTTTTCGGGCACATCATGAGAAGAGGAAAGTTGGAATACTTGGTTACAACTGGCAAAATAAAAGGAAAGAGAGATCGCGGGCGACAAATGGCAAAATAAAAGAAAAGAGAGATCGCGGGCGACAAAGAGAGATGAAATACTGGATAGCTTGGCGTCATGGCATGGAAAACAGTCAACAACAGAACTGATACGATGCACTGTAGATAGAAGATTGTGGAGGGACATGATCGCCTACGCCAACCGGTATGGCACATTATGATGGTATTGATGAGTGTTACTTCTATATGACCATTACTTCTGTTTTCTTACTATTCAGACAGAGACCTTTCTTGTTTCTTTCTTTCACTATAATATCATTTCTTGTCATTAATTCTCGGTCTCTGCTATTATAAGACCGTGTCATCTAGGTAATTCATCATCATCATCATCATCATCAAGTACCATGCCTGCTGGCGTAGGTGACCATGTCTCTCCGCAACTGTCGATCTCGACAATTATTTATCATTTCTGTTGTTGACCTTCTGCCAATCCATTTTCTTAAGCCGTCTGGTATCTTTTCTATTTGCTTTCCTCTATCTCTGCGTCCCTCAATTTTTGTCCAGTTGTCACAATATATTTCAGCTGTTCCCTTCTCATAACATGACAACAACATGGTGATTGTTTCTTCCTAATATTGCAAATTAGTTCTCATTTTGCTTTGGCCTCTTTCATAGCGTTTTCAATAATCTTCTCAGCTGTCTATGGTATTATCAACATTCTTCTGTAAAACCACATTTCTACAGCCTCCTCTGATTTTCTTGACTATTTTTCTTTTGTCCATGATTCACACCCATATGTTAAGTTTGGTTCTACATAACATTTTATAACTCGTTTTATTTTTTTCCATTGTCAAAAACAAATTGCACAGTGTCTTTCTTATTTTTATTATTTTTTTTTTTGGGAAAGCTTCTTTTGCCTGAGCTATTCTGCATCTCATCTCTGTTGTACATCTACCATCTCACCCCTGTTGTACATAAACCATCTCACCTCTGTTGTACATCTACCATCTCACCCTGTTGTACATAAACCATCTCACCTCTGTTGTGCATCTACCATCTCACCCCTGTTGTACATAAACCATCTCACCTCTGTTGTACATCTACCTCTCACCCCTGTTGCACATATACCATCTCACCTCTGTTGTACATAAACCATCTCACCCCTGTTGTACATCTACCATCTCACCCCTGTTGTACATCTACCTCTCACCCATGTTGTACATCTACCATCTCACCCCTGTTGTACATCTACCTCTCACCCCTGTTGTACATCTACCTCTCACCCCTGTTGTACATAAACCATCTCACCTCTGTTGTACATCTACCATCTCACCCCTGTTGTACATAAACCATCTCACCTCTGTTGTACATCTACCTCTCACCCCTGTTGTACATCTACCATCTCACCCCTGTTGTACATAAACCATCTCATCTCTGTTGTACATCTACCTCTCACCCCTGTTGCACATATACCATCTCACCTCTGTTGTACATAAACCATCTCACCTCTGTTGTACATCTACCTCTCACCCCTGTTGTACATCTACCATCTCACCCCTGTTGTACATAAACCATCTCACCTCTGCTGTACATCTACCATTACAGGTTAACATTGTTCCCAGGTAATTAAATGCATTTAACTGTTTTAAAATTGTTCTACTTGTCTTTACTGTTCATTGCATTGATGTCTTTTTCTTTGTTGCTACTATTTATTCTGTCTTTTTGTTATTGAGGCTGAATCCTTTACTTTCCTTCTCTTCTTCTGTATTATCATCATACATATGTTAAATATCAATGTTGAGTTATAAAGAAATGCAACTAAAGCATCAGTAATAAATAGCTGTGACTATAGCGCGTCACAAAGTGAAAATAAAAATGTACTTATTATTAGAGTATATGTGAACTAGAAAGTTGTCGATGGTGGAGGAAATAACAACTCGCCACAGCTGGTACTTGATCGAGCCTCGTGTTTTTGTTGCACATGAATGATCGTCAGCATGAGCACTCGTGTTCTGCTAATTGTTGAATGTGTTTACAACTAACGAGGCTATGCTGAGGGCCTGACAGTGACCTGAGTTGATTAGTTCATGAGAAAGGGTCAAAGTCTGGATTATATTAATTTTGAATCCTGGAATTGTTATGAGGTGCGTAACAAAAAAATAAATAAAAACAAAGAAAAATTGATTATCCAATGTGAAAATCATAGAACAGATCAAATTAAAACCATACTTTAAGTATATATAAATAACCAGTATGGTTCTGGACATTTGAGAATAATGGAATGAGAAAAAACAACATCGAAGGCTTTCTACTTCAACATATCAGGACAGAGAACAAAAGCGAGATCAAGAGAAAGATGGATAAACGACATATACAAGAACTAAATCATTTCTATTCAAACAACGTCGAGAAACGCGCAAGAACCACATTACATCTAATAGGGAAGTGACTAAAAATAACAAGAAATACAACTACAGATGCTATATTATAGATTTATCATTCCTCCTACAGCACTTTAAAACAACAGTAGACGGACAAAGGAAAGAATGAATGGATATTGTACACAAATAAGAGTAGGGAAAACGGCATTGGAATATCACAGGTGAGTTTAATGTGCATTTGTTTTCTTTCTAGTTAATATAAATTTGTTTTCTTTCTAGTTAATATACATTTTGTTTCTTTCTGGTTAATATACATTTGTTTTCTTTCTAGTTAATATAAATTTGTTTTCTTTCTAGTTAATATAAATTTGTTTTTTTTCTAGTTAATATACATTTGTTTTCTTTCTAATTAATATAAGTTTGTTTTCAATCTAGTTAATATAAATTTGTTTTCTTTCTAGTTAATATACATTTGTTTTCTTTCTAGTTAATATAAGTTTGTTTTCAATCTAGTTAATATACATTTGTTTTCTTTCTAGTTAATATACATTTGTTTTCTTTCTAGTTAATATAAATTTGTTTTCAATCTAGTTAATATACATTTTTTTCTACTTTTATATACATTTGTTTTCTTTTTAGTTAATATACATTTGTTTTCAATCTAGTTAATACAAATTTGTTTTTTTCTAGTTTTATATACATTTGATTTCTTTCTAGTTAATATACATTTGTTTTTTTTTTCTAATTTTATATACATTTGTTTTCTTTCTAGTTAATATAAATTTGTTTTCTTTCTAGTTAATATAAATTTGTTTTTTTTCTAGTTTTATATACATTATTTCTGTCTAGTTAATATAAATTTGTTTTTTTTTCTAGTTTTATGTACATTTGTTTTCTTTCTAGTTAATATAAATTTGTTTTTTTTTCTAGTTTTATATACATTTGTTTTCTTTCTAGTTAATATAAGTTTTTTTTTCTAGTTTTATGTACATTTGTTTTCTTCATGTTTATTACACATTTCTGTTCTTCGAATGAAGGGATGAGAATCCTTCTATATGTTCTTGAGTGAAGGGATGAGAATCCTTCTATATGTTCTTGAGTGAAGGGATGAGAATCCTTCTATATGTTCTTGAGTGAAGGGAAGAGAATCCTTCTATATGTTCTTGAGTGTAGGGATGAGAATCCTTCTATATGTTCGTGAGTGTATGTTCTCGAGTGTAGGGATGAGAATCTTTCTATATGTTCTTGAGTGTATGTTCTTGAGTGTAGGGATGAGAATCCTTCTATATGTTCTTGAGTGAAGGGATGAGAATCCTTCTATATGTTCGTGAGTGTATGTTCTTGAGTGTAGGGATGAGAATCTTTCTATATGTTCTTGAGTGTATGTTCTTGAGTGTAGGGATGAGAATGCTTCTATATGTTCTTGAGTGTATGTTCATGAGTGAAGGGTTGAGAATCCTTCTATATGTTCTTGAGTGTATGTTCATGAGTGAAGGGATGAGAATCCTTGTATATGTTCTTTAGTGAAGGGATGAGAATCCTTCTATATGTTCTTGAGTGTATGTTCATGAGTGAAGGGATGAGAATCTTTCTATGTGTTCTTGAGTGTATGTTCATGAGTGAAGGGATGAGAATCCTTGTATATGTTCTTGAGTGAAGGGATGAGAATCCTTCTATATGTTCTTGAGTGTATGTTCATGAGTGAAGGGATGAAAATCCTTCTATGTGTTCTTGAGTGTATGTTCATGAGTGAAGGGATGAGAATCCTTCTATATGTTCTTGAGTGAAGGGATGAGAATCCTTCTATATCTTCTTGAGTGTATGTTCATGAGTGAAGGGATGAGAATGCTTCTATATCTTCTTGAGTGTATGTTCATGAGTGAAGGGATGAGAATGCTTCTATATGTTCTTGAGTGTATGTTCATGAGTGAAGTGATGAGAATCCTTCTATATGTTCATGAGTGAAGGGATGAGAATGCTTCTATATGTTCTTGAGTGTATGTTCATGAGTGAAGGGATGAGAATGCTTCTATATGTTCTTGAGTGTATGTTCATGAGTGAAGTGATGAGAATGCTTCTATATGTTCTTGAGTGTATGTTCATGAGTGAAGGGATGAGAATGCTTCTATATGTTCTTGAGTGTATGTTCATGAGTGAAGGGATGAGAATCCTTCTATACGTTCTTGAATGAAGGGATGAGAATCCTTCTATATGTTCTTGAGTGTATGTTCATGAGTGAAGGGATGAGAATCCTTCTATATGTTCTTGAGTGAAGGGATGAGAATCCTTCTATATCTTCTTGAGTGTATGTTCATGAGTGAAGTGATGAGAATGCTTCTATATGTTCTTGAGTGTATGTTCATGAGTGAAGGGATGAGAATGCTTCTATATATTCTTGAGTGTATGTTCCTGAGTGAAGGTATGAGAATCCCTCTGTATATTCCTGAGTGAAGGGATGAGAATCCCTCTGTATGTTCCTGAGTGAAGGGATGAGATTCCCTCTGTATGTTCCTGAGTGAAGGGATGAGAATCCATCTGTATGTTCTTGAGTGAAGGGATGAGAATCCCTCTGTATGTTCCTGAGTGAAGGGATGAGAATCCCTCTGTATGTTCCTGAGTGAAGGGATGAGAATCCCTCTGTATGTTCCTGAGTGAAAGGATGAGAATCCCTCTGTATGTTCCTGAGTGAAGGGATGAAAATCCCTCTGTATGTTCCTGAGTGAAGGGATGAGAATCCCTCTGTATGTTCCTGAGTGAAGGGATGAGAATCCCTCTGTATGTTACTGAGTGAAGGGATGAGAATCCCTCTGTATTTTCTTGAGTAAAGGGATGAGAATCCCACTGTATGTTCCTGAGTGAAGGTATGAGAATCCCTCTGTATGTTCCTTAGTGGAGGGATGGGAATCCCTGTGTATGTTCCTTAGTGGAGGGATGGGAATCCCTCTGTATGTTCCTGAGTGAAGGGATGGGAATCCATCTGTATGTTCCTGAATGAAAGGATGAGAATCCCTCTGTATGTTCTTGAGTGAAGGGATGAGAATCCCTCTGTATGTTCCTGAGTGAAGGAATGAGAATCCCTCTCTATGTTCCTGAGAGAAGGGATGAGAATCCCTCCGTATGTTCCTGATTGAAGGGATGAGAATCCCTCTGCATGTTTTTGAGTGAAGGAATGAGAATCCCTCTGTATGTTCCTGATTGAAGGGATGAGAATCCCTCTGTATGTTCCTGATTGAAGGGATGAGAATCACTCTGTATGTTCTTGAGTGAAGGGATGAGAATCCCTCTGTATGTTCTTGAGTGAAGGGATGAGAATCCCTCTGCATGTTTTTGAGTGAAGGAATGAGAATCCCTCTGTATGTTCCTGATTGAAGGGATGAGAATCACTCTGTATGTTCTTGAGTGAAGGGATGAGAATCCCTCTGTATGTTCTTGAGTGAAGGGATGAGAATCCCTGTGTATGTTCTTGAGTGAAGGGATGAGAATTCCACTGTACGTTCCTGAGTGAAGGTATGAGAATCCCTCTGTATGTTCTTGAGTGAAGGGATGAGAATCCCACTGTATATTCCTGAGTGAAGGTATGAGAATCCCTCTGTATGTTCCTGAGTGAAGGTATGAGAATCCATCTGTATGTTCTTGAGTAAAGGGATGAGAATCCCACTGTATGTTCCTGATTGAAGGGATGAGAATCCCACTGTATGTTCCTGAGTGAAGGTATGAGAATCCATCAGTATGTTCTTGAGTGAAGGTATGATAATCCCTCAGTATGTTCCTGAGTGAAGGGATGAGAATCCCACTGTATGTTCCTGAGTGAAGGTATGAGAATCCATCTGTATGTTCTTGAGTGAAGGTATGAGAATCCCTCAGTATGTTCCTGAGTGAAGGGATGAGAATCCCACTGTATGTTCCTGAGTGAAGGTATGAGAATCCATCAGTATGTTCCTGAGTGAAAGGATGAGAATCCCACTGTATGTTCCTGAGTGAAGGGATGAGAATCCATCTGTATGTTCCGGAGTGAAAGGATGAGAATCCCTCTGTATGTTCCTGAGTGAAGGGATGAGAATCCATCAGTATGTTCCTGAGTGAAAGGATGAGAATCCCTCTGTATGTTCCTGAGTGAAGGGATGCGAATCCCTCTGTATGTTCCTGAGTGAAGGGATGAGAATCACTTTGTATGATCTTGAGTGAAAGGATGAGAATCCCTCTGTATGTTCCTGACTGAAGGGATGAGAATCCCTCAGTATGTTCCTGACTGAAGGGATGAGAATCCCTCTGTATGTTCCTGAGTGAAGGGATGAGAATCACTTTGTATGGTCTTGAGTGAAGGGATGAGAATCCCTCTGTATGTTCCGGAGTGAAAGGATGAGAATCCCTCTGTATGTTCCAGAGTGAAGGTATGAGAATCCCACCGTATGTTCTTGAGTGAAGGTATGAGAGTCCCACTGTATGTTCCTGAGAGAAGGTATGAGAATCCCACTGTATGTTCCTGAGTGAAAGGATGAGAATACCTCTGTATGTTCCTGAGTGAAGGGATTAGAATCCCTCTGTATGTTTCTGAGTGAAAGGATGAGAATCCCTCTGTATGTTCCTGAGTCAAGGGATGAGAATCCCTCTGTATGTTCCTGAGTGAAGGGATGAGAATCCCTCTGTATGTTCCTGAGTGAAAGGATGAGAATCCCTCTGATGTTCCTGAGTGAAGGGATGAGAATCCCTCTGTATGTTCCTGAGTGAAAGGATAAGAATCCCTCCGTATGTTCCTGAGTGAAAGTATGAGAATACCTCTGTATGTTCCTGAGTGAAAGTATGAGAATCCCTCCGTATGTTCCTGAGTGAAGGGATGAGAATCCCTCTGTATGTTCTTGAGTGAAGGGATGAGAATCCCTCTGTATGTTCCTGAGTGAAGGGACGAGAATCCCTCCGTATGTTCCTGAGTGAAGGGATGAGAATCCTTCCGTATGATCTTGAGTAACAAATTGAGTTACCTTCTGCTTGTTCTTGGGTAGAAAAACGAGGTACCTTTTCTATGTTCTTGAGTAGAAAAATGAGGTACCTTTTCTATGTTCTTGAGTAACAAAAGCAGATACCTTTTACTTTTTCTAGAGTAACAGCATTAGAAACCTTCCACATCAGTTTAGCAATAATACTTTAGTGTTTTGCTTTTATGTAAGTATCTTTCTGCTAATAAGAATGCCCCTATTTCTTCCACAATAAATTCAATTTAATTAGAAAGAACTGTGTCTTATGTTTCTATCGTTTGTGTGGTTAAAAATACAACATTTTATTCCGGAAACTCTCAAACCTGCCAAACTACCAAAATAGCACGTAGATGTACATATTTACACTAGCTAAATAATTTGACTACCCCTACTGTCTATTTGAATTTAAATATTTGGGAACTTTGTTAACCTCAGACGGAAGATGTACAACAGAGGTGAGATGCAGAATGGCTCAGGCAAAAGCAGCTTTTCAAAAAATGAGGAAGATACTATGTAATCCTTTTTTGACAATAGAAATAAGAAAAAGAGTTCTTAAATGTTATTTAGAGCCATCTTAAAATATGGATGTGAATCATTGACAATAGAACAGCAGACAAGAAAATCACTGGAGTCTGTAGAAATGTGGTTTTACAGAAGAATGTTGAGAATACCATGAACAACTAAGAAGAGAAATGAAAACGTTCTGAAAGAGGTCAAAGCAAAAAAAGAGATAATTTCCAATATTAGGAAGAAACAATCATCATTTTTTGGCCACGTCAATTAAAAGAGAACAGCTGGAATATATTCTAACAACTGGGAAAATTGAGGGATGAAAAGATAGAGGGAAGCAAAGAGAAAAGATGTTAGACAACTTAAGAGAATGGCTTGGCAGAAGGTCAACAACAGAAATGATAAATAACTGTCGAGATTGAAAGTTGTGGAGAGACATGATACCTACGCCAGCAGGCCCGGTGCTTGATGATGATGATGATGATGATGATACAATAAACAGCAGTTTAACTACAACAAAGGGCATATAACAAAGAGACGAAGCTGTTGTAGGAAGTCACAAAATATTCCAACTACCCAGTTGCTGGCGAGAAACATGATCCTCATCAAAGAAAAGAATGACCAAATAAAATCAACTGTTTCGAGATGATTTTTATAAATAGTTATAGTTGTAGCCTTCGCCAGTCATACATAATTTATATATCATCGACTATAGTAGTGTCCGTCAGTCATAGTTGACTATTGTATCCTCCGTCAGTCATAGTTGACTATAGTAGCCTCCGTCAGTCATAGTTGACTATAGCAGCCTCCGTCAGTCAAAGTTGACTATAGCATCCTACGTCAGTCATAGTTGACTATAGTATCCTCCGTCAGTCATAGTTGACTATAGTATCCTCCGTCAGTCATAGTTGACTATAGTATCCTCCGTCAGTTATACTTTAATATAGTAGCCTCTGTCAGTTATACTTGAATATAGTAGCCTCCATCAGTCATAGTTGACTATAGTTTCCTCCGTCAGTTATACTTGAATATAGTAGCCTCCGTCAGTCATAGTTGACTATAGTTTCCTCCGTCAGTTATACTTGAATATAGTAGCCTCTGTCAGTCATAGTTTACTATGGATTTTTCAGCGCCCCTGGAGAAATGTTATTTTTCTTTTCTTTTGCCGTGTCTTCTCCTGTTTTCTATGAATCTGTCTGCTTCTTGTTTGAGTTGGAGCTTTAGAGTGTGTTGCCAAAGATTGCGGTTTGCAGCTATGTCTTCCCATGTTGCAGGGTTTATGTTCAGAGTCTTCATGTCACGTTTACACACATCTATATATTAATCGGAGTTTTGGGTGCCCCCTATTTTTTTGCCATCTGCTAGTTGTCCATAAAGGATATCTTTTGGTATGCGGCCATCTCGCACACAAAGTAATTTGCAAAGTATTCGATGTTGTTTAAGCAGCGTGTAGATATTCGGGAGACCTCTGCGAGTAAGGACCCCTACATTTGTCACTTTGTCCTTCCAGGTGACACCAAGAATACAGCGCTGGCATCGCATATGGAATGCATTTAGCCTTCTCTCTTGTTTTGCATAAGATTCACTGTCATATACAATTATACTGTTGACGCGAGCGTTGTAAACTGCGGCCTTAACTCTTTCCTTATAGAAGCGTTTTCTCAGCGCAACGGAGATGTCATAGGTAACATTTTTCATGGTTTTAGAATCAATCTGCATATTTATATTTATCTAACAGATAACATATTATATATGAACTTTTAGATAATAGAACAAGGGATTATTTTTCACCAATACCAAGATGATACAAGACATGTAAATAGAATATGGTTAGATGACGATTTACATTAATCAAATTGAGAGTGACGCACTGTGCGGCGAAACGTATATGACCGAAATCGGCACGGCGCATGGTGCGTCGAAACGTATGGAATGAGTTAGTAACTAATATCACCAAAAAAAAAACAACGTTTGAAATGAAGAGAGTAAAGAAAACTATTTTTAAAAAGTACACACGCACAAAAGAACCAAGAACATTCTACTTTATTCAAAGCTTTCTTATCCCTTAAACAGAGATTAAAACAAAACCAATAAAATTAATAAACCCAAATAAACTCTAATAGTAAAAAAAAAAGTAAAGTACCCCGTCACGCCAAGTGGCGTATAGGGAAATATGGTGTTAGTGACCCTATATTTTACAGACCTTCAGCACATGATTTTTGGGGTAATGTGGTCAATATTGCGCCCATGCTGCTTTACTTTCCCAGAACAAAATCCGGTACCCATTTAAGGCTGGGTGAACCCGGAAGCCGTCGGTTGGGATCGAACCCTACCCCTTGTCCTTTGTAGTCTAGTTCACTAACCACTGAGCTATGGCGGCTCCCAATAAACTCTAATAATAGATTTAAATATCAAAGGGGAGGCGTAGGCGCGCCTCACAGCACCAGAGCTGGAAGTTGTCAGCGACCCACAGCTGATGGCTTGCGCCAGGATTAATGAACCAAAACCATCCAGACCTTGCTCCACCTCTCCGTGGTTTCTCTAGTAACAGACTAACCTGTCTAGTTTAGCCAAGCGAGTAGGGATCGAAGAGGGAAGACAACACGGTACTCAGAAATGTCGTGCTGAAGTCGGATGTGTTGGGCCGCAAGGCGCAAATATCACAGTTATACTGCAAACCACAACACAATGCAGACACACCCACTTAACGTCCTTTTAAGGGCGGATGATGAAGAGATACACTCCTTTAGTTATCGGGCGAACGCAAGCAAACAAGCAGGCAAATATCAAAAGGTAATGGTACCAGACTTGAATTGGCGTCTATTACCCATATGTGCTCAACCGCCTTTCCAGAAGTGTTTGGAGACTCCTGTCTAGTGTCGTTTCAAGCATCGTAACTCACGAGTGACGCGCCAGTCCTCACTCACCTTCCCAGAGTATGAACCCTGGTACCCATTTCTGCCAGCGGGTGGGTCGACCGCGGGAGGTTTTTTTTTTTTTTTTTTTTTTTTTAACCACGAGTACAGTTCACAAACCGTTTCTAACGGGAATCGAACACAGGTTGTCCGAACGCGGTGGCTAGTGGGTTATAAATTGTTATAATTTACTTGTTTTATATTTCATTTTTTTTTCTTTGACGTGGACATTTTTCAGGCACATCATGATAAAAGGAAAGTTGGAATTCGTGTCTACAACTGGCAAAATACATGGCAAGAGAGATCGTGGACGATAGAGAGAGAACATACTGGACAGCTGGGTGTCATGGCACGGAAAACAGTCAACAGCAGAAATGATACGATGCACTGTGGATAGAATGATCGCCTACGCCAACCGATATGGCACATGATGATGCAGATAACTCTTTCATTTTCTTAACATCAGGAATGTGAAGTTTTATCAGATTGTGTCCCTTATTCTAAACTTGTGTAAAATTCGACGTTCTTCAAGCGCAAGTGTAATAAAGAGAAATAAATTGGCATTATTATATATATCATAATTATTTCTTTGTTTGTTTTTTGTTTGTTTGTTTCTTTGTTTCTTTGTTTGTTTGTTTCATTCTTTCTTTTTTCATTCTTTCTTTCTTTCTTTCTTTCTTTCTTTCATTCTTTCATCTATATGCTGCAGCTGTATATGTTTCTTTTTCATTCGTTTTAATAGGGGCATTTGTTACTTTGTCTCAATTTACGCATCTATTTTCTTAATGAGGAAGATACTACTATGCATCCATTTTTTATAATAGAAACAAGAAAAAGAGGTCTTAAAAGTCATGTAGAGCCAGTCTTAACATATGGATGTGAATCATGGACAATATGACAACAGACAAGAAAATCACTGGAGTCTGTAGAAATGTGGTTTTACAGAAGAATGCTGAGAATACCATGGGCAGCTAAGAAGAGTAATGAAAACGTTCTGAAAGAGACCAAAGTAAAAAGAGAGCTAATTTCCAATATTAGGAAGAAACAATCATCATTTTTTGGCCATGTAATGAGAAGGCAACAGCTGGAATATATTGTAATAACTGGAAAAATTGAGGGACGAAGAGATAAAGGGAAGCAACGAGAAAAAATAACAGACAGCTTAAGAGAATGGCTCGGCAGAAGGTCAACAACAGAAATGATAAATAAACGTCGAGATCGAAAGTTGTGGAGAGACAGGATCACCTACGCCAGCAGGCCCGGTACTTGATTGATTGATTTTCTTAATGTTTACCTGTTAGGTGGTAGTGAATGTGCTGTGTCTCTAGTTGATGTCGTGTCTTCGTGTTAGGTGGTAGTGAATGTGTTGTGTCTGTAGTTGATGTCGTGTCTTCGTGTTAGGTGGTATGAATGTGTTGTGTCTCTAGTTGACGTTGTCTCTTCGTGTTAGGTGGTAGTGAATGTGTTGTGTCTCTAGTTGACGTCGTCTCTTCGTGTTAGGTGGTAGTGAATGTGTTGTGTCTCTAGTTGACGTCGTCTCTTCGTGTTAGGTGGTAGTGAATGTGTTGTGTCTCTAGTTGACGTCGTGTCTTCGTGTTAGGTGGTAGTGAATGTGTTGTGTCTCTAGTTGACGTTGTCTCTTCGTGTTAGGTGGTAGTGAATGTGTTGTGTCTCTAGTTGACGTTGTCTCTTCGTGTTAGGTGGTAGTGAATGTGTTGTGTCCCTAGTTGACGTTGTCTCTTCGTGTTAGGCGGTAGTGAATGTGTTGTGTCTCTAGTGGACGTCGTCTCTTCGTGTTAGGCGGTAGTGAATGTGTTGTGTCTCTAGTTGACGTTGTCTCTTCGTGTTAGGTGGTAGTGAATGTGTTGTGAGTGACTCTAGTTGACGTCGTGTCTTCGTGTTAGGCGGTAGTGAAAGTGTTGTGTCTCTAGTGGACGTCGTCTCTTCGTGTTAGGCGGTAGTGAATGTGTTGTGTCTCTAGTTGACGTTGTCTCTTCGTGTTAGGTGGTAGTGAATGTGTTGTGAGTGACTCTAGTTGACGTCCTGTCTTCGTGTTAGGTGGTAGTGAATGTGTTGTGTCTCTAGTTGACGTCGTGTCTTCGTGTTAGGTGGTAGTGAATGTGTTGTGTCTCTAGTTGATGTCGTGTCTTCGTGTTAGGTGGTAGTGAATGTGTTGTGTCTCTAGTAGACGTCGTGTTAGGTGGTAGTGAATGTGTTGTGTCTGTAGTTGATGTCGTGTCTTCGTGTTAGGTGGTAGTGAATGTGTTGTGTCTCTAGTTGACGTCGTGTCTTCGTGTTAGGTGGTAGTGAATGTGTTGTGTCTCTAGTAGACGTCGTGTCTTCGTGTTAGGTGGTAGTGAATGTGTTGTGTCTCTAGTTGATGTCGTGTCTTAGTGTTAGGTGGTAGTGAATGTGTTGTGTCTCTAGTTGATGTCGTGTCTTCGTGTTAGGTGGTAGTGAATGTGTTGTGTCTCTAGTTGACGTCGTGTCTTCGTGTTAGGTGGTAGTGAATGTGTTGTGTCTCTAGTTGACGTCGTGTCTTCGTGTTAGGTGGTAGTGAATGTGTTGTGTCTCTAGTTGAATGGTCGTGTCTTCGACATCTACCCCCCCCCCCCCAATCCGTCTTCAACACGGGTGAATTTGCTTAATGACAAATAATAATAAATGAATATTATTATAGTAAGGGAGCCGCGATAGCTCAGTGATTAGTGAACTGGACTACAAAGAACAAGGGGTAGGGTTCGATCCCAACCGACGGCTTTCGGGTTTACCCAGCCTTAAATGGGTACCGGATTTTTTCTGGGAAAGTAAAGCAGCACGGGCGTAATACCGACCACATTACCCCAAAAATCATGTGCTGAAGGTCTGTAAAATATAGGGTCACTAACACCATATTCCCTATACGCCACTTGGCGTGACGAGGGTACTTTATTTTACTTATTATTATAGAGGGAAACTTCCGAGGCGATAACGGGCTCGATCCTGCGTTGGTCCATATTTTTTTATGTTGTTGATTATTTGTCAATTTTTCCGAGTGCTGTAAACATACCTCTTCCTCTGAATTGATTCGTTGATTATCGCCTCGGAAGTTTCCCTCTATAATAATATTCATTTATTATTATTTGTCTCCAGCCTAAACCACTGGAAACTACTATTCGTGCTGTTTCGTCCTAAATGTTTGTCTGCAACGCAAGTATTCAGCCCTACCCTATCCGGGAGATACTTGTCTTATCAGGAAAAAAATACAGATGCACTATGTATTTCCGAGCGGTGATCGAGGCCGTATGCTATAGTCATGATAACACCTGTGCGAAAGACATTGCCTACGAAGCTAATTTTTAATTTAGCTGAGTGGCAGTGTTCCCTAGCGTTTGGCTTTTCGTGGCAAGGCGATGTGCTACTGAGTACGGGTTCGATCCTGCTTTGATCCATATTTTTTTCTGTTGTTGATTAATTGTCAATTTTTCTGAGTGCTCTTCCACTGAATTGATTCGCTTAATTTGCTGAACATTTTCTGCTTAGACAGCGGCCCTTCTACCGTATTCGACTCCGCGCACAAAATTGACAATCATGAAGATACAGATTTTCATTAATGGATGCTTACGCAGAATAAAAGGATGGAAATGGCAGGACAAAATCACTAACATAGAATTATGGAAATGTACCAGTCAAATACCAGTGGATAAAGAGATACAGCGAAGACAATGGCGCTGGATAGGACATACACTGCGGAAGCCAACTGAGAGTATTAAATAAGAGGCCCTTTTTTGGAATCCACAGAGGAAAAGACCAAGAAGAAGACCAAGGAATTCTTGGAGAAGACAGATAGAAGAAGAGATGAAGATGATGGGGAAGACATGGAATGATCTTAAAAGAATGGCAAGAAACAGAAAGACTTAGAAAGTGTTTGTTGAAGACCTATGCTCCACAGGGAGCTGAAAGTGTTTGTTGAAGATCTATGCTCCACAGGGAGCTGAAAGTGTTTGTTCAAGACCTATGCTCCACAGGGAGCTGGAAATGTTTGTTGAAGACCTATGCTCCACAACGAGTTGAAAGTGTTTTTGAAGACCTATGCTCCAGAGGGTGCTTAAAGTGTTTGTTGAAGACATATGCTCCACAGGGAGCTGAAAGTGTTTGTTGAAGACATATGCTCCACAGGGAGCTGAAAGTGTTTATTGAAGACATATGCTCCACAGGGAGCTGAAAGTGTAAGTTGAAGACCTATGCTCCACAGGGAGCTGAAAGTGTTTGTTGAAGACCTATGCTCAACAGGGAGCTGATAGTGTTTGTTGAAGACCTATGCTCCACAGGGAGCTGAAAGTGTTTGTAGACGATCTATGCTCCACAGGGAGCTGAAAGTGTTTATTGAAGACCTATGCTCCACAGGGAGCTGAAAGTGTTTGTTGAAGACATATGCTCCACAGGAAGCTGAAAGTGTTTATTGAAGACCTATGCTCCACAGGGAGCTGAAAGTGTTTGTTGAAGACCTATGCTCAACAGGGAGCTGATAGTGTTTGTTGAAGACCTATGCTCCACAGCGAGCTGAAAGTGTTTGTTGAAAACCTATGCTCCACAGCGAGCTGAAAGTGTTTGTTGAAGGCCTATGTTCCACAGCGAGCTGAAAGTGTTTGTTGAAGACCTATGCTCCACAGGGAACTGAAAGTGTTTGTTAAGACCTTTGCTCCACAGGGAGCTGAAAGTGTTTGTTCAAGACCTATGCTCCACAGGGAGCTGGAAGTGTTTGTTGAAGACCTATGCTCCACAACGAGTTCAAAGTGTTTGTTGAAGACCTATGCTCCACAGGGAGCTGAAAGTGTTTGTTGAAGACCTATGATCCACAGTGAGCTGAAAGTGTTTGTTGAAGACCTATGCTCTACAGGGAGCTGAAAGTGTTTGTTGAAGACCTATGCTCCACAGGGAGCTGAAAGTGTTTATTGAAGACCTATGCTCCACAGGGAGCTGAAAGTGTTTGTTGAAGACCCATGCTCAACAGGGAGCTGATAGTGTTTGTTGAAGACCTATGCTCCACAGCGAGCTGAAAATGTTTGTTGAAAACCTATGCTCCACAGCGAGCTGAAAGTGTTTGTTGAAGGCCTATGTTCCACAGCGAGCTGAAAGTGTTTGTTGAAGACCTATGCTCCACAGGGAACTGAAAGTGTTTGTTGAAGACCTTTGCTCCACAGGGAGCTGAAAGTGTTTGTTGAAGACCTTTGCTCCACAGGGAGCTGGAAGTGTTTGTTGAAGACCTATGCTCCACAACGAGTTGAAAGTGTTTTTTGAAGACCTATGCTCCACAGGGAGCTGAAAGTGTTTGTTGAAGACCTATGATCCACAGTGAGCTGAAAGTGTTTGTTGAAGACCTATGCTCTACAGGGAGCTGAAAGTGTTTGTTGAATACCTATGCTCTACAGGGAGCTGAAAGTGTTTGTTGAAGACCTATGCTCTACAGGGAGTTGAAAGTGTTTTTTGAAGACCTATGCTCCAGAGGGTGCTTAAAGTGTTTGTTGAAGACATATGCTCCACAGGGAGCTGAAAGTGTTTGTTGAAGACATATGCTCCACAGGGAGCTGAAAGTGTTTATTGAAGACCTATGCTCCACATGGAGCTGAAAGTGTTTGTTGAAGACCTATGCTCAACAGGGAGCTGATAGTGTTTGTTGAAGACCTATGCTCCACAGCGAGCTGAAAGTGTTTGTTGAAAACCTATGCTCCACAGCGAGCTGAAAGTGTTTGTCGAAGGCCTATGTTCCACAGCGAGCTGAAAGTGTTTGTTGAAGACCTATGCTCCACAGGGAACTGAAAGTGTTTGTTGAAGACCTTTGCTCCACAGGGAGCTGAAAGTGTTTGTTCAAGACCTATGCTCCACAGGGAGCTGGAAGTGTTTGTTGAAGACCTATGCTCCACAGGGAGCTGAAAGTGTTTGTTGAAGACCTATGATCCACAGTGAGCTGAAAGTGTTTGTTGAAGACCTATGCTCTACAGGGAGCTGAAAGTGTTTGTTGAAGACCTATGCTCCACAGGGAGCTGAAAGTGTTTATTGAAGACCTATGCTCCACAGGGAGCTGGAAGTGTTTGTTGAAGACCTATGCTCAACAGGGAGCTGATAGTGTTTGTTGAAGACCTATGCTCCACAGCGAGCTGAAAATGTTTGTTGAAAACCTATGCTCCACAGCGAGCTGAAAGTGTTTGTTGAAGGCCTATGTTCCACAGCGAGCTGAAAGTGTTTGTTGAAGACCTATGCTCCACAGGGAACTGAAAGTGTTTGTTGAAGACCTTTGCTCCACAGGGAGCTGAAAGTGTTTGTTGAAGACCTTTGCTCCACAGGGAGCTGGAAGTGTTTGTTGAAGACCTATGCTCCACAACGAGTTCAAAGTGTTTGTTGAAGACCTATGCTCCACAGGGAGCTGAAAGTGTTTGTTGAAGACCTATGATCCACAGTGAGCTGAAAGTGTTTGTTGAAGACCTATGCTCTACAGGGAGCTGAAAGTGTTTGTTGAAGACCTATGCTCTACAGGGAGTTGAAAGTGTTTGTTGAAGACCTATGCTCTACAGGGACCTGAAAGTGTTTGTTGAAGACCTATGCTCCACAGGGAGCTGAAAGTGTTTGTTGAAGACCTATGCTCTACAGGGAGCTGAAAGTGTTTGTTGAAGACCTATGCTCTACTGGGAGCTGAAAGTGTTTGTTGAAGATCTATGCTCTACATTGAGCTGAAAGTGTTTCTTGAAGACCTATGCTCTACGGGGAGCTGAAAATGTTTATTGAAGACCTATGCTTCACAGGGAGCTGAAAGTGTTTGTTGAAGACCTATGCTCTACAGGGAGCTGAAAGTGTTTGTTGAAGACCTATGCTCTACAGGGAGCTGAAAGTGTTTGTTGAAGATCTATGCTCTACATTGAGCTGAAAGTGTTTGTTGAAGACCTATGCTCTACAGGGAGCTGAAAGTGTTTGTTGAAGATCTATGCTCTACATTGAGCTGAAAGTGTTTCTTGAAGACCTATGCTCTACGGGGAGCTGAAAATGTTTATTGAAGACCTATGCTTCACAGGGAGCTGAAAGGAAGAAGAAGACTCCCCACACTATAAAAAAACAATTTGCAGTTAAAAGTCGAAAAAAGCGGGGAGAAAAAAAATTAAACCTCCCCCTTCCCTTTCGGGGAGAGTTATAAACTATAAATCTACCAATGCGGATTACGGATGTGTCGGGCCGAAAGGCGCAGATATCACGGCTTGAAGCAAAATAGTGACACAATGCTTCAACACCTACTTAAAGGTTGAACGTTAAGATAAAAGAAGAAATCAATCAATCTAGGTTCTTGATTATATCGTTCTGGAGCTTACTTAAGACACGGACAGGATCTTTCCTACACCAGCGGTCGTTAAACTTTTCGATCAATGGAGCCCTAAATATTACCCACAAATCACCGCGTCAGCACCTTTTATTAACAATATATTAAAAACAAGGAATTTTAATATCATTTTACTGACATATTTAAGATGTTATATTGATTGTGGAGCATATATCTGGGCAGTAATATAGATAAAGATGGAGGAACAGAAAATGATACCAAAATAAGGATATTAAAAGCAAGAGGAGCTTTCAATGCACTGGGAAACATATGAAAATCCAAAGAAATTAGGTTAAATGCAAAAAAAATAAAAATTTGCAACTCAAATGTTAAAGCGGTCCTATTATATGGCTGTGAAACATGGAGAACAACATAATTGACAATCACGTAGATACAGACTTTCATTAATGGATGCTTACGCAGAATGAAAGGATGGAAATGGCAGGACAAAATCACTAACATAGAATTATGGAAATGTACCAGTCAAACACCAGTGGATAAAGAGATACAGCGAAGACGATGGCGCTGGATAGGACACACACTGCGGAAGCCAACTGAGAGTATTACACAAAAGGCCCTTTTTTGGAATCCCCAGGGGAAAAGACAAAGAGGAATACCAATGAATTCTTGGAGAAGACAGAAGAGATGAAGATGATGGGGAAGACATGGAATGATCTTAAAAGAATGGCAAAAAAAACAGAACGACATGGAAAGTGTTTGTTGAAGACCTATGCTCCATAGGGAGCTGAAAGTGTTTATTTAAGACCTATGCTCCACAGGGAGCTGAAAGTGTTTGTTGAAGACCTATGCTCTACAGGGAACTGAAAGTGTTTGTTGAAGACATATGCTCCACAGGGAGCTGAAAGTGTTTGTTGAAGACCTATGCTCCACAGGGAGCTGAAAGTGTTTGTTGAAGACCTATGCTCCACAGGGAGCTGAAAGTGTTTGTTGAAGACCTATGCTCCACAGGGAGCTGAAAGTGTTTGTTGAAGACCTATGCTCCGCAGGGAGCTGAAAGGTAGAAGAGGAAGAAAACTATACCACCGTCTCTGGGTAGGGAGACTTGGAGTCTAGCCCCCTCAGAAAAAATCTACCAAAAAATATCAAAACTTTTGATAATAAACAATGAGAGTACTTCTCTATGAAGTTGGAGAATGTCTGCCTGTATGGCAAGGGACACCTGAAGACCTTGTTAAAGACCTATGCTCCACAGGGAGCTAAAATGGTAGAAGGAGAAGAAGAAGATTGATTGTGGAGGTAAATAAACTAACGTTTTGGATATAAATTAAATGAATCAGTCGTTTTTATAATTGAAATTTACAAAAAATTAATAACTGAGACAGCTAACGTTGTGATGTTTGTATCCTGCAACAAAGTCAATGTTAAGGATGAGCTTGTGTCATCCTCATTAGGTCTTCAAATCTGGGAACAAGTTTGGAAATTGCTATTCTAATCTCTCTCTCAGCGTCTAAATGTGATCTGTATTTGGTTTTGATGGCTGCCAATGCTGAAAACCCGGTCTCACAAAAGTTGGTAGTCGCTAAAGGAAATAAAACTCGTAGGGCCTTCTTGTCTACTTCTGGGTATTCTTGTTTGACAAAACTCCAATAAAAAGAGATAAAGAGAGATCTGGGGCGACATGAATAAATAATATTAGACAGGTTAACATTGTGGTACAACAGTGTAACTGAAGTTGAGGTTCAACAGAAGTTGATGAGTTGGGCAGTGGGTTGAGGTTTGTGGAGACATCACCTACGCCAGACATGGCACTTTTTGATGTTGATGATGATACTAACTATGTCCGCGGAGCACTTAGCAGACGGTTGCGAAGCGCCTGGGCTTCGCGAATCAGAGTTTGACGACCAGTGTCCTAGATATTAATGACCATATTTATTGAAGCTTTAGCCACGGACAGACATCTCCCCAATACATTAATGACCATATTTCTTGAAGCTTTAGCCACGGACAGACAACTCCCCAATACATTAATGACCATATTTCTTGAAGCTTTAGCCACGGACAGATATCTCCCCAAGACATTAATGACCATATTTCTTGAAGCTTTAGCCACGGACAGATATCTCCCCAAAACATTAATGACCATATTTCTTGAAGCTTTAGCCACGGACAGATATCTCCCCAAGACATTAATGACATTATTTCTTGAAGCTTTAGCAACGGACAGACAACTCCCCAATACATTAATGACCATATTTCTTGAAGCTTTAGCCACGGACAGATATCTCCCCGCGACATTAATGACCATATTTCTTGAAGCTTTAGCCACGGACAGATATCTCCCCAAGACATTAATGACATTATTTCTTGAAGCGTTAGCCACGGAAAGATATCTCCCCAAGACATTAATGACCATATTTACTTGAAACTTTAGCCACGGACAGATATCTCCCCAAGACATTAATGACATTATTTCTTGAAGCTTTAGCCACGGACAGACAACTCCCCAATACATTAATGACCATATTTCTTGAGGCTTTAGCCACGGACAGACAACTCCCCAATACATTAATGACAATATTTCTTGAAGCTTTAGACACGGACAGACATCTCCATAATACATTAATGACAATATTTCTTGAAGCTTTAGCCACGGACACACATCTCCCCCCGACATTAATGACCATATTTCTTGAAGCTTTAGCCACGGAAAGATATCTCCCCAAGACATTAATGACCATATTTACTTGAAACTTTAGCCACGGACAGATATCTCCCCAAGACATTAATGACCATATTTCTTGAAGCTTTAGCCACGGACAGATATCTCCCCAAGACATTAATGACCATATTTACTTGAAGCTTTAGCCACGGACAGATATCTCCCCAAGACATTAATGACCATATTTCTTGAAGCTTTAGGCACGGACAGATATCTCCCCAAGACATTAATGACCATATTTACTTGAAACTTTAGCCACGGACAGATATCTCCCCAAGACATTAATGACCATATTTCTTGAAGCTTTAGCCACGGACAGATATCTCCCCAAGACATTAATGACCATATTTACTTGAAGCTTTAGCCACGGACAGATATCTCCCCAAGACATTAATGACCATATTTATTTGAGGCTTTAGCCACGGACAGACATCTCCCCAAGACATTAATGACCATATTTCTTGAAGCTTTAGCCACGGAAAGATATCTCCCCAAGACATTATTGACCATATTTTTTGCAGCGTTTAGCCACGGACAGATATCTCCCCAAGACATTAATGACCATATTTCTTGAAACTTTAGCCACGGACAGATATCTCCCCAATACATTAATGACCATATTTCTTGAAGCTTTAGCCACGGACAGATATCTTCCCAAGACATTAATGACATTATTTCTTGAAGCTTTGGCCACGGACAGACATCTCCCCAAGACATTAATGACCATATTTCTTGAAGCTTTAGCCACGGACAGATATCCCCCAAGACATTAATGACATTATTTCTTCAAGCCTTGGCCACGGACAGACATCTCCCCAAGACATTAATGACCATATTTCTTGAAGCTTTAGCCACGGACAGATATCTCCCCAAGACATTAATGACATTATTTCTTCAAGCCTTGGCCACGGACAGATATCTCCCCGCGACATTAATGACCATATTTCTTGAAGCTTTAGCCACGGACAGATATCTTCCCAAGACATTAATGACATTATTTCTTGAAGCTTTAGCCACGGACAGACATCTCCCCAAAACATTAATGACCATATTTCTTGAAGCTTTAGCCACGGACAGACATCTCCCCAAAACATTAATGACCATATATCTTGAAGCTTTAGCCACGGACAGACATCTCCCCAAAACATTAATGACCATATTTCTTGAAGCTTTAGCCACGGACAGACATCTCCCCAATACATTAATGACCATATTTCTTGAAGCTTTAGCCACAGACAGACATCTCCCCAATACATTAATGACCATATTTCTTGAAGCTTTAGCCAAGTACAGATACTCCCCAAGACGTTAATGGCATTATTTCTTTTAAACATAATCACATTTTAGTGAGGGGGTGACGGTGTGATCAGCATTACACCAATGCTATCTTAACCTCCCAGAACAAAAATCTAGTGACTGAAATAATCGTGGTTAGTGGCTTATGAGATGACCTTTCATTTCATGTGAAATAAATCGTGGCAGCTCATATTAGGTATTATTTCGTAAGCATTTGTTTTTTAGAGACTTTTCTCGTGACTGACTTAGCAATGCTGATTTAGGACAAAGCTAATGAAAGCTTGTTGATAGAATCGATTTGTCTGTTTTGTGTGCTCTACACAGCATTTTCATGCTGATGTTTTAGTTTGTCCATCATCAACATATTTGGTAAACGTGTATCTTTGTTTCTTTTTTCGTTCGCCAGCTTTCACCTCTGACGAAGTCCCTAGAGACTAGGAACAGATGAATTGTGCGTGTTAATCCATTTTTCCCTGGCAGCCGTGTGCACAGGGGTCCCTCGCCGTACAGGCAGATAACTCCGTCTTCGGAGGTACTAATATTTTTTTTTTCGTCGATGAGTAATGCCGGGTCTCCCTGTTGAGACCAGGGGTGGTTACCGCAGAGAGAAATCACAAATAAAAATCCTAACTGGTTCAGACGGGATTTGAACTCACAACCTCTCTGTCTCAAGGCCGGCGTCATGCCTTGAGACGAACCAGTCCCCCCATAAACGTATATTAAAAGTCCTTACTATAATCGTTAGCTCACTGGTTAGTGAACTGGACTACAAAGGACAAGAGGTAGTGTTCGATCCCAACCGACGGATTCCGGTTCACCCAGCCTTTAATGGGTACCGGATTTTTTTCTGGGAAAGTAAAGCGGCACGGGCGTAATACCGACCACATTACCCCAAAAAACATGTGCCGAAGGTCTATAAAATTTATGGTCACTAACACCATATTCCCTATACGCCACTTTGCGTGACGGGGGCTCTTTACTTTTACTTTAACTATAATCGTTTATAAGAAAAAAAAGAAAACGACAAGAAAGGTCTCAGTTTGAATATTAAGAAAAGAGAAGTAATAGTCATAACGAAGAAATAATCATCACCATCATGCAGCAGCATAAACGGGACAAATCTGAAACATGACCTTTACCAAGCGTAGCATGTTTGTAATAATTTAGGATCATTTATTCATCTCATTTGTTTAAAATCTGTAGAACATCTTAGAACGTCTTTAGAAAATTTTAAGAATGATTTTAGAACGTCTTTAGAACATCTTTAGAAGTCTTTTGAACATCTTGGAACGTCTTCAGAACATCTTTAGAACGTTTTTAAAACATACGTCTTTACATCTTAGTAGGTCTTTACATCGTCGGAAAGCGTCTTTAGAACATCTCATAACGTCTTCAGAATGTCTTATAACCTGTTTAGAATATAAATAGAACATAATTAGAACGTCTTTAGAACATCATTACAATATAAATAGAACACAATTAGAACGTCTTTAGAACATCATTACAATATAAATAGAACATAATTAGAACGTATTTAGAACATCATTACAATATAAATAGAACATAATTAGAACGTCTTTAGACATCATTACAATATAAATAGAACACAATTAGAACGTCTTCAGAACGTCTTTAGAACATCATTAGAACATTATCAGAACGTCTTTAAAGCATCATTACAATATAAATAGAACATAATTAGAACGTCTTTAGAATATCATTACAATATAAATATAACATAATTAGAACGTCTTCAGAACGTCTTTAGAACATCATTAGAACATTATCAGAACGTCTTTAAAGCATCATTAGAACATAATCAGAACGTCTTTAGAACATCATTAGAACATAATCAGAACGTCTTTAGAACATCATTAGAACATAATCAAAATGTTTTCAGAACGTCTATAGAACATCATTAGAACATTATCAGAACGTCTTTAAAGCATCATTAGAACATAATCAGAACGTCTTTAGAACATCATTAGAACATAATCAGAACGTCTTTAGAACATCATTAGAACATAATCAAAATGTTTTCAGAACGTCTATAGAACATCATTAGAACATTATCAGAACGTCTTTAAAGCATCATTAGAACATAATCAGAACGTCTTTAGAACATCATTAGAACATAATCAGAACGTCTTTAGAACATCATTAGAACATAATCAAAATGTTTTCAGAACGTCTATAGAACATCATTAGAACATTATCAGAACGTCTTAAAAGCATCATTAGAACATAATCAGAACGTCTTTAGAACATCATTAGAACATAATCAAAATGTTTTCAGAACGTCTATAGAACATCATTAGAACATAATCAAAATGTTTTCAGAACGTCTATAGAACATCATTAGAACATAATCAAAATGTTTTCAGAACGTCTATAGAACATCATTAGAACATAATCAGAACGTCTTTAGAACATCATTAGAACATAATCAAAATGTTTTCAGAACGTCTATAGAACATCAGTAGAACATAATCAGAACGTCTCTAGAACAAGTCGCCGTGCTATCACAATATTGTTAAAAAAAATTTCGATCACTGGCCTATGAAGATCTCTCCGCCACCCCCGCCACCCCAATCCCATGTTTTCTATCTTCACCTCAAACACGGAGGCAAGGTGCTCGAAATCAACAGAGCTGGAATCTACCACCGACTCATAGCTGATCGTTCGCTCCATGATCGATGAACCAGAACCATCGAAACCCTAATAAACTTCTTCGCGGTGCCTCCAGAAACAGACTAACCAGTCTTGTCTGGCTAAGCGAGCAAGGATCGAAGAGGGAAGGCAACCTGGTACTAAAAAATACCGTGCTGAAGTCGGAGGTGTTGGACCGAAAGGCGTAAATTTCACAGTTCTACTGTGAACTACATAGACAACGTATCTACGCCCTCTTAACGTCATTGTAAGGACGGATAATGAAGAGAACAACCATTTCCTTTAGTAGTCATCGCGTGAACTCCAGAAAGTAAGTCATTGATAAATCACACACAAATTAATTAAAACGGTATTTTAAATATAATTGAATATTTTATTCGATATATGGAATACATAAGCCAGATTGAAAGAAAGAAAGAAAGATTTCAAACACCACGGTAAGAATAAAATAGCCAGAATGAAAGAAAGCAAGAAAGAAAGAAAAGAAAGAAAAAAAGTCATTGATAATTCACACACAAATTAATTAAAATGGTATTTTAAATATAATTGTATATATTTTTTCGATATATGGAATACATAAGTCAGATTGAAGGAAAGGAAGAAAAATTTCAAACACTACGGCAAGAATAAAATAGCCAGAATGAAAAAAGCAAGAAAGAAAGAAAAAAGAAAGAAAGAAAGATTTCAAACATTACAGTAAAAATAAAATAGCCAGAATGAAAGAAAGCAAGAAAGAAAGAAAAGAGAAAGAAAGAAAGATTTCAAACACTACGGTAAGAATAAAATAGCCAGAACGCCAGAATGAAAGAAAGAAAGAAAGAAAGAAAGAAAGAAAGAAAGAAAGAAAGAAAGAAAGAAAGAAAGAAAGAAAAAAGGAAGAAAGATTTCAAACATTACAGTAAGAACAAGATATCCTATCTTTTGAACTCAGCATTCACCACTATTGTGTAACCTATAATTATATTCGTGAAAATTGCAACAGAAGAAAGCCAATAAAATACTATCAACAACTGTGCTCCGGGGCTTTATTAAGTACTGTAATTTGTTTACACAACCAAAAATGTCGAGGTCGTAACAATCCACCCAATAGAACAAAAGGTCAATGATTTGAACTTCGACCTCAATTCTCGGAAAATGTCAAGCCCCAGAGGATAGTGTGTGGGCGCTATTGACGACGCTGTAGAAGACAGCCATGACGGACGAGCAGATATTTCCGTAACTTAATCTTTCCGATAAGCTGCGTCTTGCAATTTTCCTTATCTTTCGCTAGTGCTTTGCTGCATAAACTATAGTTTAAAAGATTAAGAGGACAGTTCAATCATTGAGTTGTGAAATAAACTGAGGCCCTTTACGTCAAACACTAAGGGAGAGGGGAGAAACGAGAGAGAGAGGGGGAGGTGAGGGAGATAGAGAGAGAGGGAGAGAGAGAGAGGGAGGTTAGGGAGAGAGAGGGGGAGGGAGATAGAGAGAGTGGGAGGGAGGGAGGGAGATAGAGAAAGAGGGAGGGAGGGAGATAAAGAGAGAGGGAGGGAGATAGATAGAGACGGAGATAGAGAGAGGGGGAGGGAGAGAGAGAGGGATGGACATAGAGAGAGAGGGAGGGAGGGAGATAGAGGGAGGGAGATATAGAGAGAGAGAGAGGGAGGGAGATAGAGAGAGAGGGAGGGAGAGAGAGAGTGAAGGCATTTCTAAGCTGGAATGAAGACTCATCATTATCATTGTGTGTCGTCTCCGCATCGAATGGCCGCGATAGCTCAGTGGTTAGTGAACTGGACTACAAAGGACAAGGGGTATAGGGTTCGATCCCAACCGACGGCTTCCGGGTTCACCCAGCCTTTAATGGGTACCGGATTTTTTTTTCTGGGAAAGTGAAGCGGCACGGGCGTAATACCGACCACATTACCCCAAAAATCATGTACCGAAGGTCTGTAAAATGTATGGTCATTAACACTATACGCCACTTGGCGTGACGGGGGGTACTTTACTTTTTTTTTTTTTTTTTTTTTTAACTCCGCATTGAAGGTTGGCTACCTTGGACCGCTATTCCGCGCTGTCTCCTGCTTTGATGGTGCAGGTTGTCGTCATAGGCTGGTCTTTTCCTATTATTCAATCAAGACAACTATTCCATATATGGAAAAAAAATACTCAATGATATTTAAAATACCATTTTAATGGATTGTGTGTGAATTATCAACGATTTTTATAAATAGTTTATATAGGGGAAAGGTAAAGTACGAGACTTGAATCGGCGCCTTAGCACGTGAGTTTCCATTCATAAGTGCGCTACCTCCTATCCAGAAGTGTTCGGAAAGAAAGACAAAAGACTAAGTGGAGCAATATTAAAACAGGTAAATGTCTCGGTACAATGTTAACCTCAGATGGTATTTGTACAACTGAGTAATGGCTCAGATAAAAGCCCCCTTCCAAAAAATGAGGAAGATACAGTGCAATCCATTTTTTTACTATAGAAACTAGAAAAAGAGTTTTTAACATACGGTTAGAGAGTAATAGCGTTTTGAAGTTGGGCACATGATTTGAAACGAGCTATAGCCAGAAGTGTTCGGAAAGAAAGTCAAAAGACAAGTGGAGCAATATTAAAACAGGTAAATGTCTCGGAACATTGTTAACCTCAGATGGTAGATGTACAAATGAGGTGAGATGCAGAATGGCTCAGATAAAAGCACCTTTTCAAAAAATGAGGAAGATACAGTGCAATCCATTTTTTACTATAGAAACTAGAAAAAGAGTTTTTAACATACGGATGTGGATCATGGACAATGGGACAACGGACAATTAAAATCACCGGAGGCTGTAAAAATGTGATGCTACAAAAGAACGTTGTGAAAGCCATGGACAACGAAGAAGAGTAAATAAAATGTTCTGAAAGATGCCAAAGCAAAAGAGAGCTACTATCCAAGATTAGGAAGAAACAATCATCATTTTTTGGTCATATAATGAGAAGGGAACAGGTGGAAAATATTGTGACAATTGGGAAAATTGAGGGACAAAGAGATAGAGGGAAGCAAAGAGAAAAGATACCAGACAGCTTAAGAGAATGGCTTGGCAGAAGGTCAATAACAAAAATAATAAATGACTATCGTGATCAAAAGTTGTGGAGAGACATTATCACCTACGTCAGCAGGAATGGTACTTGATGATTAATTTTCATTCAAAAGCGATTGTAATGTAAACATATTATTGGTGATGGAGAGTGCAAGACAGAATAGAGAGTGGAATGAAAGAGAGAGGGGTAATACAGAAAAAGGGAGAGTGGGGCAAATTCAACAATACAATATAAATAGAAAGCTTCCGAATTTAATTAGAGTTGTGTCTGAACCTCACCCACTAGGTTGTTCATGTTTGATGGTATTTGACTAGCAGCAATGCGTAGTGTTTTTAAAGTTGTGTCAGTTAATCAATTTCTTGCTTTTGTGTTTTTTAATTTTTTTTAATCTGAGGGAATGGAGTGTATAGTCATTTTCAAATCATGCACAGAGGCCGGTAAAAATAGTTTGGCTGGTTCTGGCACGCGGGTCGCAGGTTGCCCACCTCTGGTTTTACAGTAATTTATTTGTAGTAAATTAAGAAAGAATCGCAGAAATCATATATAAATACACAGATAGAAAGTTGTATTACACACACCTGACACGGAACATGATTATGATGCGGCTTTCATTTTTTTTCTTTTTCAGCTTCTCTTTTACTATCAGTTTGGAACGGGCGAGTGGAGGGACGGGAGATGGGGTGGGGGGGAGGGGGGTGTGAGAGAACCGACAATCTTTGTGTCAGAAGCCTCGAAAACGACACTTGTTTTGTTGTTGTTGCGAGAACAGCCGAAATATCGACACTCTTTATGACAGCATTCTACGTCACTTAAGCCTGTAGTATGTGACAGCTGAGAAGATAATAGCATATATATAACCATGCAGTTTATTATCATGTAAAAGTGGCCTTTTGGTTATAATATCTGAAATTTTCATTGTGGTTAGTGAACTGGGCATAGAGCTGCTAGCACAGAGCAGAGACAAATGGCTAGATTTTATAAAATATCTTTAAAAGAATTTGAAAACTACTAGAACAAAAATTTAGATAAGAAAAGGAGTATCTTGGTCTACGCCATATGGGCCGTCTACGGCTCGAAAGATTAATAGGTGAATCTATAGATAGATAGATAGATAGATAGATAGATAGATAGATAGATAGATAGATAGATAGATAGATAGATAGATAGATAGATAGATAGATAGATAGATAGATAGATAGATAGATAGATAGATAGATAGATAGATAGATAGATAGATAGATAGATAGATAGATGGGTAGATGGGTAGATGGGTAGATGGGTAGATGGGTAGATAGGTAGATGGGTAGATAGATGGATAGATGGATAGATAGATAGATAGATAGATAGATAGATAGATAGATAGATAGATAGATAGATAGATAGATAGATAGATAGATAGATAGATAGATAGATAGATAGATAGATAGATAGATAGATAGATAGATAGATAGATAGATAGATAGATAGATAGATAGATAGATAGATAGATAGATAGATAGATAGATAGATAGATAGATAGATAGGGAACTGGACTACAAAAGACAAGAGGTCTGTTTCGATCCTGCTCGAAGATTTCCGGGTTCACCCAGCTTCAAGTACCAGATTTTTTTTTCTGGTAAAGTAAAGCGGCACCGGCGTAATACCGACCACATTACACCAAAAATCATGTGCTGAAGGTCTACAAAATGTATGGTCACTAACACCATATCCTCTGTATGCCACTTGGAGTGGCGGGGGACTTTAGATTTTTTTTTAAACTTTGAAATTTTGCACCGGTTCTGAATAATGTCGTCCGAAACCTGGAACATTATTCTCATTTTTAAAAATTGATTTGGTTATGGAAGGCCCCGGTATCACTGCAAACGAATTAAAATTCATAATTGCTCAACCGCCCGTGCCAGTGGAATCATCCGAATTACTAACTCATCTCCCAAACAAAGAAAGGTAACTGTAGTCCCCATCGTAGCAATCTCAGCACACGCCAAAAGACATAAGACGAAAACGCACAGAAAGTGAAAAAGGCCAACTGTTCCCTGCCATACCATATCATCATTCATCGTAAACAATTGGAATATCGAAATATGATCAAAACGGATGAAACACACAGCTCACGGTGTGCACAGGGCACTTAACTCAGTAGCTCCTGCAACAAGCCGGACTTGGAATATGAGGAAACTGCAACAAGGAACACTTTTCTTACATAGCCTTCAATGGTTCCTGCCGTCTATTGATGTTTTCTGGAAGTGGTTTCATTTTGTGACACCGGACACACACACACACACACGCACGCACGCACGCACGCACGCACGCACGCAGACACACACACACACGCACGCACGCACGCGCACACACACACACACAAAACGTAAACTATTTTAGTTTAAAAGATATTTATTTATGAATGATCATCATCAAGTACCGTGCCTGCTGGCGTAGGTGATCATGTCTCTCCAAAGCTTGCGATCTCGACAGTTCTTTATCATTTCTGTTGTTGACCTTCTGCCAAGCCATTCTCTTAAGTTGTCTGCTTTCTTCTCTCTTTGATTCATTACGAATGATACTTTAGAGTAAAATAATGCTCATAATTAAAATCTCAAAGAGGGAGTGGATGGTCTAGAGGTAAGACGTAGGCCTATGGTCAAGAAGGTTCTGGTTTCGAATTCCATCACATGCGGTGGACATTTTTCAAAAATCGAATCTGTGGATTCTTCATGTCTTTACCCTTCCTTTGTCTCTGTGCATTGAGATCCGATGTCTAAAACTCTCAGAAAACAGCGAAAAATCAGGAGGTCCCGTGTTCACTCGCGCACGTTAAAGAACCCTCGGCAGTTTAAAGTCGAAAGGAGGAGGTCAAAATGGCCACAGTCCGGGCAAACATTGTTAAGTAAAAATCTACTTATCAATGCCAAAGACAGGCGTTGTGGGATCGTAAGACGCTGATATCCCTGCTCTGTTGTATACTAGCGACATAGCGCACTTACGCCCATTGAGTTATTGAGTTACTGAGTTATTAGCGGGTCATCATCATTGCACTCTGAACATGTCTATAGGTGCTCAGATCCCCTCCTTAGCAAGTCTCGAAGTGTCCAGCGACTGACGACTCCAGTTCTGTGTTGGTTGATAAGTCTTCTTACACGCCCACTAAGTTTCTCGTTTCTGGCTATTGCCCATCTTAACTCCCATCTCTTTCATCCGAAGGAGTGACCTGGACTCATGGTTGTCAAAGTCCTGTGTCCTTCCCACTTCCCGGAGGGCATTGATGATGTTCGCCCCATCCGACAGGTCCACAACAATAGCGCAACTAGCCAACCTGTCCGCTCTTTCATTTCCCCGTACTCCAGCATGTCCTGCGACGTAGACAAAGGTGACCTTACGTATTTTGGACTTCTGCAATAACTCTACCCATTGCATACATACAGATCCCGCCTCCACTTTTCTTATCATGCTCATCGAATCACTCAGCATACAGGCGTGGGTGTAGACTTGCGACTCTAGCCAGTTTAATGTCTTGGTCACTGCCATCACCTCCATCGTCATGCTTCTCGTGGTCATAACGTATGCACCACTGTCTTCCTTGACTATTCTGCCTGCCGAGCGTGTTCTAAATGCCCATGCACTTCTTTGATGTCGTATTACAGATCAGTCTGTATAGATGACTGCATCTTTTTCATCGGTTTGCTATGATGGGAACTGCAGCTGCATTTCTTGGTTTGGATATTCGATGAGATGTTAATTCGGATGATTCCACTGGCACGGGCGGTTGAGCAATTATGGATTTTCATTCGTTTGCGGTGATACCGGGGCCTTCGAATAAATATAACTATATATTTTGGTAGTAATAGAGATAAAGAAGGGGAGCTGGGATAGCTCAGTGGTTAGTGAACTGGACTACAAAGGACAAGAGGTAGGGTTCGATCCCAATCGACGGCTTCCGGTTCACCCAGCCTTTAATGGGTACCGGATTTTTTTCTGGGTAAGTAAAGCGGCACGGGCGTAATACCGACCACATTACCCCAAAAATCATGTGCCGAAGGTCTGTCAAATTTATGGTCACTAACACCATATTCCCTATACTACACTTGGCGTGACGGGGGTGCTTTACTTTTCTTTTTTTTTAGATCAAGAAGGTGAAATAAAGAAAGAGATCATAAGCAGCAATGACTTTTAGAAACTTGGACAGATTATGGAAATAATAAAAATACTACGCAGCGAAAGCTAAACGTAACTCGGTAGCCTAGTTGAGGGCCTCGGGGGCCTAGTTGGGGGCCACGGTAGCCTAGTTGAGGGCCTCGGGGGCCTAGTTGAGGGCCACGGTAGCCTAGTTGGGGGCCACGGTAGCCTAGTTGGGGGCCTCGGTAGCCTAGTTGAGGGCCTCGGTAGCCTAGTTGGGGGTCTCGGTAGCCTAGTTGGGGAACACGGTAACCTAGTTGGGGGCCACGGTAGCCGAGTTGGGGGCCACGGTAGCCTAGTTGGGGGCCTCGGTAGCCATGTTGGGGAAAACGGTAGCCTAGTTGGGGGCCTAAGTAGTCTAGTTGGGGACACGGTAGCCTAGTTGGGGGCCTCGGTATCCTAGTTGGGGAACAAGGTAGACTATTAGGGAAAGCCACCGGACTGGACTACCGACGTCCGGACAACCCGTGTTCGATTCCCGCTGGGAGCAGTGTGAATTGTACTCATGGTTGGAAAACAAAATACCCCCACGGTCGACCCAGCCGTTGGCAGAAATGTGTACCAAGGTATTACTCTGCAGAGGTGAGGAATGTCACCTCGCATCGCGAGTTTCGATGCTTGAAGCGACACTATCCAGAAATCTCCGAACATTTCTGGATAGGCGGCCGAGCACATATGGGTGGAAACTCGCGCGCTAAGACGCCGGTTCAAGTCTCGTACTTGACCTTTACTACAAGCCATATTAAACTTATAGCCCTCACCTTTGGCATGTGATACCGGGGCTTTCCATAATCATAACCATAACTACTAGCCCTAAGCGAAATCTAACTGAAAACGCGGAAAGATTCAAGAATTAAGAATACACGAGTTATGTGTTAACTTATCTTTAAAGAAAGACACAAATGAACAATTCAACTAAAGCATCATTGACACACAGCTGTGATATATGATAAAAGTCTAAAGTCTTAAAAAAAAGAAAAAACAGAAAATAACAATAGCCTAGCAGACATCACAGAAAGCGACATCTTAGACACAAACAGCTTTTCTTGGCGCGTTTATTGATTAATTTCGCGCCGTTTTCGCCTAGAGTTGCTTGAGCTAACCTTTTGCTTGCCAAAGGTGAAGGCTATAGGTTTAATCTGTTTCCTATTGCGTATCTTTAACGTTGGCAGCCTGGATTTGATAGAACCGTTGGCAGTTTTCTGCTTTCCCAATTTATCTTTCCTGCGCCTCAAGTATTGTCCTTATCCGTAATGTCTTCCTGTATACAATTTACAGATTTCTTTTTTCGTCTTCAATGCTGTTTTAGATGTTCTATTGCTCATTTGAAAGATGTAATCTGCAGATAGGTCATTTTTTCTGATAGATCATTTTCTTCTTCTTCTTCTTCTTCTTCTTCTTCTTCTTCTTCTTTCTTCTTCTTCTTCTTCTTCTTCTTCCTCTTCTAATAGGTCATTTCTTCTTCTTCTTCTTATTTTCTTCCTCTTCTTCTTCTTCTTCTTCTTCTTCTTCATCTTCTAATAGGTAATTTCTTCTCTTCTTCTCTTCTTCTTCTTCCTCTTCTTCTTCTTCTTCATCTTCTAATAGGTAACTTCTTCTTTTCTTCTGTTTCTTTTTCTTCTTCTTCTGTTTCTTCTTCTTCTTCTTCTTCTTCTTCTTCTTCCTCTTCTAATAGGTCATTTCTTCTTCTTCTTCTTATTTTCTTCCTCTTCTTCTTCTTCTTCTTCTTCTTCATCTTCTAATAGGTAATTTCTTCTCTTCTTCTTCTTCTTCTTCTTCTTCTTCTTCTTCTTCTTCATCTTCTAATAGGTAACTTCTTCTTTTCTTCTGTTTCTTTTTCTTCTTCTTCTGTTTCTTTTTCTTCTTCTTCTTCTTCTTCTTCTTCTTCTTCTTCTTCTTCTTCTTCTTCTAATATGTAATTTCTTCTTTTTTCTTCTTCTTCTTCTTCTTCTTCTTCTCCTCCTTCTTCTTCTTCTTCTAATAGATAATTTTTTCTTTTTTTTCTTCATCTACTTCTTCTTCTTCTTCTTCTTCTTCTTCTTCTCCTCCTTCTTCTTCTTCTTCTAATAGGTAACTTCTTCTTTTCTTCTTTTCTTCTTTTCTTCTTTTCTTCTTCTTCTTCATCTTCTTCTTCTTCTCTTCTTCTAATATGTAATTTCTTCTCTTCTTCTTCTTCTTCTTCTTCTTTTTTCTTCTTCTTCTTTTCTTCTTCTTCTTCTTCTTCTAATAGATAATTTCTTCTTCTTTCTTCTTTTCTTCTTCTTCTCTTCTTCTCTCTTCTTCTTCTTCTTCTTCTTTTTTCTTCTAAAAGGTAACTTCTTCCTCTTCTTCTTCATCTCCTTTTTCTAATAGATAATTTCTTCTTTTTTCTTCTTTTCTTCTTCTCCTTCTTCTTCTTCTTCTTCTAATTGGTCATTTCTTCTTCCTCTTCCTCTTCTACGTCTTCTTCTTCTTATTTTTTCTTCTAAAAGGTAACTTCTTCCTCTTCCTCTTCTTCCTCTTCCTCTTCTAATAGATAATTTCTTTTTTCCTCTTTTGCTTCTTTTTTCATCTTCTTCTTCTTCCTCTTCCTCTTCTTCTTCCTCTTCTTCTTCTAATAGGTCATTTCTTCTTCTTCTTCTCCTTCTTCTTCTTCTTCTTCTGATAGGTCATTTCATCTTCTTTTTGTGATAGGTCATTTCTTCCTCTTCTGATAGGTCCTTTCTTGTCCTTCTTTTTTTAATAGGTCATTTCATCTACTTTTTCTGAAAGGTCATTTCTTCTTCTTCTGATAGGTCATTTCTGCTTCTGATGGGTCATTTCATCTTCTTCTTCTTATAGGTCATTTAATCTTCTTCATCTGAAAGGATATCTTTTCTTCTTCTTCTGGTAGATCATTTCATTTTCTTCATCCGATAGGTCATTTCTTCCTTTTCTTCCTCTTTTGCTGTGGAGCAAATCTCAGCGCTTATGGACTGTTCTGACGACTCATAATCTGACGACTAACATATCTTTCTTCTTTTTCTTCTCCACCCCCCTTCATCTTCCCCTCTTCCTTCTTCTTCTCCTATTCCTTTTTCTTCTCCTATTCCTTCTTTTTCTCCTCTTTCTTCTTCCTCTTCTGCTTCACTGTACTCTCTCCGCTTCAACTTCCTCTTCCTTTTTCTCCTACATCTTCTTCCTCTTCTACTCCTCCTTTCCCTCTCCGTCTTCTTCTCCTCTTTTTTCTTCTCTTTCCTCTTCTACTCATTCTCTTCCCTCTCTGTCTTCTCCTCCTCCTATATCTTCTTCCTCTTCTATTCCTCCTCTTTCCTCTCCGTCTTCTACTCCTCTATCTTCTTCCTCTTCTACTCATTCCTCTTCCCTCTCCGTCTTCTTCTCTTCCCTCTTATTCTTCTCCTCTTTCTTCTTCTCTTCCCTCTTATTCTTCTCCTCTATCTTCTTCCTCTTCTACTCCTCCTTTTCCCTCTCCGTCTTCTCCTCCTCTTCCTTCTCCTCCTCCTTCCTTCTCCTCCTCCTTCTTCATCTCCTCCTCCCTCTACCCCATCCTCCTCCTTTTTCTTCTTCTCCTCTTCCTTCTCCTCCTCCTTCCTTCTTCTTCATCTCCTCCTCCCTCCACCCCATCCTCCTCCTTCGTCTTCTTCTCTTCTTTCTCCATCTTTTGCTACTAATAATTCATCTACTTCTCCTCCTCCTTCCTTCTTCTTCATCTCCTCCCTCTCCCCTCCTCCTCCTCCTTCTTCTTCTTCTCTTCTCTCTCCGACTTTTGCTACTAATACTTCTACTTCTTCTCATCCTTCTTCTTCTTCATCTTCATCTTCTTAATCTTCACCATCATCTTCATCATCTTCTTCTCCCCTTTCTCAATTAATTTCTTTATACATTTTCTGCTCATCTACAATTTTCCTCCGCTGCCACAATCCAGCAAACTGCCAGGACCTAATCAGGAGACTCTAAATCTCCCGACAGTCATCGCTTTCCTGGAAATCTGTCCAGACACGTGATAGGATTAATCAGCTTCCATATGCGATTTCTTGAGAAAAAAATGAATAATCATCAAATGAAGGTTTCTTTTTCTTCTTCTTTCTTCTTCTTCTGCGATCATGGCTCATTCAGACTAGGATTCCGGACTTTCTTATGAAAGTAGCTGTCTGTTGAAGTGATTCGGTTGCCCCGTATACTGAGTACATGTTAGAACGTTGCACTGTGTTCTGCGCCAATGGTCCAGTGCATCCGATTTCTGCCAGCATTTTATTCAGGTCTGCTTTCCTTAGCCTTTGATTGTCCCCAATCGTCCTGCAAGGCAGCAGATTGTCTTTTCTGTAGGGGAACTCTGCCCTTAGATGGTCGGCCCTCCAGGGTTTACGAGCACCATCGGCCCGAGCTTGTTCTTCTATCCTTCCTCTATTGCCGTTGGCGTTGAGGGGAGATACAATCTGCGATTATTTGCTCTTCTGTTGGCCTCTTCTGGTGTTATCCCCCCTCGTGACTCTAGTATCCACTTTATCCATCTCTTTCTCGGTCTTCCTCTTAATCCATAACTATAATTTTTACAGACCTTCAGCACATGATTTTTGGGGTAATGTGGTCGGTATTACGCCCGTGCCGCTTTACTTTCTCAGAAAAAAAAATCCGGTACCCATTAAAGATTGGGTGAACCGGAAGCCGTCGATTGGGATCGAACCCTACCTCTTGTCCTTTGTAGTCTAGTTCACGAACCACTGAGCTAACGGTGCTGCCATGTTTAAGCTTATTCATAGCCATGTCAATGATGTTTGACCTACTTAACTGATTCTCCGTGGTTTGTTAACAATGATGAGCCAAAACTTTGTTAACAATGATGAGCAAAACTTTGTTAACAATGATGAGCCAAAACTTTGTTAACACTGATGAGCCAAAACTTTGTTAACAATGATGAGCCAAAACTTTGTTAACAATGATGAGCCAAAACATCCAAGCGTGTTATGACCTTCTATTATGTGTCATCTCATGTGCCATACCAGTTGGCGTAGGCGATCATGTCCTTCAACAATTTTCTACCCACAGTGTATCGTACATAAAGAAACAACAGATACATTTGTTCGGCCACATAACAAGACAAAAAAGAACTAACAATGACTCAAAGAGTCATAAACAAACGCTACGAAAACGCCAGATTAAGAGGAAGACCGAGAAAGAGATGGATAAAGGGAATACTAGAGTCACTAGGAGGGATAACACCAGAAGAGGCCAACAGAAGAGCAAAGAATCGCAGATTGTATCTCCTCTCGACGCCAACGGCAGCAGAGGAAGGATAGGAGAAAAAAAAAAGTGTACCGTATCAACTCTTTTGTTGACTGTTTTCCATGCCATGACACCAAGCTATCCAGTATCTTCTCTCTTTATCAGCTGCGATCTCTCTTTCCCTGTAATTTGTCAGTTATAACCAAGTATTCCAACTTTGACCTCTTCTCATGATGTGTCCAGTAAAATGTCGATTGTTTCTGTTTTTTTAATGAGCTCCCTTTTTGTGTTGGCTTCTTTAACAATGTCCTCATTGGTCTTTTTATCTGTACAGGGAACTCATCAACATTCTTCTGAGAAATCCCATCTCTATGGCGTCGTCATTTCATCTGTTTGTCTACTGCCCATGATTCATTTTCATAGCTTGGAATTGGCTCTATATAGCACCGATTAACACACTTTCTCCCTTCTATTAACACAGCCGTATTGCACAAGACGTTTTTCACTTTCTGAAATACTCATATATATATATATATATATATATATATATATATATATATATATATATATATATATATATATATATATATATATGTGTGTGTGTTTTTCTTTCTGCTGTCTTTCTATCTTTCTTTCTTTCTTCTTCTATCCTTCTTCCATTGCCGTTGGCGTAGAGGGGAGATACAATCTGCGATTCTTTGCTCTTCTGTTGGCCTATTCTGGTGTTATCCCTCCTATTGACTCTAGTATTCCCTTTATCCATCTCTTTCTCGATCTTCATCTTAATCTGGCGTTTTCTGCTTTATTTGTTGGAAAAAAAAGTCCACAAATTTGGATGACATACATAAAACAGTGCTTGACAGCTAA
Source organism: Megaustenia siamemsis (assembly GCA_032433765.1). Taxonomy (NCBI): domain Eukaryota; kingdom Metazoa; phylum Mollusca; class Gastropoda; order Stylommatophora; family Ariophantidae; genus Megaustenia; species Megaustenia siamemsis. The sequence goes on from JAVIAB010000102.1 coordinate 9,029,999, forward strand.
CCGGTTCGTGGATTGGAAAATAACAACAAATCTTACAAACAATAACAGTAACAATAACATGTCAAGTCCTCTAGAACAGCTTTCGTGCGACTTATGTCATGAGACTCCCACGTTATCTGTAAAGTAGTCGGATACAAGAAATATAGGGAATTACAGTCATGCAATCGGATTCGTTAACAATATTGACTGAAGCTAATCCCAAAGCCTGGAGTCGTAGTCGACAGTTCGATAAATTGAAGAATCAGAGTGAAAGCTTAGACTCACAGAATTCATGTTTCTACTTTGAGTAAATGGCCCGCGGGTATTGTTCGGCTCGCTGATTAGATTTTTACGGCCCTCGAATATTATATTGGGGTTCTTTAATAGCGAGCGAGAAAATATGTCTTGTTCAGAAATAAAATGAGCAACGCTGGTAGCAAAATTAGAGATTGATAAGTTGTCAATATATAGATAGTGAGTGAGGATTACTGTAAAAGTTAAGGTCACTAACACCATGTTCCTTATACGCCACTTGGCGTGACGAGGCTCTTTACTTTATTTTTTTTTTATTGTACAAGTGTACAGTAACAGTAGCAAACAATGTACAGAATAGCACTGTTAGATCATTGAGGTGTATCATTGAGGGGTATCATTTGAGGGGTATCATTGAGGGGTATCATTGAGGGGTATCATTGAGGGGTATCATTGAGGGGTATCTTTGAGGGGTATCATTGAGGTGTATCATTGAGGGGTATCATTGAGGGGTATCATTGAGGGGTATCATTGAGGGGTATCATTGAGGGGTATCATTGAGGGGTATCATTGAGGGGTATCATTGAGGGGTATCATTGAGACATCACCATAGGGCGATAGCTTAGTTCCTATCCCAACACGGCGAAGTAGAGTCTTGTTTGTTATTAATTCGATGAATTGAGAGTCATCATCATCATGTGCCATACCAGTTGGCGTAGGCGATCATGTCCATCCACAATCTTCTATCTACAGTGCATCGTATCAGTGCTGTTGTTGGCTATTTTCCATACCATGACACTAAGCTATCCAGTATTTTCTCTCTTTGTCGTCCGCGAACTCTCTTTCCTTTTATTTTGCCAGTTGTAACCAAGTATTCCAACTTTCCTCTTCTCGTGATGTGCCCGAAAAATGCTGATTGCTTCTTTCTGATGTTTTTTAAAGGGCTCCCTTTTTGTGTTGGCCTCTTTGAGAACTTCCTCATTGGTCTTTTTAACTGTGCAGGTCCAGGGAATTGAAAGTAACAAATATTATATGAGTGAGTTCAACATTTGATTATTTAATTATCTTCAATCAAGCACTACCTCCATATTCAGTACCCAGGCAGAGTGGACAAAGTGAAATGAGGAAGAAAGCACCAATGTTTAAACTTGGCACATGGAACGTAAGGACCTTGTGCCATGGACTTGTTAAAGCAAACACACTGAAAGAAGGGCAGGTTAGAATTAACCAGGAAAAAAGACTAAATGTCTTCCACATGCGATGTCTCCGCAAAATAATGCACATCAAATGGCAGGACAAAATAACCAATTTAACTGTCCTGCAACGTGCTAAGACCCCAACAATCATGTCGATGCTCAGAAGTCGAAGACTAAGATGGCTGGGGCATGTTCAGCAAATGGAAGAAAAACGCATCCCTAGGCAAATACTATATGGCGAACTAACACACGGAAAAAGACAAATCAGCAGACCTAAACTACGATATAGAGATATCTGTAAATCATCTCTGAATGACTTCTCTATCTGTGAAAATCACTGGGAACATCTGGCTAGTGATAGCACACATGGAGACATGTATAAATGGTATAACATCATTTGAGACTTGCTAAGGCAAAACTTAGAAGAGAAAAAACTCATGAAAAAGGATGGAAAACCCTGTGGACCAGTGGGCCTGACTTGTTCATTCTGTGACCGCGTGTGTTTGTCAAACATTGGTAGAATTAGCCATGAGAGAAGTTCGACAAAACAAAACCTCAAAAAAATACACAATAGCTTTCATTAACCGTCTGACAAGACTAAAGGGACATATAAATACACAATAGCCTCCATTAGACCGTCTGACAAGACGAAAGGGACATATAAATACACAATAGCCTCCATTAGACCGTCTGACAAGACTAAAGGGACATATAAATACACAATAGCCTCCATTAGACCGTCTGACAAGACTAGAAGGGACATATAAATACACAATAGCCTCCATTAGACCGTCTGACAAGACTAGAAGGGACATATAAATACACAATAGCCTCCATTAACCGTCTGACAAGACTAGAAGGGACATATAAATACACAATAGCCTCCATTAGACCGTCTGACAAGACTAGAAGGGACATATAAATACACAATAGCCTCCATTAGACCGTCTGACAAGACGAAAAGGGACATATAAATACACAATAGCCTCCATTAGACCGTCTGACAAGACGAAAATAGACATATACACAATAGTCTCCATTAGACCGTCTGACAAGACTAAAAGGGACATATAAATACACAATAGTCTCCATTAGACCGTCTGACAAGACTAGAAGGGACATATAAATACACAATAGCCTCCATTAGACCGTCTGACAAGACGAAAAGGGACATATAACTACACAATAGCCTCCATTAGACCGTCCGACAAGACTAAAAGAGATATATAAATACACAATAGCCTCCATTAGACCGTCTGACAAGACGAAAAGAGACATATAAATACACAATAGTCTCCATTAGCCGTCTGACAAGACGAAAAGGGACATATAAATACACAATAGCCCCATTAGACCGTCTGACAAGACGAAAAGAGACATATAACTACACAATAGTCTCCATTAGACCGTCTGACAAGACGAAAAGAGATATATAAATACACAGTAGTCTCCATTAGACCGTCTGACAAGACGAAAAGAGACATATAACTACACAATAGTCTCCATTAGACCGTCTGACAAGACGAAAAATAGATATATAAATACACTATAAATACAGTAGTCTCCATTAGACCGTCTGACAAGACGAAAAGGGACATATAAATACACACTAGCCTCCATTAGACCGTCTGACAAGACGAAAAGGGACATATAAATACACACTAGCCTCTATTAGACCGTCTGACAAGACGAAAAGGGACATATAAATACACATATTCAATCATCTTTAGTAAGGAATCAACCCATGAATTGTGATCATCATGAGGCGAAGTGATTTGGTGAATGTTGATCCAAGAATAAATTGCTGTGTTACAGTTTGTCACGTGATGTATGTCATGACGGCTTGGCACGACAATCTCCACTCAATTGTTGCAAGTTACTTTGTTTAAGAGGACATTACAAGACACGAAAGAAAGAAAGAAAGAAAGAAAAAAGAGAGAAAGACAGACAGAAAGAAAGAAAAACAGAAAGAAAAAAGAGAAAGAAAGAAAGAAAACGAAAGAAAAAAAGAGAAGAAGAATTAAAGAAAGCATATATAAAAAGAGAAAGAAAGGAATGAATAGAGACAAATAAAGAAAGCGCAATAAGGAAAAGAAAGAAAGAATGAATGAAAAGAAGGAATGAATGAAAAAAAGAAATAAAAGAAAGAAAAAATGAATTAAAAGAAAGAAACTATAGAAAGAAAAAAAAGAACGAGAGAAGAAAGAAAGAAAGAATTACAATAAAGAAAGAAAATATAGAAAAAAAAGAAAAAAAGAAAGAGAAAGAATGGAAGGGGAAAATATAGAGAAAGAAAGAAAAAAGAAGAAAGAGAAAGAAACAAACAAAGAATTGAGGTAGAAAATATTTTTAAACAAATTAATTTATCTTTTAAAAATGATGCAGAGAACAACAGAGAACCTTATACGACAAAACAATAAATATTAGTTAACAACATAGAGTGCATTAGAGGGCATCAAGAGAGCGTTAGAGGAGACATGTGGACAATTATATAACATCACAGAGAGCGTTAGAGGAGACATGTGGACAATTATATAACATCACAGAGAGCGTTAGAGGAGACATGTGGACAATTATATAACATCACAGAGAGCGTTAGAGGAGACATGTGGACAATTATATAACATCACAGAGAGCGTTAGAGGAGACATGTGGACAATTATATAACATCACAGATAGCTTTAGAGGAGACATGTGGACAATTATAGAACATCACAGATAGCGTTAGAGGAGACATGTGGACAATTATATAACATCACAGAGAGCGTTAGAGGAGACATGTGGACAATTATATAACATCACAGATAGCTTTAGAGGAGACATGTGGACAATTATAGAACATCACAGATAGCGTTAGAGGAGACATGTGGACAATTATATAACATCACAGATAGCGTTAGAGGAGACATGTGGACAATTATATAACATCACAGAGAGCGTTAGAGGAGACATGTGGACAATTATATAACATCACAGAGAGCGTTAGAGGAGACATGTGGACAATTATATAACATCACAGATAGCTTTAGAGGAGACATGTGGACAATTATAGAACATCACATATAGCGTTAGAGGAGACATGTGGACAATTATATAACATCACAGATAGCGTTAGAGGAGACATGTGGACAATTATATAACATCACAGAGAGCGTTAGAGGAGATATGTGGACAATTATATAACATCACAGAGAGCGTTAGAGGAGACATGTGGACAATTATATAACATCACAGATAGCTTTAGAGGAGACATGTGGACAATTATAGAACATCACAGATAGCGTTAGAGGAGATATGTGGACAATTATATAACATCACAGAGAGCATTAGAGGAGACATGTGGACAATTATATAACATCACAGATAGCTTTAGAGGAGACATGTGGGCAATTATAGAACATCACAGATAGCGTTAGAGGAGACATGTGGACAATTATATAACATCACAGATAGCGTTAGAGGAGACATGTGGACAATTATATAACATCACAGAGAGCGTTAGAGGAGACATGTGGACAATTATATAACATCACAGAGAGCGTTAGAGGAGACATGTGAACAATTATATAACATCACAGAGAGCGTTAGAGGAGACATGTGGACAATTATATAACATCACATAGAGCTTTAGAGGAGACATGTGGACAATTATATAACATCACAGATAGCTTTAGAGGGGACATGTGGACAATTATAGAACATCACAGATAGCGTTAGAGGAGACATGTGGACAATTATATAACATCACAGAGAGCGTTAGAGGAGACATGTGGACAATTATATAACATCACAGAGAGCGTTAGAGGAGACATGTGGACAATTATATAACATCACAGAGAGCGTTAGAGGAGACATGTGGACAATTATATAACATCACAGAGAGCGTTAGAGGAAATATGTGGACAATTATATAACATCACAGAGAGCGTTAGAGGAGATATGTGGACAATTATATAACATCACAGAGAGCGTTAGAGGAGATATGTGGACAATTATATAACATCACAGATAGCTTTAGAGGAGACATGTGGACAATTATATAACATCACAGATAGCTTTAGAGGAGACATGCGGACAATTATATAACATCATAGAGAGCGTTAGTGGAGAAATGTGGACAATTATAGAACATCACAGATAGCGTTAGAGGAGACATGTGGACATTTATAGAACATCATAGAGAGCGTTAGAGGAGACATGTGGACAATTATAGAACATCACAGAGAGCGTTAGAGGAGATATGTGGACAATTATAGAACATCATAGAGAGCGTTAGAGGGGACATGTGGACAATTATAGACCGTCACAGAGAGAGTTAGAGGAGATATGAGGGCAATTATAGAACATCACAGAGAGCGTTAGAGGAGATATGTGGACAATTATAGAACATCATAGAGAGCGTTAGAGGAGATATGTGGACAATTATAGAACATCATAGAGAGCGTTAGAGGGGACATGTGGACAATTATAGACCGTCACAGAGAGAGTTAGAGGAGATATGAGGGCAATTATAGAACATCATAGAGAGCGTTAGAGGGGACATGTGGACAATTATAGACCGTCACAGAGAGAGTTAGAGGAGATATGTGGGCAATTATAGAACATCACAGAGAGCGTTAGAGGAGATATGTGGACAATTATAGAATATCACAGAGAGCGTTAGAGGAGACATGTGGACAATTATAGAACATCACAGAGAGAGTTAGAGGAGACATGTGGACAATTATAGAATATCACAGAGAGCGTTAGAGGAGACATATGGACAATTATAGACCGTCATAGAGAGAGTTAGAGGAGACATGTGGACAATTATAGACCGTCTCAGAGAGCGTTAGAGGAGACATATGGACAATTATAGACCGTCACAGAGAGAGTTAGAGGAGACATGTGGACAATTATAGAACATCACAGAGAGAGTTAGAGGAGATATGTGGACAATTATAGAATATCACAGAGAGCGTTAGAGGAGACATGTGGACAATTATAGAACATCACAGAGAGAGTTAGAGGAGACATGTGGACAATTATAGAATATCACAGAGAGCGTTAGAGGAGATATGTGGACAATTATAGAACATCACAGAGAGCGTTAGAGGAGATATGTGGACAAATATAGAACATCACAGAGAGAGTTAGAGGAGACATGTGGACAATTATAGAACATCACAGAGAGAGTTATTGGAGACATGTGGACAATTATAGAACATCACAGAGAGCGTTAGAGGAGACATGTGGACAATTATAGAACATCACAGAGAGCGTTAGAGGAGATATGTGGACAATTATAGAAAATCACAGAGAGCGTTAGAGGAGATATGTGGACAATTATAGAACATCACAGAGAGCGTTAGAGGAGATATGTGGACAATTATAGAACATCACAGAGAGCGTTAGAGGAGACATGTGGACAATTATAGAACATCACAGAGAGAGTTAGAGGAGACATGTGGACAATTATATAATATCACAGAGAGCGTTAGAGGAGATATGTGGACAATTATAGAACATCACATAGAGAGTTAGAGGAGACATGTGGACAATTATAGAATATCACAGAGAGCGTTAGAGGAGATATGTGGACAATTATAGAACATCACAGAGAGCGTTAGAGGAGATATGTGGACAATTATAGACCGTCACAGAGAGAGTTGGAGGAGATATGTGGACAATTATAGAACATCACAGAGAGAGTTAGAGGAGACATGTGGACAATTATAGAATATCACAGAGAGCGTTAGAGGAGATATGTGGACAATTATAGAACATCACAGAGAGAGTTAGAGGAGATATGTGGACAATTATAGAACATCACAGAGAGAGTTAGAGGAGGCATGTGGACAATTATAGAATATCACAGAGAGCGTTAGAGGAGATATGTGGACAATTATAGAACATCACAGAGAGCGTTAGAGGAGACATGTGGACAATTATAGACCGTCACAGAGAGAGTTAGACTACAATACAATGAATATTAGATGACAACCATGACGTTTTAAAACAACTAAAAATGAAAAGAGAACTACTAAGCACAATTAAGACAAGACAAAATAAATTTTTGGGGCATGTTAAAAGACACAACCGCCTTATAAAAATATATTCTTTGGAAGGGAAAATACAAGGTAAATGAGGCAGAGGCAGACCAAGACTAAAAGGACGAGTAACATCAAAAGATGGACAAGTCATCCTTTTACAATCTGCACCATCAATCAAGAGACAGAGTAGAATGGCGCTGAGGAGACAGCACTCAATGATGATGATAATGACATGATGATGATGATGTTAGATACATATAGATATGTAGATTGATTCTTAAAACCATGCAAAATGTTGTCGCTGAAATCTTTTCCTTTGCATTGATAAAAAGCTTCCAAACGGAAAGAGTTATCGTCCTTTCAATGGCAGATGGCGCTGATCACAATCACCTTCTCTAGCAGTCAACGCGTTAGCGTATAGAAAGAACTCATCATCATCATCATCAAGTACCGGGCCTGCTGGTGTAGGTGATCATGTCTCTTCACAACTTTCGATCACGACAGTTATCTATCATTTCTGTTGTTGGCCATCTGCCAAGCCATTCTCTTAAGCTGTCTGTATTTTTCTCTTTGCTTCCCTCTATCTCTTCGTCCCTCAATTTTCCCAGTTGTTACTATATATTCCAGCTGTTCTCTTCTCGTTACATGGCCAAAAAATTATGATTGTTTTTTCCTAATTTTGAAATTAGCTTTCTTTTTGCTTTGGCCTCTTTCAGAACGTTTTCATTACTTTTCTTAGCTGTCCATGGTATTCTCAACATTCTTCTGTAAAACTACATTTCTACAGACTCCACTGATTTTCTTGTCAGTTGTCCTATTGTCCATGATTCACATCCATATGTTAAGACTAGCTCTACATAACATTTAAGAACTCTTTTTCTTGTTTCTATTGTCAAAAATGGATTGCACAGTATCTTCCTCATTTTTTTGGAAAGCTGCTTTTGCATGAGTCATTCTGCATCTCACCTCTCTTGTACATCTTCCTTCTGAGGTTAACAAAGTTCCCAAATATTTAAATTCATTTACTGTTTTAATATTGTTCCACTTGTCTTTATTTTGCACTGAAGTGGTGTCTTTTTCTTTGTTGTTACCATTTCTTCTGAAAGAACTAAAAAGAACTAGAATCAATATAAACACACATCAGTAAGGGAGACAATTCATAAAGAAAACAAAAGCATTACTTATCAAGTGTCTACACAAAGTAATCACTGCCGTTTTCGAGCCAGAAACTCTCATCCCTGACTTTAATTATACTGTCTTTTTCACCTTCTCGCCACCACATAAAAGAGGGAAGCTACCACAAGCATAGCTGACATTTACCTCCCGGTGTGGAGTATAGTTCTTGTCTGTTTAGCGCCACGTTGTTCACGTCACATAACAAACGTGACAATTATTGTAAAAGTTTTACAAACGGTTCTCATCATTTTATTTTGATGCTCACGGAATATTTCTTGTCTACACTGTCCCTCTTGTTTCATGAATTCATTTATTTAATAATATTATCGTCTCGTGAATAAGGAAGTAAGAAAGAGTTCATCATCATCGTGTGCCATACCGGTTGGCATAGGCGATGATACATTTGCACAAATTTCTGCCCACAGTGCATCATAAAAGCATAAGGAAAATGGTAGGAACAAAACCCTGCCAAGAATATATAGAATAACAACAACTTAAATGGTTGGGCCACCTGGTCAGAATGAATCCTCACCTATCACCATCAAGGGCGTTCTTCTCGAGAATGCATGGAAAAAGACCAAGAGGAAGATCCAGAAGAAGATGGATGGATGCAGTGACAGAGACATGTAACAACAAAGGAAATCACTAATTCAGACAGTTCGAGCAGCTCAAGAACGACAAATGATATAAACCACGACACCTTTTAGGTATCAGTGAAAAGAGAAAAGAAGAAGATGGATAGATGCAGTGACAGAGACATGTAACAACAAAGGAAAATCACTAATTCAGACAGTTCGAGCAGCTCAAGAACGACAAATGATATAAACCACAACACCTTTTAGGTATCAGTGAAAAGAGAAAAGAAGAAGATGGATAGATGCAGTGACAGAGACACGTAACAACAAAGGAAAATCACTAATTCAGACAGTTCGAGCAGCTCAAGAACGACAAATGATATAAACCACGACACCTTTTAGGTATCAGTGAAAAGAGAAAAGAAGAAGATGGATAGATGCAGTGACAGAGACATGTAACAACAAAGGAAAATCACTAATTCAGACAGTTCGAGCAGCTCAAGAACGACAAATGATATAAACCACGATACCTTTTAGGCATCAGTGAAAAGAGAAAAGTAGAAAGAAGTGTATCATATCGATGTTGTTCTTGACTGTTTTCCATGCCATGACACCAAGCTATCTAGTATCTTCACTCTTTGTCATCCGCGATCTCTTTTTCCCTGTATTTTTCCAGTTGTAACCAAGTATTCAAACTTTCCTCTTCTCATGATACATCCAACAAAATGTTGATTGTTTCTTTCTGATGTTTTTTAGGAGCTCTCTTTGTGTGGTTGTAATACCGACCACATTACCCCCAAAATCATGTGCTAAAGGTCTGTAAAATTTATGGTCACTAAAACCATATTCCCCATACGTCACTTGGCGTGACGGGGGCTCTTCATTTTTTTCTTTGTGTGGTGGCCTCCTTAACAATGTCCTCATTGGTATTTTTAGCTGTACAGGGAACTCTCAACATTCTTCTGAGAAATATCATCTCTGCTGCCTTCAAAGACAGTTCATCGGTGTTATATGAAACCTATTCTGACCTGAAGAAATGGAAGTAAATCACGGACAGTCTTCTTCTTCTACCTTCCAGCTCCCTGTTGAGCATAGGTCTTCAACAAACACTTTCCAAGTCGTTCTGTTTCTTGCCATTCTTTTAAGATCATTCCATGTCTTCCCCATCATCTTCATCTCTGCTTTTGTCTGCCTTCTTCAAGAATTTCTTGGTCTTCCTCTTTGTCTTTTACCCTGGGGATTCTAAAAAAGGGTCTGTTGTGTAATACTCTCAGTTGGTTTCTGCAGTGTGTGTCCTATCCAGCGCCATTTTTTTCGCTGTATCTCTTTATCCACTGGTATTTGACTGGTAAAATCATGGCCAGTAGATAAAAGAAAAAGCAAAAGAAAATTAGAGGAGATGGGATTTCTCAAAAGAATGTTGAATGTTCTTTGGACTAACGAGGAAATACTCAAGGAGGCCGATACGAAAAGGGGGCTCATAGAAACACATCAGCAAGAAACAATTGACATTTGTCGGGCGCATCATGAGAAGGGAAAATTTGAAATACTTGGCTACAACTGGCAAAATGCAGGGAAAGCGATATCACTGACAACAAAGAGAGGAGATGCTAGATAGATTGGGGTCATGGTCCGGAAATCTGTCAACAACAGAATTGATATGATTCGTCGTAGACAGAATTGTGGAAGAACGTGATCGCCTACGCTAACAGGTATGGCACATGATGATTGTGCTACATAATTTATATCCATCTCACTATGAAAAGAAAGCAAGAGGGAATGAAGGAAGGAAGAAGAATGAAGGAGGAGACGAAGGAAGGAAAGAAGGAAGGAGAGGAAGGAAGGGGACGGAAGGAGGAGAAGAAGGATGAGAGGAAGGAATAAGGAGAGGAAGGAAGGGAAAGAGGATGGAAGGGAAGAATGAAGGGGTGGAAGGCAGGAAGGAAGGGAACGGAAGGAGGACACGAAGGAAGGAAAGAAGGAAGGAGAGGAAGGAATAAGGAGAGGATGGAAGGGAAAGAGGTTAGAAAGGATGGAAGGGAAGAATGAAGCGGTGGAGGGAAGGAAGGAGAGGAAATAAGGGAAAGAGGAAGGGGCGAAATGAAGGAAGGAGAGGAAGGGAACGGAAGGAGGGAAGAGAGAAAGGAAGGAGAGGAAAAAAGGGAAGGAGGAAGGGGCGAAATTAAAGAAGGAGAGGAAGGGAAGAAAGGAAAGAAGGAAGGGGGGAGTAAGCTCTTCACGCCGTGTGATAGCGTATAAGGAACATGGCATTAAAGCCTATGTATTTGTATAGATCGTCAGCACATTCATTATTGTGTTTGTTCATTAATGTCATCAATATTGCTCCAGTGTTGTCTTAATAATTCCTCTTCTCCTTCTAGCTTTCAGCTCTATCGGAGCATAGGTCTTCAACAAACAGTTTCCAAGTCGTTCTGATTCTTGCCATTCTTTTAAGAACGTTCCATGTAATTTTATTCTTTTCTTAGACTTGTCCATGTTTGTGAAGTTTTTTTTTTCCGGTTTATTTTTTTTTACACAACGGGATAGCCAGTCCCAAGCCCAAACCTCCTTAGTTGCCTCTTACATACATGCATGGTAGGGAACAGCGCCATTATTCTTTACTCCCCTTTTGGCCCCCGGCAGTGCACGGGCATGTCTTAATAATAATTCAGATTAATCCACATGTCAAAACCAACTCTCAATGATTCTTTGTTTCTAAGTTAAACGATCATTTACTTCAACTAACTCACTTTCTTTCTGTTGGTCTTTTTATTCTTCCAGCTCTTCTTCTTTTTGGACTTCCTCTTCTTGGTCTGTTTCTCCTACCTGCTCTTCTTCTTCTACCGGCGTTTCTTCAAGTGTCGTCTTATTTTTACTAATTCAGATTAGTGCACCTTTTTGTCTTTATTTACAAATAAAGTGGAACAATATTAAAACAGGTAAATGAATTTAAATATTTGGGAACATTGTTAACCTCAGATGGTAGATGTACAACAGAGGTGAGATGCAGAATGGTTCAAGAAAAAGCAGCTTATCAAAAAATGAGGAAGATACTGTGCAATCCATTTTTGACAATAGAAACAAGAAAAAAAGTTCTAAATTCTTATGTACAGCCAGTCTTAACATATGGATGTGCATCATGGTCAATAGGAAAATAAACAAGAAAATCAATGGAGGCTGTAGAAATGTGGTTTTACAGAAGAATGTTGAGAATACCATGGACAGCGAAGAAGAGTAATGAAAATGTCCTGAAAGAGATCAAACCAAAAAGAGAGCTAATTTCCAATATTAGGAAGAAACAATCATCATTGTTTGGCCATGTAATGAGAAAGGAACAGCCGGAATATATTGTAACAACTGGGATAATTGAGGGACGAAGCGATAGAGGGAAGCAAAGCGAATAGATACCAGGCAGCTTAAGAGAATGGCTTGGCAGAAGGTCAACAACAGAAATGATAAATAACTGTCGAAATCGAACGTTATGGAGAGACATGATCACCTACGCCAGCAGGCATGGTACTTGATTATGATGATGATGCCCTATTTTGAAAACAAGCTCTCAATGCTTCGTTGTATCAATGTTAAACAAGCATTAACTTAAGCTATCTGAATTTATTTTCCGTGTAAGTTCCAACTTTACCTCAACAAACACTAGCCAGGGCTGTGAACATTTTCATAAAACTAGCTCAGGAATGACATTTACCATGGCTACAAAAGACACATTTTGGTCGTTAATTTGGGCATATCTTATTTTTGCTTCTTTTTGTATCCATAAATTTCATTCAATCTTTTCTGGGTTTACTCGCTTAATAATTTACTGCCTCTTCTCCTTCTTGATCTGCCACTTCTTCCCTGTATATATTTTCTTGTTCTTTTTCTTCTTAGAATTCTTTTTCTGTTTTTATTTTGCTCCTACTTCTTCTTGGTCTTCATCTTCTTCCTAGTCTTTTTTCCCTTGATCTTCTTCTTTTTGATCTTCTTTATTTTGTTGTTGTTCTTCTTCCTCTTGGTTTTTTGTTCTTTTTCTTGTTGGTTTCCATCTTCTTGAACTTCTTTTTTTTTTGGCCCTCTTCTTCTTGGTCTCCTTTTTTTTGCCCTCCATCTTCCTTTTGGTTTTTTTCTCCTTCTTCTTTTTGGTCTTCTTTTTCTTGGCCTTCTGTTTCTTTGTTTTCTTCTCCTTGTTTTCTTCTTGGTTTCCTTTTTCTTCTTAGTCTTATTTTACTTCTTGACCCTTTCTTCTCAGGTCTTTGTCTTATATTTCTTAGTGTTCTTCTTCTTGGTCTCTTCTTCTTGATCTTTTCTTTCTCTTGGTTTTCTTCTTCTTGATCATCTCATACTCCTCTTTCTTCATATTATCTTTTTCAACTTGATCTTCTGCTTCTTCCTTTTCTTTATCTTGGTATTCTTCTTTTACTTGATCTTCTTCTTTTTCCTTCCCTTTAACTTGTTATTCTTCTTTTACTTGATCTTCTTCTACTTCCTTTTCTTTGTCTTGATCTGCTTTTTTTCTAGGTCTTTTTCTTGTTAGTGAGGTTCTTTTTTATCTTCTCAATTTTGTTCTTTTTGTTCTTCTTCGTCTTTTTGGTCTTCGTTTTTTTTGTTCTCCTTTTCCTTGGTCGTCATCTTCCTCTTCTTTTTCTTCGACTTTTCCTATTGGTCTTCTTCTTGGCCCTTTTCTTTCCCTTAGTTTTCTTGTTGGTACATGTATCTACTTGATCTTCCCATACTCTTCCTCCTTTTCATTGGTTTTCTTTATCTGGGTCTTCTTCTTCGTCTTGATCATCTTCTTCTTGATCAATTTCTTCTTGGTCTTTTTTTCTACGTCTCCTTCTTTTTGGTCTTCTTCGTCTTGATCATCTTCTTCTTGATCATTTTCTTCTTTGTCTTTTTCTACGTCTCATTCCTTTTTGGTCTTCTTCGTCTTGATTCTCTCCTCCTTTTTTGTCACCTTCGTCTTCTTCATTTTTCCTCTTCATCTTTTCATTTAGGTTTGAAAATCAGGTGGAAATATTATTTGCAGTCTTTGCGCTCATCTGCTATCCTCATTTGCCTTTATGTTTCCCAGTGTCTCAGCTAAGTTCAGAATCGTTATAGTCCCAACCGTACTGAGATACGTTGACAAAGAAAAACTACCACTGCATGGCCTCTAAGATGGGCAAGTTTCAATTTTCCAAACAGAACCCGTAAAATCAAGAAAGACAACTTCTAGGGTTTCAAGAGCCATGAATTCTTGCTAATCCCGCGGTATAGAGAAATGAAAAAAAAAAAAAGATGTTAAAGCTTTATGTAATAAGTGGACGATACAAATTAGAACAGCGTTTCGGCTCAATGTGCCATCAGCAGGAACAAACACACAACACACACAGAGATAGGTATTTCAAATAAAAGAAATAATAAATAATATAATAAGTGAAAAAGTAAAGAAAAGTACCCCCGTCACGCCAAGTGGCGTATAGGGAATATGGTGTTAGTGACCATAAATTTTACAGAATTTCAGCACATGATTTTTGGGGTAATGTGGTCGGTATTACGCCCGTGCCGCTTTACTTTCCCAGAAAAATTCCGGTACCCATTTATGGCTGGGGGAACCCGAAAGCTGTCGGTTGGGATCGAACCCTAACTCTTGTCCTTTGTAGTCCAGTTAACTAACCACTGAGCTATCGCGGCTAAATAATATAATAATTTGGAACTAGAATATAGTATAGAATAGAATAGGATGGAGTGGAATAGAATATATTAGAATAGGTTGAGTGGAATAGAATATATTAGAATAGGTTGAGTGGAATAGAATATATTAGAATAGGTTGAGTAGAATAGATTAGAATAGATTAGATTATATTAGATTAGAATAGAATAGATTAGATTAGATTAGATTATATTATATTATATATTATATTTATTATTATATTAGATTAGATTAGATTATATTATATTATATTATATTATATTATATTATATTATATTATATTATATTATATTATATTATATTATATTATATTATATTATATTATATTATATTATATTATATTATATTATATTATATTATATTATATTATATTATATTATATTATATTATATTATATTATATTATATTATATTATATTATATTATATTATATTATATTATATTATATTATATTATATTATATTATATTATATTATATTATATTATATTATATTATATTATATTATATTATATTATATTATATTATATTATATTATATTATATTATATTATATTATATTAGATTAGATTAGATTAGATTAGATTAGATTAGATTAGATTAGATTAGATTAGAGTAGAATGGATTAGAATAGAATATATATTAACAAATAGACGACGATGCTCAACATTTACAGAAGTTTGTGTGCACAGCTTAATGGGCCGTCCAGAAAAAAAATAATTTGCTGTTGAAATCAGTAGGGACTTGGGAAGGAAAGCAAACATGGTCCCATAAACGATCCTGATGCAGTTTTATGTGCGAATATTATCAAAGTTAATCGTGCAAACATCGCAGAAAGTTGTAATCTGTAACGTAGAGCAGCAGACGCCATTTTCAGAGAGAGAGAGAGAGAGAGAGAGAGAGAGAGAATTAGAAGAAGAAAGAGAGCATGGAGAAGAAAACAGGAAGAAGGTAAATTCTTCTTCTTCTGCCTTTCAGCTCCTTGTGGAGAATAGGTCTTCAACAAACACTTTCCAAGTCGTTCTGTCTCTTGCCATTCTTTTAAGATCATTCCATGTCTTCCCCATAATCTTCATCTCTGCTTCTATCTGTCTTCTTCAAGAATTTCTTGGTCTTCCTCTTTGTCTTTTCCTCTGGGGATTCCAAAAAAGGGTATATTGTGTAATACTCTCAGTTGGCTTCCGTAGTGTGTGTCTTATCCAGCGCCATCGTCTTCGCTGTATCTCTTTATCCACTGGTGTTTGACTGGTACATTTCCATAATTCTATGTTAGTGATTTTGTCCTGCCATTTCCATCCTTTTGTTCTGCGTAAGCAACCATTAATGAAAGTCTGTATCTCTTTATCCACTGGTGTTTGACTGGTGCATTTCC
Organism: Megaustenia siamemsis; assembly: GCA_032433765.1. Lineage (NCBI taxonomy): Eukaryota > Metazoa > Mollusca > Gastropoda > Stylommatophora > Ariophantidae > Megaustenia > Megaustenia siamemsis. The sequence continues at coordinate 9,046,263 of JAVIAB010000102.1, forward strand.
ATAATTCTATTTTAGTGATTTTGTCCTGCCATTTCCATCCTTTTATTCTGCGTAAGCATCCATTAATGAAAGTCTGTATCTCTTTATCCACTGGTGTTTAACTGGTACATTTCCATAATTCTATGTTAGTGATTTTATCCTGCCATTTCCATCCCTTTATTCTGCGTAAGCATCCATTAATGAAAGTCTGTATCTCTTTATCCACTGGTGTTTGACTGGTACATTTCCATAATTCTATGTTAGTGATTTTATCCTGCCATTTCCATCCCTTTATTCTGCGTAAGCATCCATTAACGAAAGTCTGTATCTTCAGAAGGAGATAAATAGGACGGTAAAGGAAGAAGCGACAGAAGAGAAAGAAGAAAAAAACGTGACAGAAACAGAAGGCATGTGTAGTTTAAAAAATATTAAGGTGAGAAAGATAAGAATTAGAATGCAAAAAAAAAACGAGTAGTGAAAGAAGAATGATGGATAATAAAGAGAAAGATAACAAATAAAGGAAAGAAAGGAAAGGAAAGGAACGAAACAAACAAACAAAGAAGGGAAAAGAAGAAAAGAAGAACAAGAAGGAAAATTGAAGGTTAAAGAAGACAAAGGAGAAAAGGTAGTAGACGAAAAGAAAGAAACAGAAGAGGAGGAAGAAGAAAGACAATTAAGAATTAGATGGAAAATAAAGAACAAGAAGAAGGAAAGTAAAAGAAAGAAGGAAAATAAAAGAAAGCTGGAAATCTCTGGCATGTGGCGTGCGAAGTACCCCACATAAGTGCAGCGTCAACAAGTAGCTAATATAGAAACACTCCCACACAAAACGTGATTGTGTTTCTCAACATTTTCAAATCTCTGACACTAAATAAAGATTTTAAACTTCACATTTTCTTAAAGTCTATTTTCTTCACGTTGTCTTAAAGATATAAACTTCACATTTTCTTAAAATCTTTACTTAAAGTATAAAGAATTCGCTTCGTCTTAAAGAATTAAACTTCGCATTGTCCTAACGAATATTATATTTCGTGCAATTTTTTTTTGGGGGGGTCAGATATTTATTTATTATTTTTTTGTTTACAGTTAAAATTGTGAGTTTTGCGTCACAAGACCGGCAGTTAACATTACGAATCCGTTAATTTTGAATATACGTTGAAAGAAATGGACTTCGAGAGGAGGCGGTCACGTCGTGAACGTGACAGAGAAGGAATATTCACTCACTCACTTATGGTCCATACATAGAGGCGTTCAATATCATGATATATTATATCTGTTATGTTATGTCTGTTGTGTTTGTCATGTCATGTTCTGTATGTTATGATATGTAATGTTTGTTGTCTTAATGGACAGTACACAAACAAATGAAAAGACGATTAGAGGCCACAGAGATGAGATTTCTCAGAAAAATGTTGAAAGTTCCCTGGACAGCTGAAAAGACAAATGAAGAAATTCTCAAAGAGGCCAACACAAAAAGGGTGCTCCTAAAAAAACATCAGTAAGAAACAATCAACATTTTTCGGGCACATCATGAGAAGAGGAAAGTTGGAATACTTGGTTACAACTGGCAAAATAAAAGGAAAGAGAGATCGCGGATGACAAAGAGAGAAAATACTGGATAACTTGGTGTCATGGCATGGAAAACAGTCAACAACAGAACTGATACGATGCACTGTAGATAGAAAATTGTGGAAGGACATGATCGCCTATGCCAACCGGTATGGTACATGAGGATGACGTCTTATATTTGTCATGTTATATTTCTGTTATTATAATTGTCATATTAATTGTCATATTATATTTCTATTGTTATATTTCTTATGTTATGGTTGTCATGTTATGGTTGTCATGTTATAGTTGTCATGTTATAGTTGTCATGTTATAGTTGTCATGTTATGTTTGGCATGTTAAGTGTGTCATAATAAATATATGATATATGTTATGTTTGTTATATTATGGTATGTCTGTTATATTTTTCATGTTATGTCTATGTTATGCTTGTCATGTTATGCTCGTCATGTTATGTGTCATGTTATGTGTGTCGTGTTAAGTATGTTATGTCTGTCATGTTATGTGTTTGTCATACTATATTTATCATGTTATGTCTTATGTTATGTCTGTCATCTTATGTATTTGTCATACTATATTTCTCATTGTTATGTCTTATGTTATGTCTGTCATGCTATATTTGTCATGTTATGTCCGTTATATTACGTTATGTTTGTTATATTATGTTTTTTCTGTTATATTATGTTATGTCTGTTATGTTATGTTATGTCTGTTATATTATGTTATGTCTGTTATGTTATGTTTGTTATATTATGCTATGTCTGTTATATTATGTTATGTCTGTTATATTATGTCTTGTTATATTATGTTGTCTGTTATATTATGTCTTGTTATATTATATCTGTTATATTATGTTATGTCTGTTATATTATGTCTTGTTATATTATGTTATGTCTGTTATATTATGTCTTGTTATATTATATTATGTCTGTTATATTATGTCTTGTTATATTGTCTTGTTATATTATGTTATGTCTGTTATATTATGTCTTGTTATATTATGTTATGTCTGTTATATTATATTATGTCTGTTATATTATGTTATGTCTGTTATATTATGTTTTGTTATATTATGTTATGTCTGTTATGTTATGTCTGTTATATTATGTCTGTTATATTATGTTATGTCTGTTATATTATGTTATGTCTGTTATATTATGTCTGTTATATTATGTTATGTCTGTTATATTATGTATGTTATATTATGTTATGTCTGTTATATTATGTTATGTCTGTTATATTATGTCTTGTTATATTATGTTATGTCTGTTATATTATGTCTTGTTATATTATATTATGTCTGTTATATTATGTCTTGTTATATTATGTCTTGTTATATTATGTTATGTCTGTTATATTATGTCTTGTTATATTATGTTATGTCTGTTATATTATATTATGTCTGTTATATTATGTTATGTCTGTTATATTATGTCTTGTTATATTATGTTATGTCTGTTATGTTATGTCTGTTATATTATGTCTGTTATATTATGTTATGTCTGTTATATTATGTTATGTCTGTTATATTATGTCTGTTATATTATGTTATGTCTGTTATATTATGTATGTTATATTATGTTATGTCTGTTATATTATGTTATGTCTGTGATATTATGTCTGTTATATTATGTTACGTCTGTTATATTATGTATGTTATATTATGTTATGTCTGTTATATTATGTCTGTTATGTTATGTCTGTTATATTATGTTATGTCTGTTATATTATGTTATGTCTGTTCTATTATGTTATGTCTGTTATATTATATTCATCATTATAATCATCATCACTGCACTCTGAACGGACCCATAGGCGTTCACACATCCCCCTCGAAATATCGATAAAACTCAGAAGAAAACTCTGAGACACATGTACGAACTCCGTGACATGACATGGGATCCGTCATTGTGGGGACGATGTGTCTTAAGTAGCTACGATTTTGTTCCCAGACCTCCAAATGTCAAGGGATTTTTAACTTACGAGATTACATAATTAACCTCCTATATTCGTTATCCGATAGGGCTGAGTATTACATCTAGATACCTCTCAACCCAGAAACCAGGAAGGGTATCGTTACTGAGAAACTATGGATTCATATTTTGTTTTATCTTTAGACCACTGGACTTATGACGTCTCCCTAGTTAGCCTTGTTGTTATTTGTCTTGATCTGAGTATATTTTACATGACACTAAATTGCTTCTTGCAAATCTTATTCTTTTCTTTGTTTATTTTTACATTTTCCATCACTGGTTTTATCACTGGTTCCATCACTGGTTTCATCATTGGTGTCATCACTGGTGTCATCACTGGTTTTATCACTGGTTCCATCACTGGTTTCATCATTGGTGTCATCACTGGTTTCATCATTGGTGTCATCACTGGTGTCATCACTGGTGTCATCACTGGTTTCATCACTGGTTCTATCATTGCTTCCATCAATGTTTCAGTCATTGCTTCCATCACTGCTTCCATCACTGGTTCCATCACTACTTCCATCATTGTGTACATCATTGCTTCCATCACTGGTTCCATCATTGCTTCCATCACTGGTTCCATCATTGCTTCCATCACTGGTTCCATCATTGCTTCCATCACTGCTTCCATCACTGGTTCCATCACTGCTTCCATCACTGCTTCCATCATTGCTTCCATCACTGGTTCCATCATTGCTTCCATCACTGGTTCCATCATTGCTTCCATCACTGCTTCCATCACTGCTTCCATCACTGCTTCCATCATTGCTTCCATCACTGGTTCCATCATTGCTTCCATCATTGTTCCCATCACTGGTTTCATCACTGCATCCATCGCTGCTTCCATCACTGGTTTCATTACTGCATCCATCACTGCTTCCATCACTGGTTTCATCACTTGTTTCATCATTTCTTCCATCACTGGTTTCATCACTGGTTTCAGCACTGGCTCCATCATTGCTTCCATCATTACTTCCATTATTACTTTCCTCACTGGCTCCATCACTGGTGTCATCACTGGTTCCATCATTGCTTTCATCATTACTTCCCTCACTGGTTCCATCACTACTTCCATCATTGCTTACATCATTACTTCCATCACTGGTTCCATCATTGCTTCCATCACTGGTTCCATCACTGGTTCCATCATTGCTTCCATCACTGGTTCCATCATTGCTTCCATCACTGGTTCCATCATTGCTTCCATCATTACTTCCATCATTACTTCCCTCACTAGTTCCATCACTGGTTCCATCACTGGTGTCATCACTGGTTCCATCATTGCTTCCATCATTACTTCCATCATTACTTCCCTCACTGGTTCCATCACTGGTGTCATCACTGGTTCCATCGTTGCTTCCATCATTACTTTTATCATTACTTCCATCATTGCTTCCATCATTGGACCAGCCGCATTTATTCTCTGGTCCTATAGCTTCCCCCCCCCCCCCAAAGTCCATGTAATGGAAAAGAATAACCTTTCAGATGGTAACTATTTAAAAGGTCAGAGTGCGGAAATGTAAAGCCTGGAAAGTCCACAATGAGCTTGTCGCTTCAGCTTTTCGGACATTAGCGCTCGTAATTATCGGTAGATTTACCTCAGACTTTTCTATGTCGCATAGCTGATGACGTCACGCTAGTGGAGGTTTGACCGAGCTTCCCTTTCTGCCCTCTGGCCATCTCTATAGTTGTCTGTAGTATTTTAGTCCCTCCTCATTTGATTTTTATTTTGGCTGTACAATGTACATTTTGTATCTTCCTAAAATCTATTCGATACTTTATTTTTCCATTCATTGTATTATTTAGCTTTCCAAAAGATGAGGAAGATAGTGTACAATCAATTTTTGACAATAGAAAACAAGAAAAAGTTCTTAAATGTTATGTAGAGACAGTCTTGACATGTGGATGTGAATCATGGACAATTGGACAACAGACAAGAAAATCACCGGAGTCTGTAGAAATGTGGTTTTACAGAAGAATGTTGAGAATGTCATGGACAGCTAAGAAGAGTGATGAAAATGTTCTGAAAGAGGCCAAAGCAAAAAGGGAGCTAATATCCAGTATTAGGAAGAAACAATCATCATTTTTGGCGATGTAATTAGAAGGGGACAGCGGGAATATATTTTAACAGGAAGGAAAATTTTGGGACAAAGAGATAGAGGGAAGCAAAGAGAAAAGATACCAGATAGATTAAAGGAAAGACTTGGCAGAAGGTCAACAACAGAAATGATAAATAACTGTTGAGATCGAAAGTTGCAGAGAGACATGATCACCTACGCCAACAGGTACGGATACTTGATGGTAATGATGATGATTTTATTTGGGTAACTTGAAGTTACCAGTAACAACATAAACAATTTGAGGCGTGTGGATGACGCAGTCTTAACAGCGGAGATCGTGAATGAACTACAAGAAATGATTGACACAACAGTAAAAGGAAGCAGTGAGAAAGGTCTTAGTCTGAATATTAAGAAAACAAAAGTAATGGTCATATCGAAGAAACATTCATCACCAGCATAACAATAAACAGGACAAATCTGAAACAAGTGCAACTAGGGCCACAATGATAACATCAGATGGAAGATGCACCACGGAAATAAAAAGCAGAATAGCTCAGGCCAAAATTGCATTTAAGGAAATGAAAGACATCTTATGCAACAAATCTATGTTGATAGAAGTGAGGAAGAGAGTTCATCGGTGCTTTATAGAACCTATTCTAACCTATGGAAGTGAATCATGGACAGTGGACAAACACATAATCATCATCATCGTGTGCCTTCTCCGCAACGAAGGTTGGCTACCATCGATCGCCATTCTACTCTGTTTCTTGCTTTGATGGTGCAGGCTGACATAGATTGACTTGTCCATCTTTTGATGTTACTCGTTCATGTTAGTCTTGGTCTGCCTCTGCCTCTTTTACCTTGTATTTTTCCTTCCAATATTACTTTTAGTAGGTTGTTGTGTCTTTTAACATGCCCCAAAAATTTCATTTGTCTTGTCTTAATTGTATTTAGTAGTTCTCTTTTTATTTTCAGTTGTTTTAAAACTTCATCGTTTGTTATCTTTTGTTTCCATCGAATTCTACCTATCCTTCTATAAATCCACATTTGAAAGGCTTCAATTTTCTGTTCTGTTTTCTTGTCTAATGTCCATGTTTCTGCACCATACAGGAATATTGAGAAGACGTAACATTTTGCCATTCTTAGTTTCAGCCCTGTTGATATTTGTTTTGTTGTTAGTATATTTTTCATGGCATTAAAATTACTTACACACTTAATTAATTACAAACACATAAAGACACGATTAAAGGCCACAGAGGCAGGATTTCTCAGAGGAATGTTGAAAGTTCCCTGGACATATAAAAAGACCAATGAGGAAGTTCTCAAAGAGGCCAACACAAAAATGCAGCTCCTAAAAAATCATCAGAAAGAAACAATCAACATTTTTCGGGCACATAATGAGAAGAGGTTGGAATACTTGGTTACAACTGGCAAAATAAAAGGAAAACAGAGATTGCGGACGACAAAGAGAGAAAATACTAGGTAGCTTGTTGTCGGCTCAAGACAAAGAAATGCACACCAATAAAATCAAGATGCGAATAAATCCACTAGTAGGTTTTAAGTATTAACTTTGTTTATGATCATAGTTTTTTTGCGTGAAGATCAACAGTACATTTCCTAAAAAATAGGCAGCACTGCGCCAGGCCGCCTTAGTTCACATAAGAAAATCTTACGTTGCTGTATTAGGTTGCGTGAAGATATGAAATATGTTGGTGTGGGTTTGAATCCGATAATAAGTCAATGGTAGGTGGACTCACTAACTGGTGTTCTATTGTGACCTCCATGTTTTTTTTTCAACATTATCGTCATTATCATATCATTACCTTCATCAAAATCATCGTCATTATCATCGCAAAGGTTATCATCCTCACCATCATCATCAATGATATCATCATCATCATAGTAGTTGTCATAATCGTCAGCAGGTAATCATCACATCATCGTCGTCATCATCGTCGTCAGGACCATCATTACTGTCATCATCACCATCATTACCGTCATAATCATCACCATCATTATTGTCATCATCACCATCACTACCATCATCATTACCGTCATCATTATCACCATCATTATTGTCATCATCACCATCATTACCGTCATCATCATCACCATCATTATTGTCATCACCACCAGCACCATCATTACTGTCATCAACACCATCATTACTGTCATCATCACCACCATTACCGTCATAATCATCACCATCATTATTGTCATCATCACCATCACTACCATCATCATTACCGTCATCATTATCACCATCATTATTGTCATCATCACCATCATTACCGTCATCATCATCACCATCATTATTGTCATCACCACCAGCACCATCATTACTGTCATCATCACCATCATTACCGTCATCATCATCATCATTACCGTCATAATTACCGTCACCATCACCATCATTACCGTCACCATCACCATAAGTACCGTCATCATCACCTTCATTACCGTCATCATCATCATCATTACCGTCATAATTACCGTCATCATCACCATCGTTACCGTCATCATCACCATCGTTACCGTCATCACCACCATAATTACTGTCATCATCACCATCATTATTGTTATCATCATCATTACCGTCATAATTACCGTCATAATTACCTTCATTATTACCGTCATCATTACTGTCATCGTCATCATCATTACCGTCATCATCATTACCGTCATCATCACCATAATTACCGTCATAATCACCATAATTACCGTCATCATCATTACCGTCATCATCACCATAATTATCGTCATCATCACCATAATTACCGTCATCATCACCATAATTACCGTCATCATCACCATCATTACCGTCACCATCACCATAAGTACCGTCATCATCACCATCATTACCGTCATCATCATCATCATTACCGTCATAATTACCGTCATCATCACCATCGTTACCGTCATCATCACCATCGTTACCGTCATCACCACCATAATTACTGTCATCATCACCATCATTATTGTTATCATCATCATTACCGTCATAATTACCGTCATAATTACCTTCATTATTACCGTCATCATTACTGTCATCGTCATCATCATTACCGTCATCATCATTACCGTCATCATCACCATAATTACCGTCATCATCACCATAATTACCGTCATCATCATTACCGTCATCATCACCATAATTACCGTCATCATAACCATAATTACCGTCATCATCACCATAATTACCGTCATCATCACCATCATTACCGTCATCATCACCATCATTACCGTCATCATCATTACCGTCATCATCACCATAATTACATCATCACCATAATTACCGTCATCATCCCCATAATTATCGTCATCATCACCATCATTACCGTCATCATCACCATCATTACCGTCATCATTACCGTCATCATCACCATTATTACTGTCGTCGTCATCATCATTACCGTCATCATCATTACCGTCATCATCATTACCGTCATCATCACCATAATTACATCATCACCATAATTACCGTCATCATCACCATAATTATCGTCATCATCACCATCATTACCGTCATCATCACCATCATTACCGTCATCATCACCATCATTACCGTCATCATCACCATTATTACTGTCGTCGTCATCATCATTACCGTCATCATCATTCCCGTCATCATCACCATAATTACCGTCATCATCACCATCATTACTGTTATCATCATCACCATCACCACCACCACCACCATTAGGGCCCCATCGCCTTTATTTTGAGAACCGTCGCACTTAATGTCAAAGACAAGCCTGCCTTATCGAACGTTGATCGATACTTGTTACCAGCAGATGTATACTGAGAACAACGGCAGGAAAAGACGGATAAATAGGAAGCAGGTAATTTCCCCCTTCTAAACCAGGACCAACTCATGGGAATATACGACACAGTGTCTCCTTATCACGACGGTTGCGTCGGAAGTTGATAAGTTTTGTAAATGTTAATGAAATATGAGAGAGAAGTCATTGTTTTATAGTGGAGAGAACAAATGGAAAATGGTATGAATTAGCAATACTAGAAATAAAAGCAAAATAAAAATTGCCTCTGCGGTATATTCCCTTTACTGGAGGCTGTGGGGGTTTGGGGGGGGGGGGGGATAGTAGACCCGGAGAATAAAGACCACTTGTCCAAGCAACTTTCCACAAAAATGAGGAAGATGCTGTGCAACCCGTTTTTTACCCCCAAAAAAAATCAAGAAAAAGAGTTCTTAAATGTTATGTAGAGCCAGTCTTAACATATGGATATGAATCATGGATAATGACAGACAAGAAAATCACTGGAGTCTATAGAAATGTGGTTTTACAGAAGAATGCTGAGAATACCATGCATGGACAGCTAAGAAGAGTAATGAAAACGTTCTAAAAGAGGCGAAAGCAAAAACAGAGCCAATTTTCAATATTAGAAAGATAAAGTCACAATTTGTTGGCCATGTAATGAGAAGAGAACAGCTGGAATATATTGTAACAACTGGGAAAATTGAGGGGCGAAGAGATAGAGGGAAGCAAAGAGAAAAGATACCAGACAACTTAAGAGAATGGCTTGGCAGAAGGTCAACAACAGAAATTATAAATAAAGTCGAGATTGAAAGTTGTGAAGAGACATGATCACCTACTCCAGCAGGCATGGTCATCATCATCATCATCAAGTATGGGCCTGCTGGCGTAGGTGATCATGTCTCTCCACAACTTTTGTTCTGGACAGTTATTTTTCATTTCTGTTGTTGACCTTCTGCCAAACTATTCTCTTGAGCTGTCTGGTATATTTTCTCTTTGCTTCCCTCTATATCTTTGTCCCTCAATTTTCCTAGTTGTTACAATATATTCCGGCTGTTCTCTTCTCATTACATTATACCCTAATATTGGAAATAAGCTCCCTCTTTTTGCTTTGACCTTCTTCAGAACATTTTCATTACTCTTCTTAGCTGTCTTTGGTATTCTCAATATTCTTCTGTAAAACCACATTTCCACAGAATCCAGTGATTTTCTAGTCTGTTGTCATATTGTCCATGATTCACATCCATATGTTAAGACTGGCTCTACAAAACGAGCGTAGTACTGACCACATTATCTCAAAAATAACATGCCGAAGGTCTACAAAAAAATATGAACACTAGCACCATATTATATTATATAATACCTTGACTTATAAGCTAAGGGCTCTTTATGTTTTGGGGGATTTTCTTCAAACTGCTAGGTTGCTTGCGTTCGTCCGATGACTAAAGTATTTTATAGAGTATTCGTAGACTCTAGAATTCCTCTTCGTCATCCGCCCTTAAAATGACGTTAAGTGGGTGTTTCTGCGTTGTGTTGTGGTTTGCAGTATAACTGTGATATTTGCGCCTTTCGGCCCAACACATCCGACTACAGTACGACATTTTTGAGTACCGGGTTGTCTTCCCTCTTCGATCCCTACTCGCTTGGCCAGACTAGGGAGGTTAGTCTGTTATTAGAGGCACCGCGGAGAGGTGGAGCAGGGTCTGGATGGTTCTGGTTCACCGATCCTGGCGCAAGCCCTCAGCTGTGGGTGGCTGACAACTTCCAGCTCTGGTGCTGTGAGGCGCGCCTTCGCCTCCAATCTTCTTCATAATGAATTAGAACATTCGCCAAAATGATCTATTGAACATAATTCAGTTACCATTTCATTACATACAAAGTGTTAACAGGAGGAATGGTAATTCAGCCACAATCATATGAAGTCATGAAAATGTGATGGGTCGTCGGCAGACTCACTTATTTGGCTTCCAGAAGACTTGGTTCAAAGTATTTTGTAGCCGGTTCCAGAGACGTATCTGTAGGGTGGGCTCACGATAAGAGTGTTTCATAGCTGGTTTTAGGGGCATATATATATATATATATATATATATATATATATATATATATATATATATATGTATACATTGGGTTATCTAATGCTTGAAGTGTTGAATAATTGATTCCAGGGGGGTGTCAGTGGGAGGAGATGATGTTCTGAACGTTGAATAGTTGATTGGGTGTCCGGTTAGTGCAATCGATAGGCGGTTGCCTTACCACGGCAACAGCCGGGGTTCGTACCCTGGCGAGGACACCTGGGTTTTACTAATTCCCTAAAAAATTAGTACCTCTGAAGTCGGAGTAAATCTGCCTGCATGGCGAGGGGTATCCTGTAATGGGATAAAACAGACTTTACACGCAAAATTCAGTCCCACAAAATTGAGTGGGTGGGACTTCGTCAGAGGTCAAAGCTGACGAAAGCGAACGAACGAACGAATAGTTGATTCCAGGGGCGTGTCAGTAGAAGGAGTTAATGTTTGGAGTGTTGAATAGTTGATTCCAGGGGCGTGTCAGTAGAAGGAGTTGATGTTTGGAGTGTTGAATAGTTGATTCCAGGGGCGTGTCAGTAGGAAGATCTGATGTTCGGAATGTTAAAAAATTGATTCCAGTGGCTTGTCAGAAGAAAGAGGTGATGTTCGGAGTGTTGAATAGTTGATTCCATGGCGTGTCAGTTGGAGGAATTGATTCTCAGGTGTTTCGCTGCTAATTTCAAGGATATGTTTTTTGAGTTACTTTTTTTGTAGATTATCATTTAATTATGGAGTTACTTGTGGGTTATCATAATTGCACTCCAAACACGCCCATAGGTGCTCAGATCCCCTCCTCAGCGTGTATCGCTGCTCTAGCGACTGACGACTCCAGTTCTGTTTTGGTTGACAGGTCCTCTTATGCAAGAACTAAGTTTCTCATTTCTGGCTGTGCCCATCTTAATTCCCATCTCTTTCATCCGAAGGAGTGACGTGCATCCAGGGTTATCGAAGTCCTGTTCCCTTACCCCATCTCAGAGGCCATTAATTACGCTCGCTTCATTTATTGGTTGGCCGTCTTTGATGACATAACAGCAAGCCATTCTCGTTGTTGCTATATGGTGGGTTGATGCTCAAAGTTCGGAGTTTTTCTGATTAGCATATTCAGGTATATATGGTGGATTGATGTTAGTGTTTGGTGGCTAATCCCAAGTATATGACTATATGGTGGATTAATGTTAGTGTTTGGTGGCTAATCCCAAGTATATGACTATATGGTGGATTGATGTTAATGTTTGGTGGCTAATTCCAAGGATATGACTATATGGTGGATTAATGTTAGTGTTTGGTGGCTAATCTCAAGTATATGACTATATGGTGGATTGATGTTAGTGTTTGGTGGCTAATCCCAAGTATATGACTATATGGTGGATTAATGTTAGTGTTTGGTGGCTAATCCATGTATATGACTATATGGTGGATTGCTGTTAGTGTTTGGTGGCTAATCCCATGTATATGACTATATGGTGGATTAATCTTAGTGTTGGTGGCTAATCCCATGTATATGACTATATGGTGGATTGCTGTTAGTGTTTGGTGGCTAATTCCCAGGATATGACTATATGGTGGATTAACGTTAGTGCTTGGTGGCTAATACCCGGGATATGACTATATGGTGGATTGATGTTAGTGCTTGGTGGCTAATTCCCGGGATATGACTATATGGTGGAATGATGTAAGCATTTGGTGGCTAATTCCAAGGATATGACTATATGTTGGATTGATGTTGGTATTTCGTCGCTGCTTCGAGCGGTGTATCTGTAGAGTTGGCTTTAGCTCTGGATGTTTCCTAGCCGATTCCAGGGGCGTGTCAAAGGAAAGGGGAAGATAGGGGATCCTATTTAAAAGGTGATTCCAGTTACAAAATGTAACAGCAGCTCCGCTTTTTCCTTAATTCTCTGACATCTTTATCTTGAAACCTTACTTTGCTTTCATAATCCACGCTTATTTGTTTCCTCCGTTCTTTTTAAACTACCTTGGTCATAATATAACCAGAAATGTAAAATTGAAATTAAACAAAAGAATCATCATCATGTGCCATACCGGTTGGCGTAGGCGATCATGTCCCTCCACAATCTTCTATCTACAGTGCATCGTATCAGTTCTGTTGTTGACTGTTTTCCATGCCATGACACCAAGCTATCCAGTATTTTCTCTCTTTGTCGCCCGCGATCTCTCTTTCCTTTTATTTTGCCAGTTGTAACCAAGTATTCCAACTTAAACAAAAGAATAGGTATGGCAAAACGTAATTTTAATGCCATGAAAAATATACTAACAACAAAACAAATAACAGTAGGGCTGAAACTAAGAATAACAAAATGTTACGTATTCTCAATATTTATGTATGGTGCAGAAACATTGACATTAGACAAGAAAACAGAATAGAAATTTTAAGCCTTTGAAATGTGGATTTATAGAAGAATAGGTAGAATTGGATGGAAAGAAAAGAAAACAAACGATGAAGTTTTAAAACAACTGAAAATAAAAAGATAACTACTAAATACAATTAAGACAAGACAAATGAAATTTTTGGGGCACGTTAAAAGACACAACAGCATACTAAAAGTAATATTGGAAGGGAAAATACAAGATAAAAGAGGCAGAGGCAGACCAAGACTAACATGGATGAGTAACATCAAAAGATGGACACGTCAATCTATGACAACCTGCACCATCAAAGCAAGAAACAGAGTGGAGTGGCGATCCATGGTAGCCAACCTTTGTTGCGGAGTCGGCACTCGATGATGATGATGATGATGATGATGATGATGTTGTTTTTGGACATTTCTTCCCTCTTTCTTTTAAATAATTCTTTTATTTTTTATAGTCGTCTCCCGTCTTTAAACAACTGCCTTGATCATTTTAGCACATCTCCTTTGTATTTATTATCTCTCATTTCTTTTTTAATAATTCTCCGGTATTTTTAACATCTGGGTACAAATAATAATACATAAATATTATTATATGGGGAACTTCCGAGGCGATAATAGGGAATAATAGAACAAAGAAGTATGTGTTAGCACTCGGAAAAATTGACAGACAAACAACAATAGAAAAAAACGAAGAACAATATATGGTCCGAAGTGGGATCGAACCCGTACTCAGTGGCACCGCGCCTTGCCACGAGAAGCCGAACGCTTGGTACACTGCCACGCAGCCAACTAAAAAATTGGCTATTGCAGTAGTGTCTTCCACGAAAGGCGATCTCAATGACTATAGCATAGGGTAACGATCACAGACCGGAAATAAATTGTATATTTGTACTTTCCTATTAATGCAAGTATCTCCCAGTAGGGCTGAATACTTGTGTTGTAGACAAACATTTATAGGACGAAACAGCACGAATAGTAGTTCCCAGTGGTTATATACTGGGTACAAATAATAATACATAAATATTATTATATGGGGAACTTCCGAGGCGATAATAGGGAATAAAATTCGATCCCACTTCGGACCATATATTGTTCTTCGTTTTTTTCTATTGTTGTTTGTCTGTCAATTTTTCCGAGTGCTAACACATACTTCTTTGTTCTATTATTCCCTATTATCGCCTCGGAAGTTCCCCATATAATAATATTTATGTATTATTATTTGTACCCAGTATATAACCACTGGGAACTACTATTCGTGCTGTTTCGTCCTATAAATGTTTGTCTACAACACAAGTATTCAGCCCTACTGGGAGATACTTGCATTAATAGGAAAGTACAAATATACAATTTATTTCCGGTCTGTGATCGTTACCCTATGCTATAGTCATTGAGATCGCCTTTCGTGGAAGACACTACTGCAATAGCCAATTTTTTAGTTGGCTGCGTGGCAGTGTACCAAGCGTTCGGCTTCTCGTGGCAAGGCGCGGTGCCACTGAGTACGGGTTCGATCCCACTTCGGACCATATATTGTTCTTCGTTTTTTTCTATTGTTGTTTGTCTGTCAATTTTCCGAGTGCTAACACATACTTCTTTGTTCTATTATTCCCCATTTTTAACATCTCCCTGGTCTCTTTACCACATCTTCTTTGTATTTATTATCTCTCCTTTCATTTTTAACAATTCTCCGGTATTTTAACATCTCCCTGGTCTCTTTACCACATCTTCTTTGTATTTATTATCTCTCCTTTCATTTTTAACAATTCTCCGGTATTTTTAACATCTCCCTGGTCTCTTACCACATCTTCTTTGTATTTATTATCTCTCCTTTCATTTTTAACAATTCTCCGGTATTTTTAACATCTCCCTGGTCTCTTTACCACATCTTCTTTGTATTTATTATCTCTCCTTTCATTTTTAACAATTCTCCGGTATTTTTAACATCTCCCTGGTCTCTTTACCACATCTTCTTTGT